>QRDG01000517.1:0-400093 GCA_012064385.1 Puccinellia tenuiflora
CGTGCACCTCGATATGGTGTCGGGCGCCCTCCATTGGTGTTGGACGTCTCATAGCCAGTATTCATCCAAGTCTGCGTAGATGGTCATTTTTTTAGGGATCAGTATGATCAAGTTTGTGTGAACTACCAGCCATGGTCACCACCTTCGGGTGAAGATATTCCTTTGACTTGCACGCCAGGACAAGTGTTGGATGGTAGATCGGCTAGCGAAGGCCGAGGAAGGGCCTCTAGCATGCCCCTTGTTGCATTCTTTGCGACCAGTCCGAGGAGACTATGGAGCACAGTCTAATAGACTTCTCCTTCACGCGGATCTTGTGGTACTAGGTGTTTTCATGGATTCGGTCCACCGCTACACCTCCGGACACGGAGACACTTTCGTGGATTGGTGGCAGCATACCGTCCAACCGTTCCCCAAACAATCTTGGGAAGGCACCTCGTCACTAGTGACGCTCATAGCTTGGTGGATCTGGAAGCAATGCAATGCGCAGGGGCGGACACACGCTGAATACCCAAAAAAAATTGCCAAACTTTTCGAATTACATAGTACATACATCGATTCCGGTTTCCTTTGTATACAAACAATCCTAGTTAATACATGATGACCGTGGTGGTGTTGTTGGATAGAGCGAAAGAATGCTTAGCTGCTAGTCATGGGATCAAATCTTGCATCTTCCAATTTTTTCTACTGATTTTTGTAACATTTTTTGTTTTGAATACCCATTGTCAAAATTTTGTGCCCGCCACCGGTCATCTTCGATGCCATACCGGTTGCTCCCCACTATCCGGGCGGAAGCCCATGATTAGGCGGCAACAACAGGTATGAAGGGGCTAGCAAAGCTATTCCTGGTGAGACCTAGTTCTTCGGGGCGTTGTGTTGTATCTCAGATGTCGCCTTTTTTATTTTTGTCTTTTATAAAAAAAACTATCTTTCTCTATCAATACATTGAGACGCAAAAGATTCTGTGTCCCACGAAAAAAAATCAGGTTGAGATTCCTATGAAATGGAAGAAGAACAACGAAAAAATCCCACGGCATTCTCTAAAATCCCTAAGAAATTGCTCCAGCACAAAGAGGACCTAAATTATTGGCTAAAAATACACAACTGGTGGCGTAAATATGTTTCTTTCCGTGGTATGGTCATCAAACACACCTCGGTGCTGGTTTCCAAGTTTGCAGAGTTTATCGAAGTATCATGTTTTTTGTAGAATCCAAAGAGTGATCAAAAGGGCATGCTGTATGCTAAAGCTCAAAATTCACCAACTCAGAGGGACTTCTTGGATTCGTGAGTTCTTATATTTCCTATGAGAATCAAAGATGTTCTTGAATTTCAACTGGAATAAATCTCCCAGATTGTTTAGCAATAAAAAGGAAGCTTGGAGTGTTATAAGCAGGAACTGATCTACCTCACCAAAGTTTATATTTGCCTCTTGTGTGATTTTCCAAGTCAGGTACGCTTAGACTGCTTTGATCGTACTAGAATTCTCAAGGATCCCGTCCTTAATTTGTCATGAAATTCTTTGTGATCATAGATAGGAACAGCAACATCTTTAAGAACACGCATGAGGATGGTGATCATGCTGCCGAGACAGGCATAGAAGCCGGTAAAAATATTGGTCAGAGCAGAAGTAGCAAAAAGTTTCACAGAACTGCTGCAGAACAAATAACTTGCAAACTTACATCACTTGAATGCTTGCTCAGGTTTCAAGATTACAACGACAAGATGCAACCTATTACAGTGCAATGCGATGGCAGCGGGCGGATTATTAGCACTACACTCCGCACATAATTACAACGACAAGAGGCAACCTCAACACGCCGACATAAGTACCACTTAAGCCCGACCTTCGCTGTCCAAGCGTTCTTCACACAATCCTTCAGCAGTAGAACATGACGTTCTTCATGTTATCCTTCAGAGCTGGAAGAGGCTTAACAGCCGCGCCACCGGGGGTCCGGGTGCCGCGTGATGTTGACGAACCGGACATCGGTCCACGCCCTCCAGGCCCGCTAGTCGCAGAGCCGCTGTCTGAGGCCTCGGGGTCCATGTAGAAACGGGCACGGAAGGCGGCCAGATGAGCATAATACGCAGGTGGAACTGTAATGGAAGAATTGAGAAAATTATGGCTTTAGTAAGGAGACAAGGTATTATACGTTTTCACCCTAAATAAAGCAGTAGAACTTTTTGACAATAATCCACGGAAAAACGTAACTTACCAATCGACACCGAACGAGTGCACCTCGCATAGCTGCACAAGCGATACAAGTTAGAGATTAAATTTCACTAGAAATCTCACCAATGAAAGGGAGGCTTACGTGTAGCAAAGGTTGTTGGTAAGTGTCTGCAGTCCGTCAGCCGTGAAGTTGTTTTCATCCCACAAGACGTGATAATGGGCGGGGCGGCTGGTGCCCTAGAAGGACAGAGGACATTATATTAGATTGTTTGCTTGACTCTCAGATCACAAAATCAGATTCAGATGCAAGGAAGATATGGTGTTTACCTTGATGCCAGCATGGCTGCACAAGTAGAAGTCGAATTCAGTTGGATGACAGATCTTCGAATCGACAACGGTGCCTTCAGATGTACAACATCGGGTAAGCGTCATTTTATATGATATTAATCATCATCATCAGCAGCAGCAGGGCACAATGTTGAAAATGTAGTAGCAATGTGTGGTGCGAGTTGTTTATAGGATTTACCGGGGAGTATGTTCCCGCTCCTGTCCATCGAATTCCAATCATTATGATTGTGCGCGAATAATCTAGTGTGGTGGCGTTTCTGAACCACGATGAAAGTCACATTCGGTTGGTAATTCGCCTCCAGGGAGGCACATGCCTGGGTGAAACAAGGAGATCAGAATGTAATCGAAACATCCGAACATGAAGAAATAAATAACTAGATAGAGTAGATATTTACTTTTCGGATCGCATTGAGCTCGAACAACAGAACTTGGTAGAAACTGTCCCTCGCTAACGCCATCCCTGATAAAAGGTAAATAAGATTGCGGTTTAGTGAAAGCAGATACCACAAGACCTGGGGTCCTCTTGTTGGGTACAAACCTGTAGAATATTATCCGCTGGGGCTTCTCACCAGTTGATTTTTTGAAGGATATAAGTAGCTCCCTGCATTTTTGCAATGTAATGAATTGTTTGAGATGTTCACTAAGGAAGAACTACTTATTAAAATAAATTATCAGTGTACCTAATCATGCCACCACTGACTGTTCCCCTCTGTGGATCTTGCCAGACCTTGTACAAATCCTCTATCAACTCTTGCCGGTGCGCCTGAGCAGAAACTAATCCCGCATACCTCGTAACCTCAGGCCAATCTTGGGAGGCTACAACCTACAAGACAACATAGAGTGGCTGCTTAGCAAGTACCTCAACTCTTTTTCAGACAAAGTCAAGACTCGAGTACAGGTAATCATGTAGTACTAATACTTTACTTACAGCAGCAATTGAGGGACTACTGTCCTCGCCGGGATGAGGATGGGTCACATCAGCACCAAATATAATTGTAGGTCTGTCAGTGACCAGAGGAATACGCCTCGACAGTGCATCCACCAGTACGGTGTTCCTTCCCCCCACCTTACAAAATTAAGCGACAGCAAGTTAAGGAACATAGAACAAAAATGTAAATTGTGAAGAAAAGAAATATCAGGGCACACTAACCTTGACATTTATCTTGAGCGCGAGATTTGCATGGATTTGTTTGTTCATTTTGAACACCTGCTTTGTACAGCAGCATTGCGAAACTATTCCAAGATCTATTTCGCACACGCGCTTCAAATCACCTAGCATCAGACAATGAGACAGGTAAATGTAACAAAAGAACATTGTCTGCACAACAACAGTGCGAATACAGTAAAACATAGGAAGATTGCATTTCTTAGATACCATAAAGTGAGCCATTGTTATCAGGTAGGATTCCGATAAGCAAATCAAGCTCCCGTCGCTGGGGTCCAAGAACGTTCATTGCATCATGGTACCTAGCTTTGAGAGCTCGCTCCACTTGATCAGGACGTGCATTCAGAGGTGGAAGAACAGGCTCCAGAGCGAAGTCCTATCATGATGATGCATAATACTGTTACTGTCACAAAACACTAGATGAAGAGTGAAGTACAAAGCCTACGATTCATGTTGCTGCTTTTATTTAATGATCTTGGTGTGGTTCCTTCATGCTGATATATGCACGTTTTGCAGGAAGCGTGTCAAGAATACTTGCCATTCCTGAGGCTTGGCACATCAGAGCAAGTTCATGGCAGAAACCACGAACAAGACTTTCTTGCACATTCCGGGCAAAATTGACACACATCCAGCTTCTGACTTTGCCACCATTTACCATTTTCTGGATAAGAAAATGAAAAGGGACATTAAAGATCCATGAAGAATAAAGACATATATACATGTATTTGGTTAATGAAACTTGGTCAGTGTTGAAAATCAGTTGACTTCCACACCCAAATAAAAAAAATCAGATGACAACTGAATGATCTTGGACATAACTATATGGACTTCAAAGAAAAGGAAATTAACTGTCAGTCATAGAAAGCTGTTTTTTCAATACTCATTTGTATCGTAATGTGCATTCAGCAGAAAAGTCATGCAGTCTTCTGACTTCCGTTTTGTAAGGCTACGATGGAGAAAATTAAGATACAAGTACATCAGAACCAGGAGAAGCTGAGGTCAAACCTCCTGCCGGAATGCTACTTATCATGCAGCTTGCGAACATCATATGCAGGGTGCAAAGGGTGTGGTTCCTAGGATATGCACAATACTGTTTCTGCAGCAGGTTACTTGCGCACAACTAGGCTATATGTTATTTATTTTAACCTTCGGTTAGTCTAACTAGGATAGTTATTTATTTCCATCTTTGGTCGGTTTCCTTCTAGTTTGCTTTCAGGTATTTCCATATATTAGTGAAGCATGAATTGATCAAATAAAGATAAGTGGTAGCCTTTGTTCCGAAAGCAAGAGACGAGTTAACTTTGTGGACAGAAGAATATTTATGTGGTTACCTTGTTCAGCATATTCCACTGACCAACGCTAGGTAAGCAATCCTTTTCTCTACCAGTCTCGTTGTACTTAAGCTGTATTAAGAGAAGAGTTATATTAAAGTTGTACTTAAGCTGAATAGCTGACAATAGCGACCAAAAGTTAAAATGGTTCAACCTACCCGTGGAGCTGGTAAAATACGTGCCTCTACTGATGCCAACGATCACTAATGTTAATGCCAAACTCTTTAGCATAAGGATCGTCCTGATAGGCATTATGTTTAACCATCTGTGTTCCAAAGGAAGAAAATAAAAATAGAGGGAAGAGTTAGACTGAGGTTGCACAAACAATTGTAGAAACACATCAGACATGAAAAACAACATATTTCTTGCCTGAATTATATCACGCTCCCGATCACGTGGGCGCTGGCAGGTCTCATCCAAGAGAGCTCTTATCTGATTCTGATTTAATCGCTTGGAGTATCTCTGTCCTTCCACTATTTTGCAGACCTGAATAAGCCCAACGATCAGCAAGTACCAAAGTGAAAACAGTTTCAATATATGATGTGAGCATTTAAGCATGGAAAGTTGCACATGGAGTGAGGAGTCATATTGCAGAAATTAATTACAAGAAAGGAAGACATGACAGATTGGTTTGACACTTGGTTTACCTCCATAGGCAAGTAATTTGGACGCTGCTGATTGCCTACTTGAAGGCAAGGAAGGTACGTGTGTTGGATGGCAAAACCATATGTCTCTTGAAAGTATTGTACAACTGACTTTATTGTACCCCCTTCATCAACAGGAAAACTGCAGCATGAGGAACAACAGATCCTTGTCAGCCGATATGGAAATAGAATTTTAAGATTTCATTTGGTAAACACCTTTTACAAATAACATAACAAGCTTCCATACGTTAGCTCTCGAGTTGCCTGAGTTGTCAGACCAGATATCCGGTACTTTCTTCGCATATTGCCACGATGAGTAACTTCCACCTTTACTCCTCTCAGTGCCTTCTTGATCTAGGGTGTAAGTACAACAGGAGCACAGAAATAAAATTGTGTAAGTATAAGTACGTACTGACATGAAGATCTTACGAAAATCCAGTATCTTCTATTTTAAATATCCCATGCAAAAAAATGTATTTACCAACAGATCGGTACAACAGTTTTGATATGCAGTTTATCTAACAGTTCAGGTTAGGGAAAAATAAACCCCTACATTCAGTCGTAGTCCCGTGTGTTGGATGGCAAAGCGTTATATCTCATACACGGGACAAGTGACTAAGTCAAAGACTATGGTACTATATATAAGACAAAACTTTCATACTCTCAACAAGTTCATGATATAGCAGACCCCACCACACACACATAAAAAATCTCGGTGTCCTTATATATTGCATGCAAGCTAGATTACAATCTTATTTTCTTAATGTAAGAGAGAATACTATGAAAGTCTCAAGTAGTATGTATAACAGAAAAAATACACTAGCAAAAAATGGACATGGTAAAATAATCCCATGTTTTGGAAAAGCAGGCACTAATCATATTTCAGCTCAAAATTCACATTTTGATCTTAAAAGGAGAAGTTAGTTTAGTAAGAATACCTTTACACGTTCAGCATCTGAGAGGGGTCTCGAATGAATGTCAGAACGCAATAGTTGCACAACAAAATCAATTATAGGTAATGGTTCAATAAAAGCTGTGGCTGACATATCTGGAAAAGCACAAAAAGGAAATTTAGGACAAATAAATAATAAATACATTCCCTCTCAAATGGAACAAAAAAATCCGAAGCAATAGAATTATGCAGAACATAATGATGTCAATTTCAGTGATGAGATTCTTTCGTGCGTGAGACTAGAGGAGGGAGAGCCTTTACCAATATTGAGTGACAAGCCCATCTGAGTAGGTCGAAGGCTCTGGTAAAACCCACGCCAGCTTTCTATTCCATCGCCAAGGGGTTGTCTCCTTCCCAGGTCAGGTGAAAAGAACGACCGTGCAAACGGTGTATATCTGCGGAAAGAAATTATAAAAAATATCGATCTTCATTTCCTAAATGGACATTCTGAATATAACTAGCGTGGGCACGTCTATGCTACCTTGCAGAGGGCAGCTCTCGCAGCACGATATCAAGAACTTGCAGTGCCTCTTGAGGAGCTTCTGCATGCCTCCCAGCTAAAAACAACCCAAGGTGATGAAGGTCGGCTCGTGCAGCGAACTTGATCAGCACCTTAAAATTCCTTTGTCGCCTAAATCAAAAGGAAGCAAAAACAGTTCAAGAACCCTGGACACATTATTCTTTCAAAAAAGAACATTCAATACATACAACTGGGGAAACCATACTGTTAAGGAGAGGCTGACCTCTGGGAACCAGAGCCATCATCATCAAGCAATGTGATCTGAAATTCTTTCGAAGTAAAAGGCAATGGGCCAGCTGTGTACAAGCTCTTCCTACCATCATATGCTGGCAGCCTCCCACCCAAATAAGATGCCCTGTGTAGATTCACCAGCTCCTTGATCACGGCTCTGCCGACGACTCGCGAGGTAACTTCCGGCGTGATTGAAACCTGTTCAAGATCAGATTAAGACAACATAATCTTAAGACAGGAAAACGGATGTAGTAGCTCACAAGAGAGTGCTATTAGTTATGGGGATAATTAGAAAAAAAAGGAAACATAAACGCACATCGTACTGATGAAGATCCTTGTTCGGCAGCTGGGCGATGAAATGGTTGGCCTTCACCAGGCACCTGATGCCGACGCTGCCCTTCCCTGGGCGCAGAGGAAACCGAATCGCCTTGCTCGACGACGGAACCGCCGCGGGCACAACAACCTCCTGGCTTGCGGCGGACTCAGGTTGCACACCCACCTGTTTGCTGCCATGTCCAAGCTCGGCAGGAGGATCCTGCCGTGCTGGCCCCGAAGGGCCAGCTGCCGGCATCGGCGAAGCTCGCGGAGGCTCACCTGATGCCTCCTCCATTGCTTGGCGCAGCTCGGGAGCCAGACGGCTCAACGGTCCGGCGCCAGCTCCACGCGACGTGCCTCTACCACCATCACCCGGAGGATACTGTTGTGGCTGCCTTCCGCCGCCACGGGCGCGTCCCCGGCCTGCGTCCTCCCCGGCGCCTCCTTGAGGCGGCTGCTGAGGGAATGGGCCGCCATGACCGCGGCCACCTCTGCCCGAGCCTCCTCTTCCTCCGGGGTGCGGAGCCTGTGAGCCCTCGCCGGTACCACCACCAGGATGCTGCTGTCTTCCCCTCCTTGACCCCATGTCATGCAGGGACTACAAGAGATGATGAGCATAGGTCAATTAAGTATCTTGTCTATTTGCTGCTCCACACAAGTATATATGCGCCTTCATGCTGTGAAGATTAGGCTCTGTTTTAATTATTATTTCTGTTAGAATGCGCGCCAAGAAACCAGTCTGTAGAGTGGAACGGACCCAAGGACAACAGCCAGCCAAGCCTGCTGTGCTAATACTGTATCTTCTTTTTTTTATTTGTTCTTGTGCTTGCAATTTCTCAACAGTGGGTTAAAAATCAATAAAATGCGTGTATATGTAGAAGAACAAACAAATCTAACAAACAGAGTGAGAAGGAAGAAAAGCAGAACCATCATCAAAGAAGATGCGCATCTCGATCGACGATGAAGCTCTCTGACGGGTTCGTTCAACGAACTCAATCATGGAAACCGAAAAGGAAAAAGAAAGAAACAGGGGAGGCAAGATTGCCGGCTGGGGGAGGGATGGGTGCGTGAGAAGAGGGCATGGATTTACCTGGTGGATCGGGAAAAGAGCCCGCGGCCGGCCGGATCGACGACGAGGGAGGGAGGGAGGTGCAGTGCTCGCTCGCTAGGGGGTGTGTGGGGGGAGGAAGAAGGAAAGGGGAAAGCGATAAGGGGAAGTGAGCAGTTCCCTCCGTGCTGCTGGTGTACCGAGAAGAAGACGACGACGACGGCGGTGTGGAGAGAGTGGCACGTGGGGCCCACGCCGCCCTCCGTCCTCACATGCCACGTAGCGCGTCTCGTGCTTCCTCTTTCTTTTGCATGATGGGATGGGATGGGGAGGTGCTGCCATGCGTAGCACGTGGCACCTCCTCCGTCCCTCCAGCCTGGCATGCATATCTGATATGATTTTTCTGTGGTAAATCAAACACACTTTGGCACCAATCCGTATTTTCAGTTTTGTAGGATTTGGCGAACCATCCTGTTGTCACTATGAATTCTTTCTTATTTCCGTGTTTTGTAGAATCCATTCCAAGAAAGGTGGTCCAAAGACAAAGAGTACGCTCAAGTTTCACCTATCGACAGAGGCCTCTTTGATTTGCTAGGAGTTCTTATACTTCCCGCGAAATTTCTTAGAATCAAAGGAAGTTCATTGGTTTAGTTTAGAAATAATATTCCATATATGTTTTGAAAATAAAAGTAAAAGCTGGAGTGTTACAAACAGGACCTGATCTTACTGTAACATTTAGTTTTGTCTTTGCCACTTTTGTGATCCATCCTTTGTCATGAAATTCCTGTGATCATAGCTAGGAACAGTGCCATTTTTAATAACACGCAGGAGGATGGCGTGCCGTCGAATTAGAAAATCAAGAATATCAAGCATAAAAGGTCAAATATGTTCTGGATTTTTTTTCTCTTCTATCTCCAAGGATCTAAACCTAGCAGTAAACGGACTCAAAAACAGGGGGAAAAAGCTCACCACTGACCACATGAGACTAGCCAAAATATCAGTCTTCCAAGACTGAAAAGAGCCTACACTGCTTATTTACACAACTGGAAGGAATTAAGAAGGTTACTGCACACCGAATGTTCTAAGACTTGAGGACCGCGCCTTCGGTTATCTTCCACCCTCCAGATTTGGTGAAGGTCATCTCGTACCGGGTGGTGTACTTTGTGTCATACGAATCGTTGTTCTTCGAGTCGGTCACGTCGGTGAGCCGCCCTGCCTCCTCGATTGTTGCCTCCACGGTTGCCCGTCGTCCGTCCAGGGAGATGGTGATGCTGTCGATCGTCACATCGGACAGTGTGTAGTCCCAGAACCAGCCATGACGCTCGATCTCAGCCGCCCGGTCCGTCCATACCTTTAGCATGTTGCCATCAAGAACCTGTTGGAACCAGGGAAATAAGTGTCAGATTTTTTGTTAGTCACCCAGGAGAGATAATTTCGCAGCGGAAACAGCTTTCGGGAAATTATACTGTGATAACTGAAGTATTAAAACACAAGCCAGATATAAGCAGGGGGGCTAAGCGAGTATACTCATGAACAGTGAGCAGTATGACTATATGACCATGCGAAGCGTCTCTGATTGCATAAGGTAGCTCATGAGTGGAAGTACAAACCAGTAACCCGGTCAAAGGTTTGAAACTCACCTCTTGCAATGATGCAACAGAATGGTCCGATCCCAAGGCCTTGGATTTGATACTTTGCCACTTGCGAACAAAATCTTCTGCCAACTTCGCATCCATTCTAGGAATCTGTATTGGCTCGTCGAAGGCATGATCTTCAATAGATGAATATGTAAGGATTATATTAGGTTTTCAGAAATAAATTTTGAAATCGATTAAAATTTGGTACACAACTTTGTCGAAAACATCAACCTAAAGCTGATATCTTGAAAATGTAATTCATTAGATATCAAGCATGGCCAGTAAACACATGAACAGATTTTTTTTAGACATTTTATTTTACTAGTTGAAACATGATAGTAAAAGAGTATCTCCTACCATCAACTGAGTCATCAACATTAGCAACTGCCGCTACCTCGTGGTCGCTCCTGATAGCAGGGAGCACCCTCTTACGAGGCAAGTACTTGAGGCCTATTACTGTCAGCAGACCAAACAATGCACCAGCAGAGACAATCTTCAAGACCACATTTTTGGAATCATATATGTTATATCCCAGAAAAAAATTCTGATCGAATTTCTCAAGAGATTCCTCAATGCTATTGTCAGGATTTTCCATGGGTGAAAGATCTAGCTGTTCTATCAAAGGAAAAATCTTGCTGAATGCTTGGATAGCAGTTGATTTGACGGTACCAAGAGCAGCTGTAGCTTGAGCTCCAAGTTTTGCTATAGCGGCAGCAGCAGCCAAATGAGAAGCACCACCACCTTCCATCATTTCTAGGTAGCTTAAAACTTTTGGGTCATCATAGTAGTCTCCAAGTCTAAACTGCATACCTCGAGTATCTCTGCTCCTAGGGAAAACCTCTGAAACAAGCCAAGTCTCCAAAAGCTTGCACAGCCCTGGAAGAAGATCATTCTCTTGGTCGATGCTAGAGTTGTTCACAATAAACTCTACAATTTTGGGGTCTCTCTGTGGTGAGGATTCATTGTCAATAGCAAGCCAAATTCTGCAGTTGCTAATATCCCCCACAAGCAATGAGCAAAGTGCCCTTTCCAATGCAAGATCCATCTCGTTATCATAAGCATATTGAGAACCTATGTTGAACTTCTGGAGCTGTTCGAAAAGATCATCTGCCATCATGATGAGCTCTGGCCTTTTACTTACAATTGCTTGAGCAACATTGGCGAGTGCCACGCTATAGATTTCAAACCATTCAGGTGGTATGCTATTCGGAGTTTTGGAAAAGAAATCCATCTGCAGTTTGTAATACAAAATGAATCAACACATTCTGCAAAAAATGTGTTATAGCAGCATGAACAGGCTACCGCCTCATGAAAACTGATGATAATTACAAACCTGCTCAGCCGATGTCATCTGCAAAAAGGCCTCATTCATGTAGGCTTCACGGGAAAATCCTCCTCCAACAGTAGCAATACCTCCTCTACCAACACTCCACAAAATATTTCTCACACCTCGAAGACCTTCTTGGCGTTTATTCTGATGTTTTTCATCTAGAGGAAGGGCAAGAAGCTTTAAAACACAACGAGGTGAGATCTCTTCTAAAGTTTCATCAATCTGTGACAGCAGATCAGGTGCGAGATTGCTTGCCCCGTCCTCCTAAAGGAAGACATACCTGTTAGTACTGCTTCCAGAACAATTTGTTTTTACAAAATACAGCATGTGCATTTCAAGCTAGCATTCACATACTTATCTAATTCTATATCGTCCCAGTGAAAATATCACTGTTTTATTAAGTCTCCTATTTTGCAGTTTGATCTTGTAGACCGTAGAGTTCTTGTAAGTTTATTATACTACCTGTATAAAAGTTATTGAGTAGGATCTAGCCCTGCTCTCCTCCAAGCAAGATAGATGGTGACAAGTAAATATTATTATAGGTTCATTTGCTCATCTAGTTACAGCCTTTTAGGTTTTAGCATCTTAAGAAGTTGTGCTAATTAATTTAAATGCGATAGGGGGAAATGAGAAAATCTTGTATCATTCATTATCTGTAACCAGTGTTTATTCTCAGCTGTGTTCAAACTGGGGCCATATTGGATGCACTAAGCACATGAGCTGTAGTAGATGATTGATTAGCATATCTAGCAATGATGAAAAATTCTGAATTTTCTTTACAACAGTATATATATTTACAATGTCTCACAATTTTACATCCAACTCCATCTCACAGCTCAAGAAACAAAAACAACAAATCCGATGTGAATAGTACCAGTGTGATACTACTCACCCCAGATTTTAATTTGGTCCTCCATCTCACAGCTCAAGAAACAAAAACAACAAATCCGATGTGAATAGTACCGGTGTGATACTACTCACCCCAGATTTTAATTTGGTGCTGTCATAATCTGATTTCTCTTTTTTTGTTTCTTAAGCTGTCAGAAGAGTTTGAATGTGGAATTTTTCAGACATGGCAGATGTACATTGTGTCTACGCCTGATTTTCTAGACGTTTTCACGAACTTAGGCATGCTTTTCGAGGACCTGGTGCGCTAGTACACCCTATGTGCCCCCGTGCAAACTTAGGGATACTCATACACTAACGCGAATTAATGCCAAAATGAATAATTTCAAGATTTTGAAAGCACAGAAGCAAGACATTGACAAATCCTAACTAAGGGAAATCACATACAGTATTAAATGTCAAACTGTTGCATTTTATGTTTTCCATAAAGGGACTTAGCCAAATAAAATAAGAAATAAAACTCAGCATTAACACCATTAGATCAATCTAGACTACATAGTATACACAGCAGTAAAAGAACTGGAATTATGTTTTCACCTACGTGAACATACGACACTGAGGTTAATAAACAAATGCTTGTGTAAAGTCACCATAGACATGTTAAATCTGGAATACGACATCTGATGGTAAAAAAAACTAACCTGCAAGAGCTTGAGAGCCCTTTCAAGCACCTCACAGCAGCAAATTACATCTGGCGGGCTTGCCGCCATTGCATCCCTTGATATGTCCACATATGCCAGAGCCATAGCTAGCACCACATCCTGTTTGAACCGTTTGGGCGGCCGGTCCTCCAGTAACTGCTCTCCAATCGCAAGCACTGCTTGTGCCTCCCCGGCCTCCTGAAGGGCACACAGCACACCCGGAACCTGCTTGGCAAGCCACTCAATTTAGGCAGAGACCAATTGTATCCGTAATGGTATTTCAAATCCTACAAGACCCAAGTTCGGACTCTTTGGTGCCCCTAAAACCTCACCTTGTCCCAAGCAACATCCAATGTAAGCGCCTCATCACGGTTCTCCGAAAGCGCGCGGTCGTACTCGGTGCGGGAGCTCTGTTCCGTTAGAGTATCATGGGCAATCTGCAGTATCTGCCGACGGCCGACAAGCGCGTCTGTGCTGTAGCCGTACTGTGGCAGCTTGGCTGTCCGTGCCTCGAACGCCCTCCTGATGCCATCACCGAGGAAATGCGGCTCCGCGCCGAGCACCTGAACAGGCCAAACCCAAGCAAATCATCTTTCCAGAATAACCAAAGGTTCAATCAAATTCACCCTATAGTTTATCCACCAGACACAAGGGGTTGACCGTTCATGGCACTAGAGGAGACAGTAACCTAGAAGAGGGCTGTCAATTGGAATGACTAAGCAGGGCGCTAACAATGCAGCCTTTTCACGACAAAGTATCATCGAATTTCTAGGTTAATGTTGTTTTGTCTGTCGTGAGATATCATCCCTAAGGCCCAAAATAAGTCACACGAGATGCCCGTGAAGAAATGTTGTACGGCCTAACCTTGTAGAAGTCGACCTGGAGGGGGAGAGATCGGTCGGCGGCGTCGGGGAAGAGCGGTACGAAGGTGGACGCGGAGGCGGCGGCGGGGGCCGCGGCCGGCGGATCGGGCGCGGCGGCGGGGGCGGGGAGGAGGTGGAAGTCGGCGAAGAGGCGGTCGGCCCAGCGGCCGGCGGCGCGGCAGGCGAATGTGTCGGGTTGTGGCGGTGGCGGCCGGCGGCGCGGGCGCGGGAGGGAGAAGGCGAGCGGCGCGGAGTTTGGGCGCGCGAGGAGGTTGTGGAAGCCCTCCATTGCCGGCGGGCGGCGGCGGCGGCCCCGGGGGGAGAGGCGGGGTTTAGGAGCGGAGCGGGGGAGCGGTGGGCGCCTGTGTGTGTCTGTTGTTGCCTTGCGCGCTTGTTGGCGTGATCTGGGTGCACCACTGCAGTGGCTCTGATGCCTGAAGATTCTGAATTTTTTTCCTACGAGATCCATGTGAACTTTTCTATGGATTTTTAAGTGCTTCAGACACCAGACGATGTACTTTCTAAAGTGATGTAATCACCAGATATAGGGGAGGCTAACTTACGGGTGACCGTAACTCTGGTCGAATCCGACATAGGTATAGTGCCTATCGGAGAGGAGGAAAAACGCCTAGCGGGGATAAGAGGAGAGGAGGGAGAACGATGACACCGCACCGACGCTCCCAACCCCAGCAACCATTCTCCCCCGCCGACACCGGCCTAACCGCCGTCCGCCGGCCGTTGCCACTCGCAGTCAGCAGCGCTCCCACGTCGCCTCGCCCTCCACAATCGCCGCCTCCGCCGGTCCTCCACCGCCCCGATCATCCCTCTAACCCTCCTCCCCTCCGCACCTCCTTCTTCTCCAGCGCTACACCCCCTACTGCTAAGTCTAGAGCTGGTTGTCGCCTCGCTCCAGCCTCGCTGACGCCTTCTAGGCCGCAACTCCCTTGCGGTCCCAGTGGTAGTTGGTGATCAGTGGCGAAGCCCACAAGAAACATTGGGTTCGTCTATATTAACATTTAGGGTCAAACTAACTGATATAAAGTGCTAAGGTATCCATTGGTACTAGGTGGTGCAAGAGAGGTGGGTCGGACCAATGCTCATTGGAGAAGAGAAACATAAGTGAAAAAGAAACGGAGTGGGGAAAGTGGTGGGGTCCACACTTTGGTTTTGGCGCGTGCATATTAACCGGGTGTACGATTAACCGGGAGAGAACCGTTCGTCAAATATAACCCATTCAGAGCGTTGATTAGGTCACTTATAAAATCTACAGAAATTTCTGATAAATTTGTACAAACACTACGCTGAAAAGTATTACCTCTGTTATACAAACATAGAATGTTTTGTAGGCTAAAATGACTTATCAAGACATATTATATTTTAAAACGGAGACAAGTATTTCATAACCACCCACTCCTCCGTATCATAATATTAGGTGTTTTATACCATGCAAACTATGTGCATATGTATGTGGACGTGTTTAATGTGTAGATTCACTCATTTTGCTTCGTATATAGTTCGTATAAAAATAACTAAAACATATACAAAGAACATGGGAAACTTTTTTTTGGCACACTAGTTTTTGCCCATTTTACTTTTGCCACTTTAAATTTTGACATTTTGCTTTTGTCCTGCCAGTTCTTGGTAATACATCATTTTTGTTTTATGTGGGAAAATAAAAATGGTAAAATTTGGTTTTGGTTTTGTCCCTACTCTCGTTGTTTTAGTTTTGTTTTTGCAACTCTAAAGGGAAAAAGCAAAATGTCAAAATTTAGAGTGGCAAAAGCAAAATGGGCAAAAAATTGTGTGGCAAAAACAAAAAATTTCCTAAAGAACACATACGAAGGAAGTAGAACATAGTCCGGAACCAAAAGAGCTCCTTTCGAGATGGCTATTAGAGACTGGTACGCGTGCCTGGGAGAGAGAGAAAAGGCGATCTTATTTCCGGCTGATCTCCACGGCCATCGTGTTGGTCCCCTCTCCCTCCGTCTGCTGCTTCGGCGGCTGGAGGGAGAGGGGATCCGGTACCTCCTCTCTTTAGTTAGGGTTTGGTATTGCAGGTCGTGGTGTGCCGTTGGGGTGGTGGGAGCGGCGCCCAGACGAATAAATCTGCCTCGGCTCCACTCTCATACCGGCGGTGTCCTTCATGACAGCGTCTCGAAGTTGATGGCATCGTATGTTTGCCGATCCCTCAGATCGGTGGCTTTAGAGCTCATGGTGTCGGCGAGACGGTGGCGGCGACTCCACCAAGTGTGTCTCTCCTTCTGCTTTGTCCCGGTTGGTACGGTGTTGTCTCCGACGTCATGGTGGAGCAGGGATGATGTGTCGTCCAGGAGTACGCGTAGACGGTTGCCTGCGCATGTGATAGCTGGAACATGGTGTATCTTGTGCTGGGTTTGTGGTTGGAGGCTGACAGTTATGTTTTCCTCCTTCGACGTCGTAGTCGTGCGGGAGTGTCAGTTCTAGAGTTCGATGGCGTGTCCGGGGACATGTTGCCCCGGTCTGATTATTTCAATGGTAATGATTTTGCTTCTGGCAAACTAGTTTGAAGGTCCGTAAAGCTGCACATCAGCGATGGAGCCGCATCGAGCTCGGGTGAGAGGTGATCTGCCTTCCGTTTCTTTGATGGTTGCTTCGGTGGTATTGAAGGAGGTGTATAGGCGCTAGTTGTTTGTATAGATTTATCCTATCTTTTTAATTCTTTAAAATCGGTGTGTGCGTGCTTTATAAATTAATCTTTATTTTATGACATCTTGTCCTCCAGTAACACATAGGCTGGCAAATACTAGACAGTCAATTGTTGGGAGCTCGCCGTCCCCCTATGCGGTCCCCTCTGCCGCTGTCGTCGCCGGCCCCGGCCGCGGCGGTGGCGGCACCCCTCCGCTGCCAAAGGTGGCCGAAGGGAGGCACTCTGGTTGGGGGTTGACCGGCCCGTGGGGGGGCGGCGATGGTCGGGGCTGCAGACGCCGAGCTGGCGGGCTCGGGCGGAGACGACGAAGATGGAGGCGGCCGGCGTGCGGGCTGCGGGCGGCGACGGTGGCAGCGGAGCCGCCCCCTGCGCCTGCAGGGGTGAGTTGTGCGCCCGATGGGCTTGACGGGCCCGATCTGGGCTCGCCGGGCCCGGGTGGCGGTGTGCTGCATCCTCCATGGGCGCGTGGTGCGGGCGGCGTTGGTGGCAGTGGCGCCGTCCTGTGCGCCTGCTAGATGGGGCAGTGCGCCCGATGCGCTTGGCGGGCCCGATCTGGGCTCGTCGGGAAAGGGTGTCGGAGATGCGCTGCACTGCGCGTCCTCGACCCTCTTCATCGCCGGTGTCTTTGAGGGTGGTAGTGGCTGGTGGGCTTGCCAGCGCCAGTGTGTGTGATGTGCGTCGAGGTGGTGAGCGGCTAGGGTGAAGACCCTGTCTCGGCCCCGTGCCGTGACCGGCGATGGCGGCGGCTACGGCCGTCGCTGACCTTCTTGGAGGCGTCGCCGTTCTGCTGCTGCCCACCTCCCGCACGGATCCGGCCTACATGGCTCTCCGGGGGAAACCCTTGATCTCGTGATCGGACGATGATGGCGCCTTGGTGCCGTTTTCCTCCTGGGGGCTTTGTTTCGTAGGCCGGCTTTGGCAAGAGGGACCTGAGGTTCGCGGTGGTTGGTGTGAGTGGCAGCGAGAGTGCCGAGGCTGATGTGGCGGTGGCAGCAGCGGCCGTCTTTTAGGCCGGGGCGGCAGCCCCGGATGTTGGTATGGCGACCGTGGTCTGCGAGCAGCTCTCCCTGGGCAGCTTGGGCTGCGGGTGGCTGAGTCGTGGCTCGGATGCGAGCGGTGTTATGTCGGGACGACGGTCCCGAAAGGTGGTGCTGGCGGCGAGGCTGTCGGGGCTGCTGGGGCAGCGGCAGCAGCGGTTGCCTTTTAGGCCGGGGCGGCGGCCCCGGATGTTGGTGCGGCGGCCGTGGTCTGCGAGTGGTTTACCTCGTGCAGCTTGGGCTGCTGGTGGCTGAGTCGTGCGGCGTCGTGGCTCGAGTACGAGCGGTGGTACGTCGGGACAGCGGTCCCGGAAGGTGGTGTTGACGGTGCATAGCCAGGGTGGATGTGTTTGCCCTCACGACGGTCGTGTTCTATGACGGTTGTTGAGTGTGTTGTATCGGGCTTATGCCTACTTCTTCTTAATTAATAAAAATGGCAAGTCTTTTGTCTCGTTTCAAAAACAGAAAAATCTTTATTTTATAAATGAGAGACGGATTATGGCCATTCGAACCGGAATGCGCAACCCACACCAAAGAACTCCGTGACACCCAGCCCGGTAGGATCGACCCTGTGCATGTCCACGACCGGTCCCCATCACCGACTTCTTCCTCTTTCTCACACGCGTCGTTCATATCTATGGAGCAGTGCAATCAATATTTTGGAATCGGTACAAAGCTAAAGAGTTGGGTGCGCAACACATTCTACAAAATCCTACATTCGGAGTACAAGAGGCATGCAAAACTAAGAGCAACTCCAGCCGTTGGCCCCCCCAGGGTATCCGGCGAAGGCTTTTTAGCTCGTTCGCCGGCGCCCCCCAAGCCTTGGGGAGGCCTCGGTTCCCACCCGCCCCCCCAGCTTTCAGCCCCAAGGCACTTTTTTTTTGAATCGGCGTGTTCCCGCTACATATCGGCGATCATCGCTAGTCCGGTCAAGCTTAAAAGAAAACATAATTCGGTCAAAAAGAGGCCAAATCGACGACGTCGACCTCAAATCGCCGGCTCGTCGTCCTCCACTTGCACCACGACGGAGAAGTCGGTCGATGGCGCAGCGATCTGCGGCGACGATGCCGGCTCGTCGTCCTCCACTTGCACCACGTAGGAGGGGGCGGTCGATGGTGCAGCGATCGGCGGCGACGATGCAGGGGTAGTACTGGTGCTCGGCGTCGTTTTCGTGGTGGAGCCTTCCGTTGTCGGAGTCGGGGTCATCGTCGGGAGTGGAGTCGGGGTCGGGGTCGGTGGTGGAGTCGGGGTCGGGATCGGCGCGGGTATCTCGTTCAGGATGAGGTCGCGCTGGCTCATGTACCACGCCTTGACCTTGGCGTCCATGATCGTCGCCGGGTCGGCGCTCATTAGGAACGCCAGATCGGTGTTCCTCTTTTTGGCCGCGACGTTGGTTTTCAGGAGGTCGATCTTCACGTCTTGTTTCTCCATCATCTGCAACCACCTCGCGTCGAACTTCTCGTCCCTCTTGACGGCGTGGGTCTTGGCGTCGGCAATGCACTTCTCGATCGACGTGTGCAGCCTTTCTGTCGCCGGTGTGCTCGCCCTCGCCGCCTTCGCCTTCTTGTTCCCTTCTGGACGTCCATCCGAGGCTCCCGACCCCGGTTCGTCGGGGTTGAAAGGTTCTTTCCCCTTGCCGAGGTTCAGACGAACCTCGGCCCACTTCTCGCACTTCTCGATCCTGGAGAAGACATGGAGGAATTTGAACTCGGCGCCTTTGCTGTCCTGCCGGTACATCTCGAACATCCGGACCATCTGCCGGCGCGCAACAAAAGGAAAATGTCAGCCGAAGAAGAAACAAACAGACTATGGGCGACCGAGTCGGGGTTTTACCTGTCGCTCGACGTCGGCGCCGCTCTCCGGGCGAGCCATGACCTCCTCGACGATTCCGTGCCATTTGCTGCAGGCCGCCTGGACGACCGCCCAGTGGTTCGCTATCGCTTTCTCGCCGCGCGCCATGTAAAATCCTTTGAACTCGGGGTCGCAAAGCTTGCGCTCGTCGAACGATCTCTTCACCCTCGCCCAATAGTTCTCCGAGTTCTGATTTGCGCCCGTGATTGGGTCAATGCTCACCGTCTTCCACGCTTCGGCGAGACACTCGTCTTCCTTGGCGGACCATTTGATGCGAGGCTCGGCTTTGTCGGCCGCCTTCTTCTTCTTCTTCTTCTTCTTCTTCTTCTTCTTCTCCGCGGCGACGGGTTGTTCTTCATCCTCCTCGTACTCGCCGTATTCTTCCTCCTCCCCAGCGAACTCATCCCCGGCAAAGTCTTCCCCGGCAAAGTCGGCCTCTTCTTCTCCCGGGGGGGATGACGCCGCCGCCGCCGAGCCAGACGCGATGATGTCGTCCATGCATGCGTCCTGTGACTCCTGCGATTCGGGCATTTGGCCGAGCACGCTGCGGGTACTATCGAACTCGACCGGAGGGTGGAACAGAGGACCACGGTATGGCATGGCCGGCGAGCCCCCGGTGCCGGCGCTGAGTGCGGAAGGGCCGCGGAACGCTATGTTGGGGTTGAATCCGCCGTGCGGGTCGCCGTCTCCGTACTCCAGCGTGTCCCCCCTCCAGTGGGGTGTGGCTGGCGACGCCGGCGAGAAGGCGGTGGGCGACGGCGACGGCGAGAAGACCGACGGTGACGGTGACGCCACGCTTGCTTGGCTTCCTCCTTGGCTTCCTTGGGTTCCCCAAGCGCCGGGCGGCAAATAGAGGCCGGGCGGCGCATACAGTGGGGACGGCGCAGGAAAGCACGGTTTCCCGGCCGCCGCCGCCGCCGCCGCTCGTCGTGTCTCCTTGGCCTCCTCCGCCTCCTTGGCCTTCTTTCTCGCGCCCCTTGCCTTGCGGTCGGCGGTGAGCGTCTTCCTTCGCTCGACTTCGTTCGCCCACTCGGTGTTGCTCAAGCTGTCCGGCCGCCCCCTCCCCCTCCCCCTCCCCCTACCCCTCCCGCCCCCCGCCATCTTCGCCGGTGGTTCTTCGCCGGCGGCTCGTGGGTTGTTGAATTTCTTGGGCGCCATATGGGAGGCGATTGCCGCGGGAAACGGCGGGAGCTACGGTATATGGAGAAGGAAAATGGAGGGAAAGCGAAACAAAAATGGCGGGAATCGTGTTGTCTCGCCGACAGGGCTGGCCCGCGCGGCGTTTCCCTTGCGCCGGCGCCCCCAGGCCGAACCCAGCGCGCTGGGTTCGGCCTGGGTACGCCGAATAACTTTTGGGCCAAATCCGGCGAAAAACGAGACCCTGGGGGGGCTCTTGGGGGGGCGGCTGGAGTTGCTCTAAGCACGGGGAGAAACATGTCTAGGTTTTCTCTACATATTCGATTTCTTTTGGTGTGTGGACATAGTGGCCTATCACCCACAAGAAAACTAGTGGCCCATCAACGAGACACTATACGCTCCAGAATCTCCTATTACGGCACTAAACTATCTATCGAGAAGATATTTAAGACACCAACACTCGTTTGCATTTATCTTATAATATAGGCATATCTAGGACGCAAGGTAAAATTACATATAAAGTAAATTATGTTCTTATTAACACGATGAAAGGAAGATAAAATCTTATAGAATTATGATGGTCTTATCCTAATTATGAGTAAAAAATTATTTTATGTAACTATCCGACGAACAAAAATTCGCCATCCAAGACGACATAGCTAAAATGCATTGGACTGATCCTTTTCTATTGATGTTACATCAAGGGTTGGTCATGACTTAAATTTCATTAGTTCGACCACTACAAGTCATGTGGACTTTAATATTATTTCCAAGCCTCATGAGATCATGAATACGAACTACAGGAATATGTGATTTTATTCAATACAAAACATGTCATCATATGCATCAATGCATGCACGTATATAGATATATTGATATTTTGTAAAATATGAGTTTGATAATTACTCCACATAAAAGCATTTGATAATTTCTCCGCATAAAAGCATTCAATCAAAGGCTAGAACAGCAATAAAAAAATTCGGTATGTATGAAATGCCCATATGATGTTTAGAAGTTGGACAACCAAGTGCAACAAGAATTAAAAAAAAATATGTAAAATATAATAAAACACAATATGTTAATTTATAATAAATATTGGTGCTGGTTGAATCAAGATATGTTTGTTACCATTTCATAACTTAATATAGTTCTTGAAATATGGTGGAACTCGTTGATGATTCAATTATATGTTCAATGGTAGAATGATTGCAATCCATGATATAAACTACATATCTAGGCTCGATACATTGTCCAATGTTGTTCTCAATTGGAATGTGTATTTTGTTCACTCTATCATAGACATATACCGTTTTGGAAATAATGCTTATATATATAACCCAATAGCACATTTGATCTGGGCCGTTTGTTGTCGATCCGACGGAAAAGAAAAGAAGTTTTCAGGTTTTCACCCAATAGCAGTTTTCACCTAATACTTCGCCATTTAAAATACCATTATATTAACTAAAAATTAATATAGCATCTTATCATGAAATTGTGCACATTTAGCATTTAATGGTTGCATCAACATAATTTTGTATCTTAAAATGTTATGTATCTTGATATGAATGCGTACGCATTTCCTCATCCTGAAAGGGTTCCGTGACAAAAAAACAAAAACAAAATCCTAGCAACATAAACCATAAACTCGCCAAGATCTATTACTATGCAGATATAAAGTAACCGAGGGAATCGGTGATCATAACCTTGAAGACTGAAAGCGTTTCACGTTCTCACAAACATTGGCGATGGAGTCGTACGATGTTGACCTTAGGGTCCTGTAGTCGTACTTGCGGTGAGTGCTACAACTTGCAGCACCTCCGTAGCTCTACACCCGTCCGGCGTAGACAACGTTCCCCCGGCTCTGGTCCAGCCGCAGCAGCGGAAGAAGAGTAGTTCAAACCGAAGAACCAAGGACACGACGTCATGCGTATGGTGGAGAACTCTCTACTCTTGCACAACTCCAAATTGTGGAACCACGCTCAAGTCCGAGAGAGAATGGATGAATTGGAGTGCCTTTTAGGGAGGAGGACCCCCCCCCCCCCTTATATAGGATGAGGAAGAAGGCCACCCTCAGTGGCCAGGCAATGTGGGACTATCCCACATGGCCGGCCACCAAGGGGGCAGCCTCCGTCCTGGGGTGGGCCCCACTCGGGGCGCCCCCACTTGGCCCAGTCGGCCGGCCTCCTCCTCCTTTAGGTTGTGCGGCCCCCACTTGGGCCTCCCCTTTCAGGTGAGGCCCATTTAGGTGGGCTGCCCATTAAATTAAATTAAAATATTTATTTAATTATTAATTACTTTAATTAATCTTAAATACATATATTTAATTTCTCTCTCTCCGAAACACCTTTCGGACCCCTCCGATCACCATCGGATATTTCCCGGAACGATTCCGGTTCTCCTTTCTCTTTTCTCTTCGGTGTCGAAACTATTCCTAAGTGTCGTATACGCTTAAGCGTGCTACCCTACGCTTCGGGATCACCCCAGCAAGACCGAGACGCCTCTCCGATCAATGACAAACAGCGGGGTCTGGAAACCTATGATGGCCCTTGCGTGTTCCATGAATATTGTCGCTTGAACTTTAACGTCGATTCCCATTCCCTTTGCCTCATGATACCTAGTTTGTCTGAGATCCAGTCTCGTCACCGACAAAAATATTTACTCGTCTCGTGATATTACATTCTCGTGATCTAGTCACATGCTTGCAAGCTTCATTAAATGTAATCTCACCGAGTGTGCTCAGTGGTATCTATCTGTCACGCGGATGGACAAATTCCGATCTTGATACATACGCCTCAACATATTCCTTTGGAAAACCTGAGAGACACCTTTGTGATCACCCTGTTACGGTGTGACGGTTTATGTAATCAAAGCTCCCTCCAGACTAGTGATTAGATACGTTCTTACGGTCTAAGGATTGGTTACTACGTTTCTAGTTATCGCAATGTTGATCTTCGTGATTGGATCTTATTGCACTAACTATATTAGGTGGAAGTCCATCACATCATTCATCCAATGATGTGACTCCATTGTCAGTTGACATTAATGTCCATGATCAGGAAATCTTGATCATCAGTTAACCAATGGACTAGTTAAACACTAGTAGGGACCTGGTTTGGTTTCATATCACACATGTATTAATGTTTCCGCTTAATACAGTTATATCATGACATAAAACTTATTATGAACATTTTGAGATATGATAATAAAACATCTTTATTAATTGCCTCTAGGGCATATCTCCAACACATCCATGTCGTATAAGAACAATTAAGCTACTATAATATAAGAATCCTCTCAAGAAGCGAGCTGAATATTGTTATACCATTCACATTGTGGTGTAAAAGCCATTCCAAGGGGTATTTGAACAGATATGATACAATGCAGGTGTTGATTAAATAACAAAAATGCTTGATGTCGAACCAACTTGTTAGTTCGGTTCCAAGTGAATCAAAATGCAAAATACTACTAGCTCCATGTCTTGTGCTCCTCCCACTCCAAACTACTCCTCTGTAGCTCTTCCATTGTTGGTAAACATGCGAGATGTAGATGTAGAATTTAGAGCATCGGAGGACTTCCTCTAAGGAGAAAATGAGAACTACAGACTCTGTTATGGACATGGAATGAGATATGTCATGGTTTACCATGGATTTTGATGGGGTAGTTAATTCATTTTGGAGGACATAGAAAGGAAATGAAATTAAGAAGAAAACATGCAAGTTTTCCTTATTTTGTATGGCTTGGTGCAGAGGCAGACCCAAAATTGGCGTAATCCTGTTGTGTACAACCGGCTATATGGGCCGAGCCTTGTTTACCACTAAAATTCTCAAATATTTAATAGAAAATTGTTTGGATTTTTTTCACAAAGGGCTAGAGCGATGGTTTCCCTAGGACTAGATCTGGTTTGTCATGGTGGGACTCGATCACCGATGTCACACACTAGAGAAAGTAGTCACTAGATCAACAAAATTGCATTTTCCCGTTTGAACAGATTCAACTACGGCTCATGTCTTCATGCTACCGTGTTGGTCACGCAATGTTGAAATCTTTTCTCGAGGCTTCATACATCACGATGAACTCGGAACACACCTCTTGTCAAGCTTGGCAAAGATGAAAAACTGCACAAGCGCCTGATGTCTACTACACGCTTCTATTCCTGTAGACTTGTTAGGCCTCCAAGCGCAGAGGTTTGTAGGACAACGGCAAATTTCCCTTAAGTGAGTAACCCAAGGTTTATCGAATCCACGGGAGGTAGAGTTCAAAGATATCCCTCTCAAGCAACCCTGCAATTAAGATACAAGAAGTCTCTTGTGTCCCCAACACACTTAATACAATTGTCAGTTGTATAGGTGCACTAGTTCGGCGAAGAGATGGTAAAATGCAAGTGATATGGATGGTAAAAGGTGATTTTGTAATTCTGTAATAAAAATGGCAGCAAGCAAACAAGTGACAAAAGTGACTAAAAACGGTGTATCAATGCTTGGAAACAAGGCCTAGGCTTCATACTTTCACTAGTGACTACTCTCAACATCATTAACATAATTAAACACATAATAGTTCCACAAAAAACACATGCATGGTAGACGTTACTTGGAGATCATTCTTTCGTGGATCAAATAGGATGAGAATTGCGTAGGGCTATGGAAAGCACACCTTAAACTTCGTATTCCACATCTATGGACACTTCATGTTGTCACTATCTGCATCCAAAGATGGTACTAACAAACACCACAACATATTTCTTGAATAGTCTCTTTCTTCAATAACACAAGCATCAAGAAACCTCATGATCTATTCAATCCAACAATAATAAAGAACAAACTCATGATGAAGATCCTTCCAATCTATTATCTATAGAGTCACACACGGCACCCACACTGTCACCGAGATACCGTGATCACAACGGTGACTCCGGAAATTGTACTAAATAACATCACTTGAGCAAAATCATATTCATTACACATAGGGAAACATCATGTATTCAACTATACTAACAAAGCTCATGATCACAACGAAGATCACATCATGGGAGAGAGAGATAACCACATATCTACTTGTATAAGCCTCAGCCCCGGTGAGGGACTACTCTCTCCTTATCGCGGGAAGCAGCGGTGTCGATGGAGATGGCTCCGGCGGTCGATTCCCCCTCCGGTAGTGTGCTGGAACAAGATCAATCTGACCCCCGAAACTTGTCGGCGATGGTGGCGGAGCTCTGTTGCGTATTTGGGAAAATCCTTCGCGGGTTAGGGTTTTTTCGTCGGGGATGATTTTATAGGCGTCGGAGGCGGCCGAGGGGTGCCCCACAGGGCAGGGGTGGGTCCCACCCGCGGGTGGGCCCTAGGCCGCGGGAGGGGGCCGCCCTTGGCCTGTGTGGGTCCCCTGGAGTCGCCCTTCTGGCTCCCTTCCTCATTTCTTTAATAAAAAATCTCCGTAAATTTTCGTCCAATTCCGAGAATATTTCCAGAAGTAACTTTCTGCAACAATTTCAGCACAAAAACAGGGAACTGGCACTGGGCATCTTGTCAATAGGTTAGTCCGACAAAATGCATAAGAATGATGTAATATGATATTAAAAACATGTGACAACATCACAAAACTAGCATGAATCACTAAAAAATTATAGATACATTTGAGACGTATCAGCATCCCCAAGCTTAACTCCTACTCGTCCTCGAGTAGGTAAGTGATAACAAAATAATTTTTGATGAGACATGCAACCAACACAAACATGATCAAGATAGTAATGTAAAGCATAGGATGTGAATGAAGTGATACAAAACAATTGTCTATAGTTGATAGCAAGAAATCAATGAATAACCAAGTTGATTCAAGCAAAACCTTTCATAAATAGTACGTTAAAGACATGAAAGCAATGTGATCCACATGTTTGATTAATTCTCAAAGTTAATAATTCCATGACAAAAGTGTTTGAGAATCAAAACAAAGAAGATGCAAGTTTTAGCAAAAAGCTTCAACTTCCAACGGTAAAGTCAATATAAAGATTCATATTTAATATGACAATGCAATATGATCAATGATATCCAGGGTCAATGCTAGATGTTTGCTTTGGTGGAGATAGAAGGAAGAGAAAAACTGACTCAACATTAAAAGTAAAAGAAATGCCCTTCGCAGAGGGAAGCAAGGATTGCTCATGTGCCAGAGTTTTTTTTTATGAAACAGAAGTAAAACAATTTTGAGACATGCATGCTTTCGTCAACGACTTCACAACAGAGAAGCTATCTAGTCCCCCATAACAAGCAAGGCTTTTAGACTTGTGAGAGCAGCTGGTTTTTAGAGGAGCGAGTACGCTCCTCTTTCTCCTTGGTTTCACCACTGTCCAATGTTTGAGCTGATTTCTCAGATTTGCATTGCGCGGAGGAGAATGGTGAGTTATATTTATAGTTTGCTTAAGCTGCTCTCGGGTTGATTCAAGTGAAGACGTAATCCATCAATACCGGGTGAAAGGGGGGAAATGACCTTGCTCGTCACGAGTTATATCTAGCTCTCCACTGCTCCCTCATGAGCTTAAAAACAGAGGCACAAAAAGGAGTATTTTGAATTTTTAAAGATAGCACATGACAAATTTACTTGGAATGGCAGGAAATACCATGCATAGGTAAATATGGTGGACTCAGCTGGCAAGATAGTTTGGCTTTGGGATTTGGATGCACGAGTGAACCATACACTCAGTACGAATTTTTGGGCTTAGCAAAGAAGGTATTTGAAGCAAACATTTAAAATTAACCGGTAACAGAGTAGCATAAGACATTTATCAATCATAACCATAAAAGCTCCACACCGTCTCCAATGTTGACCAAACAATTATTTTGATGGAAAGATTAGCTTAAAGAATTAGTAACTACGAAACACCACATAGTTTCAAGTTTTTAACAGTATTTCTTTACTAATCAATTCCACTCAAATAACCAGCAAGTTTAAGAATTCATCCTAATATCTCAAAACAAATGAGAAGTATCAAGTATCCACACAATAATCTACAATACTATGCAGGCTTTTCATTTCATTCCAATATCACATGAATAGCATTTTGTCCCTTTGACAATTCAAGCAATTTACCAATAACAACTCTCCAACAAATATAAGTGAAGAACATGAGAGTTTAACAACAACTACTAGCAGCTCTAAACAAGATAAAAGCTAAAAGCGAGAGCTTACTAGCAAACAAACAGTAGCTAAGAATACTCAAAAAGATATAAGCGAAGCAAAGGAGTATTCAAATGAAAAATCGGAGCGTGTCTCTCTCCCACACAAACAAAGCAAGGATCCAACAAGCATATGACCAGCAAACAAACAAAACAAAACTGAAAGTAAAAAGACGCTCCAAGCATAGCACATAATATGTAAAGTGATAAAACGAAGTTCAACGAAGACGACCTTATGATAGTCGATGAAGATGAGGGGATGCCTTGGGCATCCCCAAGGTTAGACGCTTGATGGTTCTTGATATTCAGAGGGGGTTCCACGGGGGCATCCCCAAGCTTGAGCTTTGATCCATCCTCGATTTCTTCATATTCCTCTCTTTTGGAACTTAAAAACTCCCTTCACACAAAACTTCTCATAATTTGATTAGAGGGTTAGTGCTCATAAATTAAAATGCACAAGTATTCAACTCATGACAAATTGCAAACAAACTTCATTAGACATTAGCTACTGTTTACTAAGCCTCAATGTGGCACTCTACCCCTAGAGTATCACATATGACGATGGTATAGAGACAAATGCAAAATAAAAGCAGAATCTGTCAAAATCTAAACAGTATGTAAAGATCGAATTTTTAGAGGCACTTCTGCAGCTCAAATCAAAAAACTTAAAACTAACGAAAGATAGATAAAAGCATCAGTCTTGCTTTCAAAAATTATCAGAAAATGATAAAATTCTGGCGATTTTAGGATTTTCGTGCAACAGGCGCACAGAATCTGTTTTTGGACAGCAACTCAATACCTCGCACTTTCAATGCATTAGAGCCTAAACTTGGCACAAAAAACCAAAAGAAAAAGATACAATGAAGTTGCTACAGAGGTATTAACTTCATGACTCAAGAAAAACAAAAAGCAAACTGAAAATAAAAGATGGGTTGCCTCCCAACACGCGCTTTTCTTTAACGCCTTTTAGCTAGGCGTGATAATTTTAATGATGCTCTCATAAGAATAAGAGTTGAAACGCGAAAGGGAGCATCATGAAGCAAATATCAAACACATTTAAGTCTAACTCTCTTCCTATGCATAGGCATCTTGTAAGAAAAATAAATCATTGGAGCATAAAGCATTAAGCATAGGAAGGTAAAGTGAGTGCAACATTAAAACCTTCAACATAAAGAGGGGAAACTTCATAAGATGAAAATATATATAACCACACTTCCCTCTCTCATAATAACTTTCAGTAGAATCATAAGAAAACTCAATAGCATAACCATCACATAAAGTATTTTTCTCATGATTCACATGCATAAAAGTATTATTATTACTGTCCACAAAAGTAAAATCCTTCTCATTAGTAATAGTGAGAGTAAAACTATCATAACCATCATTGTAATCATCATAAATAGGAGGCATATCATGATCATAATAAACTTTTTCCTCAATAGTAGGTGGACTGAAAATATCACATTCATCATTATAATCATCATATATAGGAGGCATATTATCATCAAAGCAAATTTCCTCCTTCAAACTTGGAGTACTAAAAAGATCATATTCATCAAAACCAACATCCCCAAGTTTAGAGTTTTCCATAGCATTAGCAACAATAGCATTCAAAGAAATCATACTAATAACATTGCTACTAGCATGATTGTTATGCAAATAAAGTTCCATAGGTTTTTTAATTTTCTTTTCAAAAGCATCATGACCAATTTCAAGATAAATTTTATAAAGCTCTCTAATTTTGTTGTTGTTTTCCATTAAACCGAACTAGTGAAATAAAAACAAAAAACAAAAAGATTTAATTGCAAGATCTAAAGAAGATACTTTCAAGCACTCACCTTCCCAACAACAATGCTAGAAATTAGCTTCGTTGTTGGAGTGTGAGTACCGTTTATCTTACCTCCCCGACAACGGTGCCAGAAATTAGCTTGATGTCTACTACACTTCTATTCTTGTAGACTTGTTGGGCCTCCAAGCGCAGAGGTTTGTAGGACAGCGGCAAATTTCCCTTAAGTGAGTAACCCAAGGTTTATCGAATCCACGGGAGGTAGAGGTAGCTACTTGTATAAGCCTCAGCCCCAGTGAGGGACTACTCCCTCCTCATCGCGGGAAGCAGCGATGTCGATGGAGATGGCTCCGGCGGTCAATTCCCCCTCCGGCAGGGTGCCGGAACAGGATCAATCTGACCCCCGAAACTTGTCGGCGATGGCGGCGGAGCTCTGTTGCGTATTTGGGAAAATCCTTCGGGGGTTAGTGTTTTTTCGTCGGGGATGATTTTATAGGCGTCGGAGGCGGCCGAGGGGTGCCCCACAGGGCAGGGGCGGGTCCCACCCGCGGGTGGGCCCTAGACCGCGGCAGGGGGCCGCCCCTGGCCTGTGTGGGTCCCCTGGAGTCGCCCTTCTGGCTCCCTTCCTCATTTTTTCAGTAAAAAATATCCGTAAATTTTCGTCCAATTCCGAGAATTCAGCACAAAAAACAGGGAACTGGCACTGGGCATCTTGTCAATAGGTTAGTCCGAAAAAATGCATAAAAATGATGTAATATGATATTAAAAACATGTGACAACATCACAAAACTAGCATGGATCACTCAAAAATTATAGATATGTTAGAGACGTATCAGCGCCAAAGAGGAGTATGATCATCATATGATTGAGCATGAATTTGCTATTAAAATTACAAACCATGAAGAACCATTATGAGTCTTCGTTTCTGACGAATTCGATTCTCGGCCAAAAAAATATTCATTTTTATTTAATCTTGACAGGTGACACTAGTCCTGGCCATGGGAAGCCCGGCCCGGTCGGCCCGCTGATGTCTACTGCGCGCTTCTATTCTTTTAGACAGTGTTGGGCCTCCAAGTGCAGAGGTTTGTAGGACAGCAGGAATTTTCCCTTAAGTGAGTAACCCAAGGTTTGTCGAATCAACGGGAGGAAGAGGTTGAACGTATCCTCTCTCAAGCAACCCTGCAATTAAGATACAAGAAGTCTCTTGTGTCCCCAACACACCTAATACAATTGTCAGTTGTATAGGTGCACTAGTTCGGCGAAGAGACGATAAAATACAAGTGATACGGATGGTAAACGGTGAATTTGTAATTCTATAATAAAAATGGCAGAAAGTAAACATGCAACAAAAGTGACTAGAAACGGTGTTCCGATGATTGGAAACAAGGCCTAGGGATCGTACTTTCGCTAGGGAACTCTCTCAACGCACAACTGAAAGCAAGCAAGTGCTACTCGGAATTATTTTTCTTCTTGATAAAACAAGAGTACTATGCGTAGGGCTACAAAAGCACATCTGAAAGTCTGAGTAAACAAACACCACAATTCCACAAAGAATAATCCATGGTAAATATCACTCTAGATAATCTATCATCCAAGGAGTCACTCACGTCCCGTTCTATCACCAAGGCTTTGTGTCACTAACTTTGGAAATTATACTAGACAAACCAATTGAGTAGCATAACATTACATAAGAATTCAGCCGTACTAACAATGCTCACGATCACATAAAGATCACACCATGGGAGAGAGATAACCACATAGCTACAGTAGAGCCCTCAGCCCTGATGAAGGACTACTCCCGCTGCATCACGGGAGGCAGCGACGTCGATGAAGATGGCTCCGAGGGCAATTACCAATCCCGATAGGGTGCCAGAACAGGAACTTCTGTCCCCTGAATTAGGGTTTTTGGTGGCGGTGGAGCTCAGGAATTTTTTTTGGAGAAATCGATCAGGGTTTCTCGCGTTTTTAGGTTAGGGGAGACTTTATAGGTGAAGAGGCGACGCGAGGCGGTCGACGAGGCGACGAGGTGGGGCCCATGCGCGGTTGACCTTGGGCCGCGCCTGGGGGCCTCCTGGGGGGGCTGTGTGCCCCTCCTGAACTTGTCCTTCTAGCTCCCGGGGTTTTCTGGCGAGATAGAATTTCTGTAGTTTTTTTGGATTTTCCTGACCACTTTGGATTTTGGACCTTTTCTGTAATGCACAGACATAATAAACAGAAACTGGCACTAGACATCTTGTCAATAGGTTAGTACAATAAAATATGCCAAAATGATGTAAAACATTATAAAAACATGTGGCAACGATATATAATCAAGCATGGAACATAAAAAATTATAGATACCTCGGAGACGTATCACCCACCGAGTCCCGGCCCGAAATTTCAGGGCCTCGGCCTGTGTTTTGAGGACCGCGGGCGGGCCTGGGCTTGCGTTTTGAGCCCATAGGATTGGATGGGCCGGGCTTGGGCTTCACATATGGGCGATTTAAGGAGAGCTCCGGCCCAAGGCCCACAAGCCCGTCTCTATTTTCCACCGATGGGCCGGGCTTGGGCCTGAAATCTAGGCCCATCAGGCGGGCCGGGCCGGTCCGGGCCTGGGCCTAGGTTTTCTGCTATGGGATTTTTAGGGCCCGGCCCGGTCCATGGCCAGGTCTAGGTGACACCAAGCTTTGCACTTAAAGTTGGCCACTGATGTTACCATGAAAAAAATACAACATTACAAACGGATCGGGTATGCCTTGTCGAAGATCTCGATCCCTGTTGATATATGTCGGATGAAGAGCACGTCATTTGACATACTCCAGATGAGGAGTGTTCGTGCTACCGCGCTCGCCGCCCAACGTAGGACATCATCGCCTGCTGAGGCTTCATCTAGACCTCAAGAAAGCACGATGAACGTTCTTACTGCTCGTCACCCAAGGTTGGACAACGTTTGCTCGAGGCTTCATCCACATTCCGAGAAACAGGGAGCTAACAATGAACAGATCACACGATTAGGGAAGGGGATGGAGACGGAAGCAATCAGAACAGAAACCAAGGGTAACTTGGACTCACTTTCAGGGTCACCAACTCACCGAACATGAGGAGAGAAAAAAATCCTTACGGAGAAAACTGTATCGGTAACACCTTCCATGAAATTTTGCATATTTAGCGTTGCAACTTTGTACTAAGTGGACGACACTTTTTATGGATCAGAGGAAGTAACTTTTTATTTTTCAGTTACATATGTGTTAGTCAAATCCTTTTTATTTTCACAATCTTAACCGTGCTCGTTGCATAATGTTGGACATTATGGCCCGAGGATTAATCTACATCCTGAGAAAACACGACGAACTCGGAACTCGTCAACTCGGAACAAACTTCTTATGAAAGATGCCGAAGAAGGACAACCGCCCAAAGCACCATAGATGAGTACGATCACCTACGATCTGGAGCACGGATATTCAAGTAAAATCCCAAGCTGAGAAGAACAATTTGAGATGTTGAGCAATGCGGAATCCGTTTATCTTTACTATTAATTTGGGATTGGTGAGTGCCTGGTGTCACAGATAGGCTTTATTTTTACGCGTGTCGTACGAGCTAGCATACCCGGGCCGATATACAATTCTGGATCAGGCACGAAAAGTCGAATCAACTCCCAACCTGACCGGAGAAAAAAAAATCATACCATACAAACGTTGCCCGTTGCATGTTTGCCCGATACAACGAGAGGAAAAAAAAGTCCGGCTGAACCAGGTTTTCACGTCTGTGTTGTTTTTCAGATCTGTGTACGACACGGAATACGACTCAGTCAAGGAGTTGGAGTTCGGGTAGTGTACGTAGAACAGTTCAAAGAAAAAAAAAATAGTGTACGTAGTACTTGCTCAACTTAGTTTTGATCATGCACAAAATATCCCACTCTGATGCATATAAGCCAATATTAAATATGTTTAGCTCTCTCCGGCCGGACTGACCTGGATTGGAAATTTGACATATCATGCATCAACGTCAACAAGCATGACAAGTTCAGTCCAACATCTAAAACATACATGGTAGGAGCGGCTCATGAAAGATTTTATATCTGCTACGCCAAAAAATGTGGAGATCATCATGAACCAGTTGCCGGCATTGCATGAATGAAAGCAGAATTAAGATACCATATAGGGACATAATATTCTGGTGTTAAATCTTTCCTATTCCATATTTGAGAACATTTGATTATCATTTTTACCATGGGAAACTTGTCATACAATTTTTAATTCATGCTAAAAAATCTTCTTTTACATGGCATGCTTGTAGAGATTAGTATACAGTACTTTGACAAAGAAATACTTTATAATACAATTTTACCAAGTCATAGTCAACTGAGATTTTCTTAAATCTCGCGCAATTTGGAGAAGAGCGAGCAAAAAGATCTGAGACTTTATTTGCATATATAACACATCATCAAAATGGTAAAGGGAGAATGTGAAACGTGAACCACATAACACAGGAAGAGGACACATATAAAGATAAAAAAATAACATTGACCATAAGACAAAGCTTGAAACAAGAACACACCACCTACATGGTATGTTCTGAAATTAAGTTTCATGGAGGTCACTCGTAATGCAGTTATTCAGAATATGTAAGAATCATTACGTCAATTATTAAAAATATCTCATATTATCCCGTTGCAACGCACGGGCATTTAGCTAGTATAGATAGATTTTGTCTGCCGGTACTTTTGGTCAATACCAGCTGCTGGGGGTGCCTAAGCTAGTAAGAATATACTGTATCTCACGTGGATATATATAGTTCTTTCCTGAAGGTGGAACATGATTCCGTATGAATCTAGTTACTACAAGAAACGAACGATCTCGAGGTTGTCTGAGTATCACTGCGGATGGGGCATCATATCCGTGTAGCCGATACTCTTCCTGGTAGTGGGGAAGATCATGAACACCATACTAGCGAGGAACCCAGCAGCAAGAGGCAAATTCACCAGGAGCTCCCTCAAGTCCGGCCCGGCGTCCGGGAACAAACACATCTGTATGCTGGCGTCGGCAAACGCGACGGTGAGGAACACGACGGCGGAGAAGACGGCGTGCACGAAGTCCATGGGCGTGACCCGGAACCTGGAGAGGTCCCTGAACATGGCGTCCCGCTCGGCACGCGTGCCGGTGAAGTTGAAGGGGTAGAAGCCGCCGAACGTGGCAGCGCCGTAGTAGAGCCTGCCGTCGCGGCCGACGAGGCTGTCCGTGAAGGAGAGGAGGACGCAGGAGGCGGCGCAGCCGCCGACGAGCGCCAGGACCAGGTACCGGTTGGCCGCGTGACAGACGCCGTGGTTGCTGAAGGACGGCGCCAGCGCCTGGAAGGCCAGCACCGTGCCGGTCGGCAGCAGCTTCAGCAGGTCGGACGCGCTCGACAACGTCTTGTCCACCGGCGGCTTACCGGCAATGCTCAGCGGTGGCGGCGCCTCAGTAGAGGAGGGTGATTGTTGGGCCGGCACAGTCATCTGGATGTGCGCAGCATTGGAAATGGGATCCATGGCGAGACAGGCTGATCGAGGGAGAAATGTTGAGATGCTCTGGCTCCGGTATTAATTATATAGTGAGAGAACGAGGAGTTGAACACTTGAACTTACAACAAGCAACATTCTTTTGAGCTTGAAGCTATACCAGAGTAGGATATCGGCCGGCCGGCATGCCTAAATCTAATATCCTAGCTACTCGATCGCACATGCATGCGTGGTGGCTCACGTACTTTGGTCACGGCAACAAGAAACTGCATGCTCTAAGATTTGAAATTGCCTAGACATCGGCCGAACCTGTATGCATCCAGCACAGCCAACCCCCAATTGAGAAAACCTCATGTTCCGGCCAGCTGCCCAAGTATCTTTAGTGAATACATTACTTATTTAGTGAGCCTACTACAATTAGGGATGCCGAAGAGAAACAAGCATTACATTTTTGTTTTGTTAAAAAACATAGTCTCTATGGAATAGTTACTTGGTGAGCTTACTACCACATAGCTTGTACATCAAGTTTCGAGTGAGATATTTTACACTTAAGGGTTATAAACCAAGGCTATGGAGGTGAAAAGAAATTTGAGGGCCTTGAGGATCATGCAATGGTCAAAGATGTTAGGACGCTCGCGCTCTAACAAGCATTACTTATTTAGTGAGCCGGCGTACTGCAATTAGGGATGCCGAAGAGAAACAAGCATTACGTTTTTGTGCTGTTAAAAAACATAGTCTCTATAGAATATTTACTTAGAACGAGCTTATGGCCATCTGGGATGGTAAAATAGCTTGTGCGTCAAGTTGTGAGGTCTTTTTTTACTTAAGGGGAGTGAACCAAGACTAAAACAAATCTTTGGAGGTGAAATGGATTTGAGGACCCCAACTTGAGGATCATGGAAGGATCAAAGATGCTAGCTAGGATGCCTGCATCGCTCCCAAGTGCGGCTCGGACGAACCGTAGCAACGATGTCCCCACCTTTCCTCCCATCAAACCACCCGCCGCCATCGCCGGAGAATGTCCATAGGCAAAGCCCCATGGGACGTATGGAGGGTCCTCATATCTTCTCGCGGCGGGAGGTCGTGGATCGTAGTCGGTTGTGTTAGCGATAGAAGTCTAGTAATATTGTGTAACGTGTTGTGGTTGAGATAAAACCCAACACGAGTCCTCCTAGAGTCCTGGTTCTTCTGTAATTGCCTGGTGACATCGCCGGTAATATGGTGTGTAGCACTAGCACCTGAATCTGTGTACCAATTCGTATCTATTCCATATACATGTGCCTCCCCGGACACATCATCAACATTGTTCTAAAAATGATACCAGCAATCCTTTGCTGGATGTCCTTAACGGTCACAAATCTGGCATGTAGTATCAACCCAAGGAGAAGTACGGCGACGACCTCGTCCTCGACGACCACCACCTGCAGGTGCTCGACCACCACGGCGAGTACTGAAATCGTTGTGAGAGAAGTCATCACGGCTATCATCACGACATTGATCATCATCACAGCGTCGATCATCCCATCTGTCATCATGGTGCCGATCATCGCGGCCACTGTTACTGCGCGGTCGATAAGCACCCTGATTTTGGGTGCATGTCGTTGCATTTGCTGAGGTCTCGAAGCCTCCATCTGTCAGTGTTCCAAGCATCTCCTGACGCTGATCACCCCAATATAAATAGAGACCATGCGGCTCGGTATTGTGCACCGAGTAGAAATGCTTCTGATATTTTCACATGGTATTAGAGCCACCTTTTCCCAAACCCTAGAGATCCAATCTATCGGCCAAACTAACTCCAAGAAATCCAAGGTCTTCGTCGGCTTCAATGGCGTCCTCGTCATCAAGCGCTTCCGCTCCGAACCTTGGCTCCTCGCCATCTGAAAAGCTGATGCGAACCAACTATCTGCTATGGAAAGCACAGGTTCTGCATGCCATCGGTGGCGTTGAACTCACCGGCCTTCTCGACGGCACCGATGTTGCGCCGCCCAAGAAGATGGCTGATCCGAATCTAGACAAGGACAAGGAACCGTCCACGGTTCCCAATCCTGAGTACAAAGCTTGGCTTGCCCGGGACCAACAGGTGCTCAGTTATCTTCTTAATTCGTTCTCCAAAGAAATTCTCATGCATGTTCTTCGATTCGAGCATACTGTCGAGGTCTGGAAGGCAGTGGAACACATGTTTGCCTCGCAAAATAGGTCCAGGGTCATGAACCTTAGGATTGCGCTGGCCAACACAAAGAAAAACAATATGACATCTGAGGCGTTTTTCGCCAAGATGCAAGGTTTTGCAGATGATCTAGCGGCCGCTACCAAGCCGTTGGAAGAAGAAGAATTACTTTCTTTTATTTTGGCTGGATTAGGCTCTAGCTACAACTCTGTTGTTGCAGCTCTGGATATTATGCAAAAACCCATTACGGTTGCAGAATTACTCTCACATATTCAGTTCTATGATCAGCGTCAGGAGATGCTTGGAACACTGACAGATGGAGGCTTCAAGACCTCAGCAAATGCAGTGACATGCACCCAAAATCAGGGTGCTTATCGGCCGCGCAATAACAGTGGCCGCGATGATCGGCGCCATGATGACAGATGGGATGATCGACGCCGTGATGATGATCGATGTCGTGATGATAGCCGTAATGACTTCTCTCGCAACGATTTCAGTACTCGCCGTCGTGGTCGAGCACCTGCAGGTGGTGGTCGTCGAGGACGAGGTCGTCGCCGTACTTCTCCTTGGGTTGATACTACATGCCAGATTTGTGACCGTGAAAGACATCCAGCAAAGGATTGCTGGTATCATTTTTAGAACAATGATGATGATGATGTGTCCGGGGAGGCACATGCATATGGAATAGATATGAATTGGTACTCAGATTCAGGTGCTACACACCATATTACCGGCGACGTCAAGAATTTATCAGTTCGTGATACCTACAATGGCCGTGACAAGGTGAACACGGCTAACGGACAAGGTATGGGTATATATCATGTTGTTCATTCAATATTTCGCAACCCCGTTCAAAATCTTGCACTTCGTAATATCTTACATGTCCCCAATGCTTCAAAAAATCTTTTATATGTTCATCGCTTTGCTCTTGATAATCATGTTTTTCTTGAATTTCATCCCTATTTCTTTTTTATCAAGGATCAGGTCACGAGAAAGATTCTATATAGAGGATGATGCGTAGGCGGCCTGTACCCTCTCATATCATCCTTGTTCGAGCCGCCGCATCAGAAGCATGCTTTTCTTCTTAGCAAGCCTTCCCAAGCAAAGTGGCACAGTCATCTTGGTCATTCGTCGTTCCAAGTAGTTATGCAAATCGTTAGCAAAAATAAACTTTCTTTTACCAAATATTCAAGTATAGAGTCCATATGTGATTCATGTCAGCAGGCTAAAAGTCATCAACTCTCCTATCTGTATCCACTAGTGTGTCCATGGTTCCACTTCAGCTGATTTTTCCGATGTTTGGGGTCCTGCCCCCACTTCCGTTGGTCATCACAATTATTATGTAAGCTTTATTGATGATTATAGTAAATTTACCTAGATATACCTTCTCAAAAAAGAATCCGATGTTTTTCTGGCTTTTACAAATTTTCAAAAGCTTGTTGAGCGTAAGTTTGACAGAAAATTGTTACAGTTCAATCTGATTGGGGAGGCGAATACATCAGACTTAATTCCTTCTTTCAAACACAAGGCATTGCTAATCATGTCTCATGCCCTCAGAGCATCATGAAAATTCGCTTGTGGCAGCTGGCGCCAGTAGACGATTCGGGGCCCATCGATCAAGCCCAGAGTTTGTAACCGCCATGTAAGCTGGCCCACCGTACCTTGCCTATATAAAGGGGACGGGGGGACTCAGTGTAAGAGAGAGGGGAGATATATCAAGAGAGAGATAGAGAACAAACACCGAGAGGAACCTTTGCTAGTTTTCTTCTTCCTCCAGCCGGGTGCGAGTAGTTCTCCCTCATACAGCTCAAGGAGCGATCTGTAGCCCCCTGTGATCATCAATAGAAGAGGCAAAGCAGGACGTAGGTTACCTCCATCGAAGGGCCCTGAACTTGGGTACATCGGGTGTCTCCGCCTAGCTTGTGCCCAATCCCGCGCAGGCGCCATCGCATTTGCACTCTTGTCCCCACACCTCTAACCATCTCTATGGATATGTCGTGTGAAACACCACGACACAGCTGTAACAACTAATTTCCACAGGGACAACAACTATTAACAACCCCTAGAATATGCCATAATTAAATGATTCAATGTTAGATTATATTTGATGGTTGAAGTCGTGCTAAAGAACATTGCATTTCTGGCCTGCCTAGGGACAATTGAAGGTGAAAAACTAACCATAATAACAAAATTTCCACTCTAAACAGTTGTAGCTAGCAATAATAACAGAAAATCTAAACTAGCCGTTGCGGAATCACATATCGGAGATTGGTTTTGGATCTAGTGAAAGAATTGCGTGGCAAAGCAGGAGGAATGTACCCCCTTGGTGGAGGGTTGGCGCTGGCGCTGGCACTTGGGCTTCTTGATGCCGTTCCTGTGCACCTTGTACGACTGGTTGTGCGCCGTGTGGTTCTTCGACTTGGCCATCTCCGATCCCTTCTGTTGCTGCTGCTTCTCCTGCGAATCACAAGAGGAACAGGACACAAGAAGACGCAGGAGAAGCTCTAGGGTTCGTGTTTCTCCCCGGTGCTCGAGTGTGCGGCAGCGGAGGATGGGTTAGGGTTCGGGGCGTTGGTCTCCAGTCGATGCTGCTTTTATAGAGACGAGGGGCTGGTTTTCCAAAGCCCGCGTATAGATGGGTCAGGACATTCAAGGCCCACTAGTCGTGGTCCATATGGAAATTAATATACAACATTCAACCCAAGTCTTAGTTCCCACCGAAAAATGTTTCTATAAACCTTCATTGAGATGTGTGTTAATGTGCCTCATTACAAAGTTTATGTAAATTATCTAACAAATTGTTCATGTAAATCAGGAAATGGTTTACAAGCTATAAAAACAGAGTCAAACCACTCAGCAAATACACTAACTTTCTAGGGTTTTGAGTTCCTCTTGTGGTGAACACGTTGGAGTCCACTATATAGTCTTCGATCTTGGAGGTCCTCTCGTGGTCGACGTCGAACAAGGATGGAAAAGCCTCATGGGAACAATCTACGCAGCGAAGGAGGCCTACGTCCTTCAAGTAATGGCAGATAACACCGATGCGACTGTGGCGGCTAAGGAGAAGGTAGGGGTAGATGGTGAACATGACACAGAAGGACGTAGATGGCCTCGGAATCGGCTGAGAATATTTAGGAGATGCTTCCGCGTCTGTAAATCACGACGGAGGAAACGAGAGGAGATCGATTTTTGGGGGTTGATCGAGGAGAACCGAACAACAATGACATGGCCGGTGCTGATTAGGGTGCGCCTGAAAACCACATATTGCTTTTTACCAGAAGATGCAAATAGCTTGGGTTGTTACTAGAGAAAGTTACTTTTCGAGACCTAGATCATTTCAGTTTCCTTGCGCCATTCAAGTGTGCGCGCATCCAAGCCAAATACCAAGAGGATCAGACTATGATACCAATGTTGGGCCACGTCGGGTTGATCTAGCTAAAGTAAGATGGCCATGGATGCTTGCTATTGCATAGTTGCGGAACTCGGTGGCGCGTCTCGAGGCAGTGTAGTTCTTGTATTCGCTTGTCTCGTCTAGCTTTGCCTTGCTCTTGTGGCTTGCCAGTGTGCCGATTGCACGACGCCGCTGCAGGTTGTACACACATACACGGTGGAGCTCTGGACGGTGAGCTGCAAGGCTCAAGTCGCCAAGATACGACAGCGGCGGTGGAGAAGACAAAGCACTACTAATACGACTTTGTTTCCACTCACTTGTTTTGCACTACTCCAGACATCACTCGTTTCGGTTGGTTCCAATCCTCTCAAGTGTGTGACCATGTAAGTTTATGTTCAATCGGAGACATCGAGAGCTACTCCTTTGACTTCCCTTCATGGATTCAAGTCGTCAAACTCTTTTGGCCGACTTGCTCCCATGAGCTATCGGTCTCTGCAGTCACTAGGCACTCCTAGTGGATAGTTGGCAATGAAAGGGGTGGAGGCGATGGCATGATTCACTAGAGGAGGGAGGAGAAGGGGGCGGGGGCAAATGTTCGGGTCACTAGCACGTGGTACACACCTGTCAAGATCTTTGGCAGGCATGTCTAGCACCCTCAAACCAGACGTCCATGCTTGGGGATGTCGAACAGTTTTTCGAGCCATCCCGACCGATAGAGGTCCCCGCTGGGGGCGATTTTCGTGTCACCCCATTGAACCATTGGGAGACCTATAGTAGGCGCCGTGGAGATGCTATAAGTAAATGGAAATGACGAATGATTCAAGACAAATAAAATAGGCACATATAGTCAATGGCAAACAAACCCAGGTGTATGATCAATGTTGAACTCAAGTGATGCCTATAATTAATCGGGCCAATTCAGCCTCCTGCGTGTGGCACTAGATATCTATCTGTTTGGTCCATAACGGTGAGCCCAAAATCTGCTCCAAGATTGCTGATTCGCTAATCGCTATCTGGTTCCTACAACCCTATTCACAGTCGGGTCCAGTGCAACCTCAGTGCTTGGGCTTCTTTGGAGGCAGGGGAGGCATGCCCCCTGACTGGGCGCTCCGTTTGATGCCCAGAAAGTGCTCCACCTGACAAAGAATTAGGTCAGTCAGTCACTCGTACCTGGATATGGGAAGAAAATTACACTGTACAATTAATTGAAGAGGGTATATCATTGTCTCAGCCAACCTTTTTGTCCCCGAGCATGGGCGTCAGACTCCCCGGATGCGATTTCTCCACACTAGCAAAGCCGCTAGCATCGCCTGCCGGACTACATCACATAGAAAAACTTCATCAGACACCTTGGCGACAAAGAAACTAACAGGAAGACAGATTACGGAAAGGACATTGCAAGTTAGTTAGCCACTTTAAATCTAGGGAGACAGCTAACACGTTTTTTTTAGGTAAACACGTAACATGAGCCGTTTGATGAGATGATAGGACTGACATAGGGTTTCCTTTGTATACAGTTATTCACGACTCAATCCGTGTATCCAAACAAAATCATCAGTGTGGCCCTCGAGCCCTTAAAATCTTTATCTAAATCACCCAAACCTTATGCAAAGGTGGATCAGAAAGATCCCCCAAAGTGACTTTGCACTAGAGAGTACATGCCCTAGATTAACAGCCGACCAAATATACCTTATTCGTCTAAGCTACGAAAAATAAGAAATATTTGGTGAAACAAAGAGTGCCAGATCCAGACTAACTTTTGTGCATTTTCTATGAAGGCATTTGAGGATATCAACGCAACTAAGAAAGCACAGTAGAATCAACAGGACTAACAAGCATGCACTATGCAAGTTGGAAGTATGTGGTGAACATACCCTGATTTTGCATTGCCACTTAAAACAAGGTACGGTGTTTGGCCACGAGCTTGAGCTTCTCTCATCTTTTCTGCGGACATCAAAGGTGTGTCAGAAGATTTCATTTGCTTTGTTTTCAAATCATCCTGGTACTTCTTCTGCCGTTTTTCTAGCTTCATTTTGCCTGGACCCTTGCCATGGAATTTGTGCGACAGATCCCGAAATGCCTCCTTAGGTGTCATCTGGAGTAGAAACAGAAAGCAATGGTAAATAGCATATAATTATGTTGTGACATATGTTCTGAAAGAGGTTATAAATATAAATCGAAGGATCAAATAAGCAAGTATTATCATGCTGATGGAAAAAAAAGATGGTATAAAAATGTATATAATGATTAAAAAAAAGGTATGTCTACATCTACCGCCAAGAAGCAGTTCAGCAGATTAGATTTCATAGATAGAAAACCCAGGTGTGAGGGTGGGTAGGACAGCTAGCAGATGATTACTTACCACTCGACCGAATTCATCCATTCTTTCTATGCGAATTTCTTTTGGTCCATCCTCAATACCAACAAGCTTGCTTTTCTTCTTGTCTGTGGTTCTGCCTCCCCAATTTGTGCCCTCATTGAGGGTTCCTCGCTCCTGAAGAAACTTCAAAGCTCCAGCCAAACCCTTGCCAACTGCAGCTTCATGCACAACCTCATCCGGTATGACTTCTTCCTCCTCTGCGTCCTTTTTTGGGTCTTCAATGACAGTTTCCTCTTTGACCACTCCCAATCCACTTGTGTCATCTTTTGCTATAGTACCAGTAGGCATATCATCGTCATCTTCATCCATAAACACGTCTTCTGCTTCTGGCTTGCGTGTTTCTGCAACAAGATAACAGCACTAGTTAATATCAATACGATTGATTTGTTAGTCAGCTCTGTACAACAGTTACAAAATTCATCAAAAAATACTTCAAGTAGGTTACCTTCATTTAATTGCAGGCCCCACACAAACTCTTCCATCTCTGTGATAACAACCTTATTCTGTTGTGTATCTCCCTCTGCAGCATCCGCATCTCCCTGTCCCTTGTTTGCAGTAGCCAGTTCTGCTACAGACTGAGGACCAGAACCGGCAGCCTCTTCCTGCTTCCTTAGAGATAGCTTCCTTGCTTGCTCCAGAGATTTCTGCAGATCTTCATAATCATCACCAAAAACCAGCTCTTCCTCTTCAGAAGCTTTACCAGGCATTTTCTCCTGACGCAATGCTTTTGATGCCTCTTCAGCCTTTGTAATGGCTGCTTGATATGCAGTGCTTCTCTTTTCAGCATCAGCCTTTTGCTCTACCTGCCTAGCAGAATGTCGTTTACCATCATTCCTTGACCCACGATCAGCTGCTCCCAATCCAGAAGCAATAGCTTCTGCTTCAAGAGCATCCAGATCTAGCTTTTCTTTCTTCCTATGGGATTTCTTTTTCTTTGGTTTCTTAAACTGAAGCATTTCGTCAGCGGTAAAGTAATCTGATGTCATCTTTGCTGCAGAAGTAAGGTCTTCTGTCTTTTTCTGAACAGAACCACCTTCAATCCTTTTGCGGAGCTGTCAACATGAAAATGTCAATTAGTATCAATGCAAAGCTCCCGCCGTGGTATTTTTAGGTTAAGAAAACTACACTACCAGCATTTTTATGAAATCTAGGGCAAATATAAATTACCTCTTCCAACTTCTTCTCTGCTTCACCGGTGAAACGTCCACCTTCATCAAGTGTCACTCCCTGTCAGGTGAAAGGGCAGACGGTTAAAGAAATGTCAATATAATATCCACCAATTACAGAAGACAGCATGTTTACCTCATCTTCCATTGGATCATCATAATGCGAGAGCATAGGTTTCTTTGACAATGAGTCATCATTGAACCTACCAACAGGTTCAAGAAAACAAAGATTAGAAAGAGAAAATCAATCCAAGAAACATCACAAGTAGTAAGCTTACTTGTCCTCATATGTTCCTTTCTTCTGTGCAGCCTTGTAAGCTTCGTTTCTTTGCTTCTGCTCACCAATCTCGATGTTCTCAAGCATATCAGCCTCTACAAATTTTGTTTTTATACTACAGTTATAAAAGGTCAGAGGGAACAAGAAATAACAATGAGTGAAACAACAACAACACATTACCTTCATTGATGTCCCCGTCAGCCAGGATACTCTGATCTTTGAGAGTCATGACAACTGCTCCACCTTCTATGACTTTGTCAAGCCCGTGAAGAACCTTCACTCCAGATAAGTGATCTTTTCAAAAAAACATTGGGGGGGGACAAGAGGAAACATGTTACTATGACTGCTATTGACAGCATACTATGACTAAAATAACTCACTACAGCACTAAATAATATTAGTGGTTGACATAATAACTTTGCTAGTTCAGAGGATTTGTAGATGACTACCTCCGCCATGTTTATCTTCCTCGTCATCATCATCATCACCACTATTTTCTGCTAACATATCGTCCTGAAAGTTTCAACACATGAAAGTTAGTAAATAACGTGTATCATGCTGGACAATATACCCAAACCCAATCATTAGAACATCACCTGTTCCTCAAATACTCGTGCAAGACGTAACGCCTTCTCTTTTTCAGCTTGTCTTTTTTCGTCAAGTTTACGACTCTTGCCAACCCATGATAATATCTCTGAAGCATCATCTTTATCATCCAGTATTCCTCCTTCCTTTTTCTCCTTCAACCTTTCTTCCTTTACCCTAAAGCAAATAACCAAATTAGAAAATATTTGTATATTCAAATGTTCAATGGAGAGATTTGGCAGCGAGGCAAATTCTTAACTGAAAAGGTCTAGTGAAGTGAAAAGAAAGATTTACTCAAGGGCATACCTAGCGATACGCTCCCTGAGGGCAGATGTGCAGGCCTGCTCAGCCTCTCCTGAGGGATCGACTCCCTTCTTCTGGTCTCCCTCGTCGCCCTTAGACAAATCTGCATCTTCTCCACGGCCCATTCCTCTCGACTTCTCCCGTTCTCTATCCTCCTTCTCCTTATTCTTGTCCCTGTTGCGGTTCCTCTCTTTGTCCCTATCCCTCCGTTCCTTTTCCTTGTCCCGCTCCCTCTCTACATCCCTTTCCCGATCGTTCCCTCGATCACGGTCACGACCACGGTCACACTCTGAATCTCTGTCCCTGTTCTTGCTGCTATCCCTGTCCCTATCTCTCTCCCTCTCCCTATCCCTATCCCTATCCTTATCCCTATCCCTGTCCCTATGTTTGGTATCATCCTTGTCCCTCTTCCTCTCATCATTATATTTTTCCCTATCCCTGTCCCTCCTCCCACTGCCCTGGTGATCCTTCTCCCTTCTGTGCCTATCCCTCCTGTCCTTGCCACGGTGCCTCCCGCCACCATCAACATCCATCTCTTCAAGCACCACATCCCTAGTATCGTCGGCCTCCCCCATTACCACAATCCAAAATCAAACAGCAGTTTCCTGCACTGGAAAACTATAGGGTGATAATCAGTTAGACGATATCAACTTCAGTGGCATCATATCGTATGCACTTTAGTTGACCATAATGGATCTTATCATTTTTCTTCATGTACGGATTAAATTGCCCTATCGCTCTTATTAGTGTAAACAGGTTTCTTGTCATAACAACAAATAGCCCGGGTGAGATGACCTTATTCCCTCCCAGATTGCTCCCCACCAGCCCTTGAGAGACAGAGGACTCCACAGGTTGCTCACAGACAGAGAGGCTCTGTTTTCCTCTCTTCTCGGAACAAATGCATTCATATCTCAAGACTTAACCAAAAAATGATAGATGTCTCTCGATCTAACACAAAACTGAATCAACTCATTCAACAACAACAAGATTATACATCTCATCATGAACATAGCTACGAATTATTCACATGTTAGTTCACACCCTCAAACATGGATCCTTGAACTACCGAATCTCACCAATAAGTCCACAAATTACATAACAAGTTGACATATCACAATCAGGTTCATGACTAATCGATGAGTCAGAGACAAGGTAAATGTCTCACGTATTTGACCAGCCTCCGAGATGAAACCTAGGGTATAATGCATCGCACATGCAACGGAAATTAAAATGCAAGGTGCGGAACATGGTTCTCCTGACTGAGAGACATCTATCATTCTTAGGTTAAGTCTTGAGATATGAATGCATTTGTTCCGAGAAGAGAGGAAAACAGAGAGGGTTCCCTCTCTGTCTGTGAGCAACCTGTGGAGTCCTCTCTCTCGAGGGCTGGTGGGGAGCCGAAGGAGGGGGGAGTCGCTACTTCGGCCGCCACATCCATCCAGTACAACAGTCCAGAAGAGTACAAGAGAATACTAGCATATCGATTTCATCTAGCAGATCAGCACGTCACCAGCATAAGCAGTAAAAAAATTCAGAGAAGGGGGAGCTGGTACCGGTGGCTGTGAGTTCTATGCCGCGACGCCGGTTCGAGTCGGGGACGGGGACGGCGGCAGTTGGAGACGGGGACGGAGACGGCAGCGGTTGGAGATGATCCCGGTCGGGGACGGGGAGGGGGCGGCGGCGGCGGCGGTTGGGGACGGTGATGGTTCGTGACGAGAGGCCGGCGGTTGGAGACGGTGACGGTTCGGCCGTCGGGCGCTGGAGAGGCCGGGGCGGAGGCGGTTGCCGTGGAACGAGGCCGTGGCGGCGATGGCGGCGGCGGCCGCCGGGGCGGCGGTTGGGGACGGTGATGGTTCGTGACGAGAGGCCGGCGGTTGGGGACGGTGACGGTTCGTCCGTCGGGCGCTGGAGAAGCCGGGGCGGAGGCGGTTTCCGTGGAACGAGGCGGTGGCGGCGGCCGGGGCGGCGGCGGCGACCGGGGGTGGAACCCTAGCTCGCGGACAGTGGAGGGGACGAGAGCGGACAGGGATCAGGTGACATCCCTACACCCTACTGCATGTCGCGCGGTAACGTTACCCACATCTCAGCCATCTAATCGTCATCCAACGGATAAGAACGATCCAAAATTTGAGTCCGAAATTTAACCATTTAGAAAAAATTGAAATAATTCAAGTAAGAGTATTCTGTGAAAATTGCGTGTCATTTAGATCACTCATTTATGAGTTATTAGATTTTCATATTTTAAACTTAAAAAGTTAATAACTCATAAACGAATGATCCAAATGACACAGAATTTTCACAGAATACTCAACGGACCGTATATAACTTACTGTAATTGTTTCAATTTTTTCTAAAATGTTTGAATTTCGTACTCAAATTTTAGGTCGTTGTTGTCCGTTGGATGACGATTAGATGGTTGAGATGTGGGGAATGTTACCGCGCGACATGCAATAGGGGATGTCACCTGATCCCTGTCCGATGAGAGCGGGGCAGGGTCACAACAAGTTGGACTGGTTTTTTTCGTTTTCTTTTGAGCTAAATACGTGGCACACCTATAGCTGGCCAAACGGCCCGTTATACACGGGCCGGCCCGCGGCACGAAAATTTCGGCACGACCCCATAAGGGCACGGCACGTGCTAATCGGGCGGAGTCACGGCACACGTCCGATCGTGCCCGACTTCATTTTGCGGCCCGTGGGCTGGCCCGGCATGGCATATTTACTAATTTGTTAAAATTTTCTAGCTATTTTTACCTATTTTTTTTTAATTTTGGCAGTAATAGTGCTGTATATATCGGGAAATTTAAGCTCCAATCGCACATGGGTTATACCATAGTGCATACGGAGTTACCCTGTCACACTCCATGCGACCGCGTCGAGCCCGGAGGCGGTCGGCCTAGAAGAGCCATCGATGATGGGCAAAGAACCCATCGCTCTCTCGGCCCGGAAGACTCCAAAAAACCAGCCCAGCCAAAAGCGCTGGGCTTGCGCGCGCGCGCCACGTCCCCTCCATTTGCCTCTTCTATCTTCCCGACCACCAAGCTCACGCTCGCGAGGACACACCGGCTACTAGCTTAGCTCGTGCCCTCCGCGCCGTCCGTTTCCTTATCTCCTCCTTTGTCTACACACCCCCGCCACCAGCCACACCTCCACCGACCGATCGCGCGCCCAGGACACACGCCCAGCACGCGCATGGCCGCACCGATGGCCTCGCCGCTCACGGCCGTCGTCGTCCGCCTCCACCCCATCTCCTGCTCCGCCTCCACCTCCAAGAACCCCAAACAGTCTCTACCACCGAAGCAGCAAGTGCCGAGGCCGTCCTCCGCTCCTATGTCCACGGCGCTCGTCGCGGCGGCGGTGCCCCTGCTGCTGGCGGCCCTCCCGCCGCCGGACGCGCTGGCGGTGGGCGGCGAGCTGGGCATCCTGGAGGGGACCACTGTCGCGCTGCTGCACCCGGCCATCATGGGCGGCCTCTTCGCCTACACGCTCTGGGCGGGCTACCTCGGCTGGCAGTGGCGCCGCGTGCGCACCGTCCAGGACGAGATCACCGAGCTCAAGAAACAGGTCAAGCCCGCCGCCGTCGCCGTCGGCGCCGGGGAATCCGCCGCCCCGCCCGCCGCCAAGTCGCCCACAGAGATCAAGATCGCAGAGCTCACCGAGGTAACCAACCAATCAACAACTAATCCTCTTCGAGCTCCTTCGGACATGTATGTATGTTGCCATGGCAACTAATTGCGCCGTACGTGTCTGATTGCTCTGCTCTTCTCTGCTCCGGCGACATGAATGAATGCAGGAGCGGAAGAAGCTGGTGAAGGGGTCGTACAAGGACAGGCACTTCAACGCGGGGTCCATCCTGCTGGGTCTGGGCGTCACGGAGTCCGTCGGCGGCGCGCTCAACACCTGGCTGCGCACGGGGAAGCTCTTCCCGGGCCCGCACCTGTTCGCCGGCGCCGCCATCACCGTGCTCTGGGCGGTGGCCGCAGCGCTCGTGCCCGCGATGCAGAAGGGGAACGAGACGGCCAGGAGCCTGCACATCGCGCTCAACACCATCAACGTCCTGCTCTTCATCTGGCAGATCCCCACGGGGCTCGAGATCGTCGGCAAGGTCTTCGAGTTCACCCATTGGCCATGAGCGAGCGCCCATGGGTTCCGGTTACGAATGGGTTGTGTGCTTCGTGTCTCTCCATGTTAATTAGCCGACTTTTAACTGCAGAGTTTTGGTGTCACTTGTCACGAGTAAATACAGCGTCTTCTTTACCAACATAAACGGATTCCGCATTGCTCAACATCTCAAATTGTTCTTCTCAGCTTGGGATTTTACTTGAATATCCGTGCTCCAGATCGTAGGTGATCGTACTCATCTATGGTGCTTTGGGCGGTTGTCAGCATACAGATGTGTTTGTTCCCGGACGCCGGGCCGGACTTGAGGGAGCTCCTGGTGAATTTGCCTCTTGCTGCTGGGTTCCTCGCTAGTATGGTGTTCATGATCTTCCCCACTACCAGGAAGAGTATCGGCTACACGGATATGATGCCCCATCCGCAGTGATACTCAGACAACCTCGAGATCGTTCGTTTCTTGTAGTAACTAGATTCATACGGAATCATGTTCCACCTTCAGGAAAGAACTATATATATCCACGTGAGATACAGTATATTCTTACTAGCTTAGGCACCCCCAGCAGCTGGTATTGACCAAAAGTACCGGCAGACAAAATCTATCTATACTAGCTAAATGACCGTGCGTTGCAACGGGATAATATGAGATATTTTTAATAATTGACGTAATGATTCTTACATATTCTGAATAACTGCATTACGAGTGACCTCCATGAAACTTAATTTCAGAACATACCATGTAGGTGGTGTGTTCTTGTTTCAAGCTTTGTCTTATGGTCAATGTTATTTTTTTATCTTTATATGTGTCCTCTTCCTGTGTTATGTGGTTCACGTTTCACATTCTCCCTTTACCATTTTGATGATGTGTTATATATGCAAATAAAGTCTCAGATCTTTTTGGTCGCTCTTCTCCAAATTGCGCGAGATTTAAGAAAATCTCAGTTGACTATGACTTGGTAAAATTGTATTATAAAGTATTTCTTTGTCAAAGTACTGTATACTAATCTCTACAAGCATGCCATGTAAAAGAAGATTTTTTAGCATGAATTAAAAATTGTATGACAAGTTTCCCATGGTAAAAATGATAATCAAATGTTCTCAAATATGGAACAGGAAAGATTTAACACCAGAATATTATGTCCCTATATGGTATCTTAATTCTGCTTTCATTCATGCAATGCCGGCAACTGGTTCATGATGATCTCCACATTTTTCGGCGTAGCAGATATAAAATCTTTCATGAGCCGCTCCTACCATGTATGTTTTAGATGTTGGACTGAACTTGTCATGCTTGTTGACGTTGATGCATGATATGTCAAATTTCCAATCCAGGTCAGTCCGGCCGGAGAGAGCTAAACATATTTAATATTGGCTTATATGCATCAGAGTGGGATATTTTGTGCATGATCAAAACTAAGTTGAGCAAGTACTACGTACACTATTTTTTTTTCTTTGAATTGTTCTACGTACACTACCCGAACTCCAACTCCTTGACTGAGTCGTATTCGTGTCGTACACAGATCTGAAAAACAATATAGACGTGAAAACCTGGTTCAGCCGGACTTTTTTTCCTCTCGTTGTATCGGGCAAACATGCAACGGGCAACGTTTGTATGGTATGATTTTTTTTTCTCCGGTCAGGTTGGGAGTTGATTCGACTTTTCGTGCCTGATCCAGAATTGTATATCGGCCCGGGTATGCTAGCTCGTACGACACGCGTAAAAATAAAGCCTATCTGTGACACCAGGCACTCACCAATCCCAAATTAATAGTAAAGATATTAAAGTCGGAACCTTTGGGGCTCCCTCCGCGCTCGGCTACTGTTTTAAGGAACAGTAGCTACTGTAGTTGTTGCAGTACTACAGTTCCTCGATCCGATCCATTCGTTGATGATCCGACGGCCCCCGCACATCCCCGTTCGTTGCAAAAAAAACCCTCGAAAACCAAGAAATTGTCTCCGCAGTCCACGAAAAAGCGAGGCGAGGGACCTATACTGAATTACAGAAAAATCCAGGGACTTTTCCGCAAAACCTTCCAACTCCCCCCCCCCCCCTCCCTCTCTCTTCTCCACGCGACGCCGGAATCGCCGCGCCGCCGCTCCGCCCCTCCCCCGACGAATCGAAGCATACGACGAGTTCCGCCGTCTCTTCCTCTCCATCCTCCGCGAGTATGACATGCTGGGACTCACGAAATCGCCGCCGCCGTGCTTTCCTTCTCCAACTCCGGCCGCCGTGCCATCGACCACGATTCGCTCCATCCCGGCCCCGCCTCGCCTCCCCGACCACTCCATCGTCCTCCTGGTGATGCGCTGCTCCGGCTAGACCTCTTCCAGACCTTCCCCGTGCCCTCCTTCGCCGTGCCCGTGCTGCTCGCCGCCCACCGCCGCCGTTTTGGTCGTCGCCGGCAACTCCGGTGACCAAATGGTCCAGCTTCGCCGCCATCGGCTTCCTCGCGGCCTCCTCCCACGAATACGCGCGGCCTCACCCTCGCACGCGCCCTGCAGCGAGCAGAGCGAGCTCGCCGGAGCTCGGCAGAGCTCGCGGTGGCCGCCGGCCCCGTTCAATAGATTTTTCCTCATTTTCTGGAAAAAAAAACTGCCAACTGGGCCCCGGATGTCAGCTTCTACAAAAAAAAATACATTACATGCAGAAACTTGTGAAATTCATATCTTCCAATCCACAATTCAAAAAAATAAAAATAATATACCGAACCTAACACATTTCCATGCATTATTAAATAACTTTAAATAATTTAAATTAGAAGGCCTAATATAATTTTCTTATGCTAATTATAGAACTTACGAAAGTGGCATCTATTATCCAATTTGTTTTCCGTATTTCCCTGAATATAACAAATGCTCATATAATATATTCTCCCTGATTATAAAGTTAAATTACATTTCTACGGCAAAATACAAACTTATTATATCATCTAAAATAGATTAATATTTAAAGGTAAATTAACTAAACTACCTCCAATTATGCAAACATATTTAATAAATGCTCCAAATGGTTAATATTTGAAAACAACCATAACATATTTCCTCTGATTACAGTGCTAAATAAGAAAATTATGGCAAAATGGAATCATATTTTATCATATCAATTTAGTGTCATTGCAGAGGCCGAGTCCGGCAGATCGGTATATCCACAGAACATATAAATGTAGATATAGGCAAGTCCCCTCTGTATTAGGATTCCTTTCTTACTATCCTTCTTCATTTGTTTTTTTACTGACCTTCTAAAAATACAACTACCCATTTGTATTATGAGCTTCAAAATATAACAACTTAAGAATGCCACAAATGTATAGATACTCCAAAATATACAAAGATGTTCAGGAAAAATAACTGCCAACTATTTATGCTAAAGTGCAAACATATTTTGTGAAAAAAAAAGAAGTTCAGTTATTTTGAACTGATGAACATTTACAAAAATTCCAAATGAACTTCCTCTAAGTATATGGATCTGAATTTAACAAATGCTCACACAATACATGCCCTCCAACTATGGACTCAATTTGAATATTTCAATATGGAAAATAATTTAGAAATAATCAACAATACCATTCAATATGATAGACCCAATAAAAGAATTTGGTACAGACCATCTTACTTAAATACAACTACCCATTTGTATTATGGGCTCCAAAATATAACAAATTAAGAATACCACAAATGCAAATTTTGAGAAATATCTGATTCGAACATATTTCCCAAACAAATAAATTTGAATGAGAAACCAAATTCTGAAATAGAACATGGTTTAGATAATTCAAAACGCTTTATAGTTATTTTTTACGGTATTCAATAAATTTCCAAAAACTACTAAATGCTGCAAAATCAGTACATTTCAAATTGCTAAAATATTGCAAGTGCTCCACAATATATCGACATGTCCAAAAAATATGGTACTTATTAATGCAAAAAATAACAAACATATTTATGCAATCCAAAATGGCTACTATTTATATACAAAAATCCACATAAATATAATCAACAATATCATTCAATATGATAGACCCAATAAAAGAATTTGGTACACACCACAAAATATAGGCTCCAAAATATAACAAATTAGGAATACCACAAATGCAAATTTTGAAAAATAGCTGATTCGAACATATTTCCCAAACAAATAAATTTGAATGAGAAACCAAATTCTGAAATAGAACATGCTTCAAAATATAACAAATTAAGAATGCCACAAATGTATAGATACTCCAAAAATATATCAACATGGTCAGAAAAAAAAATACAACTAATTACAGCAAAATACAAACATAATTTATGGCAAAAAAACACATGCTCCAACTATATGGAGTTAAATTAAAAAAATCTCTAACTATGGAATTCAAATTAATAAATGTGCATTTCCACTCAACATGGACTTAAATTAAAAATTAATAATAGTCAAAGATTCCGAATTGCTTAAAAATTGGAAATACTTTCAAATATATCAACATGTTCACACAAATAAATGCCAACTATTTACAGCAAAAAACAAACATATTGGAACTTTTCGAGTTGGTGAATATTTGGATAAAATCCAAATGCACATCCTCTAATTATGTGAAGATGAATTTAATAAATGCTCATATAATGTATTTCCTCTAATAATGGACTTAAACTGAACATTCCAATTTGGTTAATATTTGGATGAAATCTAAATGAACTTTCCCAAAATATGAATTCAATTCAAAGAAAGTGCCTTTTCACTCACTATGGACTTAAAAATAAATGTTAACGAAAAATATAAACATATTCGAATATTCCAGCTTGCTAAAAAAATGAAATACTCCAAAATATATCAACATGCCCACAAAAAATAAAGGCCAACTATTTGCACAAAAAAAAACATATTCGAACATTTTGAATAGGTTAATATATCAACATGCCCAACTATGGACTCAATTTGAAATACATCGAAACGCCCGAAAAAAAGGAACAAAATTGAACATTCCAATATGCTTAAAAATATTATTTGAAAAACTCTAAAAATAAATCAACACGCTCACATTTTATTTTGCTAAATATTTTACAACTACGACAAAATATTACAAAAAGCTTGCAAAAAACCACACAAAAAAAACAATTTAGACGTTCCACCATGCTTATTTTCCAAAAAAAAAACAATATTACAACAGTCTTACAAAAAGGCACAAGGAAAAACAAAAAAAATCACGATCCACCATGCTTATTTTTCGAAAGAAAAAATAAAATTAATATATATCAACATGCTCACATCTCAATTTGGTAAACATTTGACGGTACTTTATAGTATATATCGAACCATTTCAATTTTCTAAATATTTGAAAAAACTCAATATGACAAATTGCTTTTCCCTACGCTAAAATATATCATAATTCTCACAAAAAAAATACATGCCACACATTTGGAAAATTCAACTTGCTAAAAAAATGGAGTTCAAATAAATATTTATGGCATTTCACTACTCTAATTTGAAGAACATTAGTACAAAATCCAAATGAATTTCCTCTGATTATGGATTGACTTTAACAGATGCTCATATACTCGACAACTTCCGATTATGAAAATCAAACATATATTTCGCCAAAAAACAAACATATATAACCATTTCCAACTTGCTAAACATTTAGCAGTACTCTAAAATGCATGAAGACACACAACCAAAAAAAATACTAACTATTCCATAGTATTTTCACATAAAAACAAACACAATTGAAATTGAATTACAATAATTTTCAAAATTTGAGCAATCTCCAAAAAATCCAACCATTTTTAAAATGAAAGCATTTTTTCAATTTCAATGTTTTCCAAACTTAGACAACTCTAGAACGTCGCCATTTTTCAAATTCGAATGCTAATTCTTTTCCGAAAAAAAACATAACTAGAAAACAAGAATTTTTTTATAAATACCCATCGTCGAACTATTAAAAATATATCAAAATTCTAGGGAAAGAAAATATTTACTATTTTTGACAAAAAAAAGCTTGACTAATTCAAATAGGCTTAGATTTGGATAATTTTATACAAAATAAACAACATGTTTGCAAATTCCAATTTGGCCAACATTTAAGTCAATACGAACAAAATTTTCCCAAATGTGCAGTCAAATTCAAATGGATTTTTAATTTGAATTAAATATTGACGTCGCAATACAAACATGTTTGAACATTTCAAAACACTAATAATTTCAGTATCCTACACAATATATCAGAAAAGCTCACAAAAAAATTGCCGTTTATTCATACCAAAATAAAAACATGTTCGCACACTTCAATTTTGGCTAACATTTTGCCCAACGAAAAAATGTACAAAAAAATTATCAAGGGCGTGGCGTGACGCCGCCAAAATTCAACTAGTTTTCTTAAGGGTCCGTCTAAGCTCTTCTAACTGAGAATCAAGATAATTCATAGTTATGAGCCACATTTTTGGGTCTAGCTATTTACGTTTTAACTTCTTTTTTTTTATAACGAGAATATATTAATATCCAGAAGATACCAAAATTACACCCAGCCTCTGCACCAACATAATGTGAAGAACATGTCTAAACACTAAGGATGCACAGAGCCAAAAAACAAAAAGGAGAAGAAATAAAGAAAAAAGACCCCGCCATAATGATCAATGACTCGCAGCAGCAGACTTTAAACCACCACCAAAGACAACACTCGGACAATATAAGAAGTCCTCCAGATGCGACACCTTCAGGAAGGTAACAGTGCACAAGCGTTGTCGTCGCCCGATCCAAACAAATCATGGGTTTTCACCCCGGAGAGAGTCCAAGATATCCAAACAACGCCTACAACAAGGAATCGACATTCCGCCGTTGCTAGGTACAACCAATTAAGATCAGACCTAGGGTTTTCACCCCGAACACATGGACTCGGTACTCAAAGAGCACAACGAAACATGAAGACCTGCAGTGTTACCGCCCCCACTTGCCAAGAATGCTGCTGCAAATCACCAAACAACAGGCTCACAACCGTCCCGCTTTCGGTTTTGACGAGGACACCACCCCGCAAGAGAAACCGTACTCGTGGACCGGCATGTGAAGTATCATCACCTTCTCATCCAGAACCGCAACACGGTACTTCTGACCCTCCACTCATTACCACCATGATCTATGGGCATGCACTCGCCATGAAACCAAAATATCGGCATATCCATGGCATGCACACCCAGCCATTCCCATGCACAGTCATGAACATCGCCACGCTGAACTGATGCATGAGATTCCTGGCAAACGATGATAGGGTAGGCTGTTGCCACAGCCGAACACCATGGACAGAACTAAATCGAAGTACCTTCGAAGATCCATCAGGGACCAGCTGTTACCTTGCTTCACCCTTGTAGACCCGCAGGACAGAACCATCAGCACCGGATCAGAAGTGTCCAAATCCTCTGGTAGCTGCAGATGGCATCCCCACAACCAGGAGCCTCTAGGGCCTTGTCTCCCTGGTACAGGTGCTCCTTGCTGGTATTCTTCAGATCGGGTGCAGCCACCATCGGCAGGACAGGGATGCAGACTTCATAGAGCCATCAAAGCATCTCCCTTCCCAACAAAGTGATGCCTCCATGTTTCATCGCCGCCGCCTTGGCTCGCGTTTCCGTCGCCGTGCCTCATGAACGGGCACAGATCGACAACGTTCCCCATGGCGGTCGGATCAGGAGCGACGAACGGCGGCCAGATTGACGGTGAAGAGATGGATGGGAAGACGACATCTAGGGCTGGCGAAAAGGGAAAAAAGCTAACTGGGGGCACCCCACCGCCGTCGTCCGCCGGCGGTGGCCTCCTCCGGTGGCGGCAGGGTGCATTGGGAGGTGGATCGGGAACTCTGGTGGTGGCGGCGTGGGGGACCTCCGGAGTCGCCCGTGAGGCAACCCGGGAGGTTAGGTTTCCACCACTTTTTTTTTACCTATATTTTCCGATACCAAGCCATATATGTATGCCTCCTTACGTTTTGTCTAATTACATGTTTATTTGCTACTCAACAACTAACCATGATACACGTAAAAGAAAATAATCAAAAATTAGAACTAGTATATTTAACCAGGTCACAGAGACAACACAGTTGCAACTCCTATCTAGGACAAATCACGACGCAAAATCCAACATTCAAAAACATTTTTTTCCACTTTCAACCCCATTTGTAACTCAATTGAAACCTCAGTTGCAACCGATAAACTCAGTTGTTTCAAACTTGACTTGCAAGTTGCAACTGGAAACAAATATAGCAACCTCACTTGTAACCCTATTAAAAATCTAACTTTTCATAAATTTGGTCATGCGGCTTTTGAAACCTTTACGTTACCTATTTAATCAATGAAATTCACTGTTTGCTAAAAAAAATGAAGCTACGGAGTTTGGCGTGGTGGTGGGGAGGGGATTGTGGCGTCCATGTACATGTCAAGTGTTTTACTTAATTTGGCTGGTTTCCCGCATATTCCAGGTTGAAAGTGACATGTTTTAAAGGGGGTTGGCATCTTTTGGCGAATTGCATCGATGGATGACCCAAATTTTCTGTGAGAGTGGCACATTTGCGTGCATGGCACGACAAATCATCCCACTAGATATTATTATGTCAATCCTAAGTTTGGTCACCATGGTATAGATACCATAAATTTTTGGTCTCTCAAGTGTAAAAATCATTTAGATTTGTTTCTCAAAAATAATTCATTTAGATCCTTCCATTACTGTAATAAAATCATTTTTCAGGGTTACTTGTTAGTAGTCCGTGCACATGACAACCAAGTCCGCATAAGTTTTCATAAAACCAAAGAAATGGGGGAGGGAACCCACAAAATAGGGAGAATATATATACTGAAGTAAAGGCAATAAATATTTTAGGAACCTAAATAATACTAAAAATCAAAGTATTATGAAAACCGTAAAATTAATTAGACGCTCTAAACGTTTTATTTTTATTTTATTCAATTATTAAAACACTCGTAATCTTAAGTAGCTCCTTTGCGATTAATCTGGATTTTTCCTCCACATCGTTGTTTCCGTATATTTTTTTCAAGAAATTATATTCTAAAATAAATTTATGTTTGCTAAATTGAATTTAGAAATAGATGACAGCATCGATTTTTATGGTTGTCTCCTTTTCTGTATTTCTTGCTTTTGTGAATTTTAGTGTTGACGGGCTTGTCACACATGCAAAATTGTTACCATGTCATCGTTTAATTTTTTTTAATGGACAAGGAACAAATCTAACTGGTTTTGATGCTTGAAAGACAAAAATTCTGACCGTGGAACCGAAGAATTAGGCTACACTGTGGGCTACTTAATCGGCGGGCTGGTTTTGGAAGTCAAAAGGGATCGTGTATATTTTTCTCAAAATGAAATGTGTAGATTTTGGAGAAGTTGACGTATTTGAAACACATTTCGCATTCTTCTACAACACCATATTTGGTTACAAAAGAAATGAAGGATGAAGGGACCGTGTTTTTTCGTAAATACTAGTAGTATTACAAGCTTGAGAAAAGATCCATAGGTTTAAAGCCATCTTAGTATTATTTTAGGAACTATAGTGAGGTTTTCAAGGAATGGCGTTTTCGGAACCAACTTCACATGTTCCGAATCTAGATGGAAATACAAATGAAACGAACAAATGGTTGTGGGATGACACAAGTTAGAATCGCAGACTGGACTAAAGTCCATGCACGCTCTTAACTAAGAAATCAACACTGACAAACCATCACAAAATAACATGTTACTTATTAACAACATTGTGTACAAACACTCGATTAGTCCACCGCACACATAACTAGATTTTCATAGTATTGAATTCTCTGATAATAATGAAATATTTTTATAAATTAGTATTCACTTTCCCTCTAATCATCGTATCTCGATCTTTCATTTTATTTTTTCCCAAGCCACCAGCGTACTGATGCATAACAACTACTCCGCTCACTCCCCTGCTCATCCTTTACACCGATAACATTCGGCCCAATGGTACGCATTAAACTGTAGTGTTTGATAGTCTCAAGGACAAGGCAAGGGAATACGTGCGACGCTGTGGCGGCTGATGAAGAGGCCTTGCGATCAGCATGGCGACCTCGCTACACCAAGCCGAGGTAGAGGTAGAAACGAGAAGGAGGAGCCCGAGCAGGAAGACCAGCAACGGCATCGGCCGTGCAACTTCATGTTTTGTTGTCGACAACACCGTACTGCACCTTCATCAGCTAGTTAAAACAACTGACTGTCACACATTTATACTAACTTTTTTACATCAAACTAGGTATAAAACCTTCATCATACAAATATGAATACTTTTATCTGTTTTGTTCTATCAGTATTAAACATGTGTAATATAATAACTTAAATTTCACTATTATACAATACAAACATGTATCATTAAAAACATGACAGTGCTACGGTAGAATTTTGTTTTGGCATTGAAATAAAATTATGTTGTTTTCTTACATTTATTTCGAGACATTTTGTTTTATCCGAATCCTATATAATCTAAGAAAGTCACAAAAGAAAACAAAATCACGGTTATGTTGATAATAAGTGGTACACTCATATATAATATAGTGTCCTTACATTTCAATAATAGGATGCCTTTCCATGAACGATTTTAACAAATATCATGATAGATATTTATAGAGTTCTAGATTTTGTGAGGCATTAACAAGTTTATGCTCGAGTTACGTTATTATTGTTAGGGTAATAGATGCTTGTATTACCAGGGGCCAAATGCCACAATATATAGTACATGTACAGGTGCAAATATACAGGAAACCCCCTAACACATGGGGAAACTACAATATACAAATATATACTCTAACACCCCCCTCAAACTCAGGGTGGATCCAGAACACTGAGTTTGGAGAGTAAGAAGTCATGTTGCGCTCGGGTTTGTGCCTTTGTAAAGAAATCCGCCAACTGCAAGTCTGAAGGCACATAATGAAGCGCAACAACCTGATCCTGCACCTGAGCACGTGTATAAAAAGCATCAACACCAATATGCTTGGTCAGCTCATGCTTGACTGGATCACGTGCAATACTGATAGCACATGTACTGTCACACAAAAGTGGAGTGGGTGTCGTAATAGAGACCCCAAAATCTGCAAGCAACCACCGTAACCAGGTCACCTCAGCAATCAACGAAGCCATAGCCCGCAGCTCAGCCTCAACACTCGAACGGGAAACCGCGACCTGTTTCTTCGTCTTCCAAGCAACAAGCGAACCACCAAGAAACACACAGTAAGCAGAAAGTGAACGACGATCCGAAAGATCACTCGCCCACGTAGCATCCGAATAGCACTGGAGCTGGAGAGAGCTGGAGCTAGGAAAGAAAAGACGACGAGTAATCGTGCCACGAAGATAACGAAGGACACGAAGGAGATGAATATAGTGAACGGTGGTAGGAGCTGAGACAAACTGACTCAGAATATGAACAGGATAAGAAATATCAGGACGAGTGACAGCAAGATAAACAAGACTCCCAACAAGATGGCGATAACGTGTGGGATCCGAAAGAGGATCACCATCAGTAGGGCGAAGCTTAACATTAAGCTCCATAGGAGTCTCAACGGTGCGCTCAAACACAAGGGCAGCACGAGTAAGGAGGTCCTGAATATACTTTTCCTGGGAGATATAAAAGCCATCAGAAGTGGAGGAGATCTCAATCCCAAGAAAGTAGCGAATAGGACCAAGATCAGTCATAAGAAACTAATCACGAAGACGAGCCTTGACAAAGTCAATATACTCAGGGTCATCACCAGTAATGATCATATCATCAACATAAAGAAGGAGAAGAGTGCGTCCACGAGGAGAAATGTGAACAAATAGCGCTGGATCATGAAGACTAGGAGCGAAACCAGCAGCAGTCACCACAGAAGCAAAGCGCTCGAACCAGGCACGAGGGGCCTGTTTCAGGCCATAAAGAGAACGTCGAAGACGACAAACCATCCCATCATGTACAGAATACCCAGAAGGAGGCTGCATGTAAACCTGCTCACTCAACTCGCCATTAAGAAAAGCGTTCTGAATATCAAGCTGGGACACAGACCAGCGTCGAATAGAAGCAACAGCAAGAAGAGTACGCACAGTGGTCATATGAGCCACAGGAGCAAAAGTCTCATCATAGTCACGGCCGTGCTCCTGCTAAAAGCCACGAGCCACAAGACGCGCTTTATAGCGCTCAAGAGATCCATCAGAGCGGGTCTTAATTTTATAGACCCACTTACACGTGATAGGACGGACACCAGGAGGTGGAGAAACAAGATCCCAGGTGCCGGTGCGCTCAAGCGCAGCAATCTCCTCAGCCATGGCAAGCTGCCATTCGGGATGTTGCTCAACATCCCGATAAGAAGTCGGCTCGGAGACAACAGAGAGACCATACTGACTAGGAGAGTAACGGTTTGGAGGACGACACGGACGAACAGGCGGAAGAGGTGGAGAACTAGGAGACGCATCAGCAGAAGACAACTCATCAGAAGAGGAAGAATCCGAAGCCGGAGAACAAGGAGAACTAGGAGAACTAGACGGAGGAGATGATGGCACCAACGAAGGGGGCGCATCAGAAGGAAGAGGTGGAGGAGAAGGGACAACAGGAGGTGTGTCAGGAAAGAGAAGAAAAGAGATATCATCCACCGGGTAAGTACCAGAGGTGGGGCAAGGATAGAAGGAACGCGTCTCATCAAACGTGACATCACGAGAGATGCGCATCCGACGACCAACAGGGTCCCAGCAGCGATAGCCTTTATGCTCATCACTGTATCCGAGAAAGACACACTGAACAGACTGAGCAGTCAGTTTGGTGCGTTCGCGAGGAGGGAGAAGGACATAGCAAACACAACCAAATAAACGAAGAGTCGAGTAGTCTGGAGAGCTACCAGAGAGACGCTCGAGCGGAATGCCACCGTGAAGAGCAGCAGAAGGCTGAATGTTAATGAGGTAAGTCGACGTAGCAACAGCCTCAGCCCAGAAATGCGGCGGAAGAGAGGAAGCAATCATCATAGCACGGGTAATCTCAAGAATATGACGATGCTTACGCTCGGCGACACCATTTTGAGCATGGGCGCCGGGACACGAGAACTGGGCAAGGGTGCCCTGCTCAGCAAGGACACCACGCAGGTGCTGGGAGATATACTCTCCTGCAGAATCAACACGAAACACACGAATAGGAGTGGAATACTGAGTACGAACCATGGCCACAAAGCGCTGATAAATAGCAAGCACCTCACTGTGAGAGCGCATAAAAAACAACCAGATGTACCGTGAAAAATCATCAATGAACAAAATATAGTATCGATGGCCCCCTTTAGAAGCAAAGGGTGCCGGTCCCCAAACATCTGAATGAACTAAATCAAAAGGTCGCTGAGATACAGACGCACTAGTAGGATAGGGAAGCTGAATCTGTTTGCCTAACCTACAACCCTGACACGAATGTAAAGACACATCTCCTGAGACAGACCCCAGAAGACCATGACGAACTAATGACGATAAACGGGAGCCACAAAGATGACCCAGCCGATGATGCCACTGCTAAAAAGAGCCAGTGACAGAAGCAACAACCGCATGAGGACTGGCTGATGAAGTGTCAGCGGAAGGAACGCGAAGCCAGTCTAACTCCCATAGCCCCGAGGACTCAAGGCTGCGAGGGCCAGCTCCAACCAAGGCCTGTGTACGACGGTCCTGAACAGCACAAGAATCAGCGTCAAGAATGACGCGACAACCAGAATCAGTAAGCTGACTAGCAGAAAACAGGTTCATCTTAAGACTAGGAACATGAGAAACATCAGGAACAGAGAAAGAGGAAGTAGAAAGGGTGCCTCGACTAGAAACAGGAAGAGAGGTACCATCAGCCGTGATAACACGGACAGGAGAAATAAAAGAGCGAAGAGCAGAAAGAATAGAAGACGCAGAAGTCATATGAAAAGAAGCTCCAGAATCCAGATACCACGGGGATGACGTACCTGACTGTGTAGAAGGTGGTGGTCGCGCGGTGCCAGAAGAGCTAGGCACAGAACCAGCAGTACCCGTCGAGGAAGAGCCTATAGCAGCGAGCAGACTACGAAGACCTCGGATAATGTCCTGATCAGACAGTGCAGCAGCAGAAGATCCTGACGATCCAGCCTGGGCAACAGCAGAAGACCCTGAAGAACCAGCCTGCCTACGAGCATGGTACTGCTGACGTAAGCTGGGATCCCTCTTCTAGCAGCTCGAGATATCGTGGCCAGTCTTGCCACAGTAGGCGCAGGGAGGACGAGGAGGTGCACGGGGCTGCTGAGGCTGACTCTGACCCTGGGCCGGAGGAGAAGAGAGTATCGGCGGTCCTGGAGACCGCAACGAGGCTGGCGGCACAGGAGGACCACAAGCAGACGGCATAGGAGGACCACGAGCAGCAAGTACAGAGGGAACCTCAAGAAGACCAGCACCACGAAGACGAGTCTCCTCAGCCCGAAGCTCAGCTAGTACCTCAGAGAGCGGAACACGACCACGGGCAAGCAGCTGGGCACGACGCGGCTCAAACTCCTTGCGGAGCCGCGACAAGAACTCATAGACGCGCTGAAAATCCAGATCCGCGCGCACAGTCAGACAGCAGGGACAGGTGCCACACACAGCTGTACGAAGAGAATCAAGCTGACGCCAAATAGCAGCACTCTGAGTATAGAACTCATCAATAGTGGAATCACCCTGCTGAAGATCATGCTCCTGACGAACCACGGACAGGTAAAGAGCATCGCCAGACGGCTGATAGCACTGACGAAGAAAAGTCCACTGAGCAGCAGCGGTGGGAAGACCCATGAACTCAGAAGCATACTGAGGCAGAACACTGGAAGTGAGGACAGCAGCAGCACGAGCATCCTCATCTATCGACTGAGCGTAATCAGTCAGATCCAGCCGGTACGTCGCAACAGCAGTAGAATGCTCCTGGACCTCCCGGTCATAAGCAGTCAGAGCAGTATCATAAGCACTCTGGGCTGCATCCTTGACCTCCTGAGTAGCATCGGGAGCAAGGGCAACAGGCGGCGGCGCAATGGGTGCCAGAGGAGCAACGGGGCGCGGCGGACAGGAGACCTCGCCAGAAAGCACACCCCAAAGACGAAGACCGCGCATGTGGACGCGCATGAAGGCAGCGAAATCAGGGTAATTCGCGCCATCAAAAATCACCGGGCAGCGAGGAATCGCAACATAGCCCGACGAGGAAGACATAGCTCTCAATCACAATTTTTTTTTACCAAAACAATACGGAGCCGCTGAGCCGAGCCGAAGAAGCAGCTCAAGCCGAGGAGCCGAGCCGACCGAGCCGAGGAGCTAGATCGATCGGAACGAGATCGAGACAAGGACGACGGCCTGGCGAGCAGCAGCCTGGTGAGGAGGACGGCGGCGGCGACTGCCTGGAGGCGGACGGCGGCGGCGAAAGCTGGAGGCGGACGGCGGCGGCGGCGGCGGATGGAAGCGGACGGCGGCGGCGGAAGCTTGGAGGCAGACGGCAGCGGCGGAAGCTCGGGGAAGGGAGCGGATGGGAAGCTCGGGGAAGAGAGCGGTGGAGACCAGCAGAGGAGGTCGGGGTGAGGTGGCCGGCGCGGGTGGAGAGGGGCGGGCCGATCAACGGCTTGGCCGGGGAGGAGAGAGGAGCCAGCGCGGGGAAGGAGCTGGCGACGGGGGTGGGCAACGAGGCAGGCGAGGAAGAGGCGGCGGCGGCGACCGGGCGCGGCGGCGGGATGCCGAGGTGGGCGGCGGCTGCGGCTGCGAGGACAGAAAAGAAAACCCTACGGCTCTGATACTATGTTAGGGTAATAGATGCTTGTATTACCAGGGGGCCAAAGGCCACAATATATAGTACTCCCTCCGTATCAAAATATAAGATGTTTTAGCATTTCTCTTTCCACCTGTATCTAGACATGTTTTAGTGCAAGGTTCAAATGAATCTTACACTAAAACATGTCTACATACGGATGGAAAGAGAAATGCTAAAACATCTTATATTATGGAACGGAGGGAGTACATGTACAGGTGCAAATATACAGGAAACCCCCCTAACACATGGGGAAACTACAATATACAAATATATACTCTAACAATTATGTTTGCTAGTGGGCATTGCTCCTATAGTCAGATATCGATTCATGTCCATGAGGGTTTGTTGTTGATGGTCATACATGTAGTATGTTGATGGGTCATTTAATAGATTGCCCTTAGAGGCTTGGTACGACTCAGTTTTGCCACTAGTTCCAAATGGTGCTCAGTTTTGCCACTACTTCAGTCGCAGCTGCTATGGCGAGGCCAAACGGCTAGTCTGAAGCGGATTCCGTCTGTAGGCGTTAGTGAAGTGGGTCCGCATCTTACAGGTGGGACCGCGTATCGGCGCCAAAAATAACGACCTGAACCCTACCCCCAATCTGTCCGTGCACCACCCCTGCTCCCGAACGGCCACCACCTGCGCCGCCACCACCTGCGCCGCCGCGTATATAGCCAACTGCTCCACCGCAACGTGCTCCACCGCCACCAGCTTGTCCCGCTCGTTCTGCCACTGCGCCCGCCACCTGCTCGACCCGCGGTGGGGGCTCCTTCCGTGCGCCTGGCGGGAGCGCTGGGGCTGGCGAGACAGAGGAAGTAAGAGGGTTAACTCCAGGACGAAATGGCGAGCGGCAGCGACCCCGGAGTAGCTGGCGAGGCAAACGTCGGGCTGGAGACCCGCCGCATCCACGACTGGGTTCCCGAGTGGTAAGTTTGAACTCGCTTGTGCATTTGAACATTCGATTAGACATGAGACACCAATGGTTTTAGTTGATTTTGCTATTGGTGTGCGGAATTCGTCTCTACTTTTCGTGGGTTAGGATGGAATTGCGGTTAGCTTTTTTGGTGAATATTAGAAGGGATCGGTACCTCGTGGATACATAGAATAAGAAAAAATTCGCGGGAGGTTTCGATCATCCTTTCCCAATGGATTGCAATTGGAGTTTTAGACAATTTGGTGAGGTAATTTGCAGCCCATATCCTTGGGGTTTGCATGATGAAGTGGAATTCAAATATTACGATGGGGGAAATAAATGGGTGAAAGTTACAAATGATGAAGAGCTCGCTACCATGTTTGCTAAGCATAAGGAGAGAGAGAAATTTCATGTGAGGCTGCAAAATGATGTGGTTGTGCCGGCAGTTGGACCATTACGAGCTGGACTTGGAGCGAGGAAGCGCAAGTGCACAAGGTGTGGTGGGTCTGGTCATTTCGGTAGGTATTGTGATAACGTAGTAGATCCAGCGTTCGGAGAGTGTTTCGATGAAAATGATGATGATCAGCAGCCGGTTGGAACAGAATCTGAAAAGGACTGCCAAAAGGAGAAGAGAAGAAGCAATGAGCACAAGGGTCACAAGGAGCACAATGGTGGCAAGAAGCACAAGGAGCACAGTGGTGGCAAGTAGCACATGGATCAAAAAGAAGCCCCGACGCACTTTGTATATTGAGTTGGAACCAAGTAGAATTTATGAAACATTATGAATGATGTGGTATTATGTTGAATGATGTTGGACCTATGCTACAACTATGTTTTAATGGTGTTTGGATGATGATGGTACATGTTTTGAGCAAGTCGTGTCAAAATGAGGGCCAAATGGGTGAGTGATTGAAATATGTGAATCAAACTTCAAATTTGATCCAAACTTAAAAATTGACATGCTATTTGGATGTTGCAATGCTTTCCAAACTATGGTGAACTTGATTGTTCTAACTTGGTCATCAATCCGAGCCCTTTTGCGAAGTAAACTCACATTCATGAAAAATGTTCTAAAAAAGAGCTCCAAAGGTAGGGTAAATGGGAGCACGGCGTTTTGGAGCCCGGGCTACCTGTAGCCCGGTATTTTATTTATTTTTTTGTCGCCATTTTAAGTTTCCAAAAAATATGAAAAAAATCCGGAACGTAGGTAATGATGATTCCTGGCAGTGTGCAAAAAAGAAATGCGAAATAGTTTATATTGCGCCCTACACGAAAATGACAAAATTCTGACAATTTTGAGAGGATTTGAATCACCACCCAGATCTAGAAATTTGTCTTTTTTACACAGGATGAAATACATAATATTTCGCATTTCTTTTTTGCACACTGGCAGGAATCATCATTATCTACGTTCCGGATTTTTTTCACATTTTTTGGAAACTTAAATTTGCAGATTTTAAATTTTCAAAAAAACGGGCTACATGTAGCCCGGGCTACGTATTGACTTTCCGGGGTAAATGGCCTCATTTCTAAGCAAGGTTTTTTCGATCTTGTCTAAATCAGCCAAACAACTTACCTACACATCTATTCCATATATATAAACTATGTACGTTGGTTTTTCATTTTTTTGATTTTTTTTGAATTTTTTATGCTCATTTGAATACGACGGAGTTTGAGATTAGGCGATATGAGTCAAGATGCATTAATTTCCGTCTGAATGTATGTAGACCTTGTTTATCAACTTGAATCGTTAGTATATGACATTATAAGACTATGTGCGTTGGTTTTTTTTTTTTTGAATTTTTTATGCTCATTTGAATGCGACGGAGGGCGATATGAGCCAAGATGCATTAATTTTTGTCTGAATGTATGTAGGCCTCGTTTATCAACTTGAATCGTTAGTATATGACATTATAAGACTATGTGCGTTGGTTTTTCATTTTTTTGATTTTTTTTTGAATTTTTTATGCTCATTTGAATGCGACGGAGTGCGATATGAGCGAAGATGCATTAATTTTCGTCTGAATGTATGTAGACCTTGTTTATCAACTTGAATCATTTGTATATGATATTATAAGACTATGTGCGTTGGTTTTTCATTTTTTTTTATTTTTTTATGCTCATTTGAATGCGACGGAGTTTGAGATTGGGCGATATGAGCCAAGATGCATTAATTTTCATCTGAATGTATGTAGACCTTGTTTATCAACTTGATTCGTTAGTATATGACATTAGAAGACTATGTGCGTTGGTTTTTCATTTTTTTTTGATTTTTTTTGAATTTTTTATGCTCATTTCAATTTTGGTCAAACCTAAGTTTGACCAACATTTAAACAAGTTTGAAACATGAAAATGAAAAACTAAGCCTGGATCCTTCTTAGTCACTCCAAAATGAAGCTTTGGTAAGGTTTTAGAAAATTTCATGTTCCAAATCGAAAACCACTTCTCCTCACTTTGAGTTGAACTCTCTGCAACATCGATAGTGGTAAGTCATTTGTGTGAAGGTTTTCTCATGAAAATACACATAGACCAAGTTTATTATTTTATATCGTAACTATGTCACATAATACGACAATCTGCGCTGGTTTTACATTTTTTGGATTTTTTTGAATTATTTGTGCTCATTTGAATGTTTGGTCAAACCCACTTTGACCGTCTCCAAAACAAGTTTAATATGTGAAAATGAAAAACTAAGTGTAGATCCTTCTTAGTCACTCTGAAATGAAGCTTTGGCGATTTTATTGATTTTTTTATTTTTCATAACCCTAAACCCTCTCAATTGAGTTGAACTCTCTGCAACATCGATCGTGGTAAGTCATTTGTGTGAAGGTTTTCTCATGAAAATACACATAGACCAAGTTTATTATTTTATATCGTAACTATGTCACATAATATGACAATGTGCGCTGGTTTCACATTTTTTACGATTTTTTTTGAATTATTTGTGCTCATTTTAATGTTTGGTCAAACCTCACAAAAAAAGTTGAACGAGTCGAAATCCAAGTTTTATATTTTTTTATAGCAATTTAGTTGCATAATACGACAATGTGCGAAAGTTTTATATTTTTTTGATTTTTTTAATTAGTTATGCTCAACCCTAGCTCAGTGAAACCCTAGCCCTAAACCCGAAAACCCCGGAATCCCTAACCCTAAACCCCAGAAACCCCATCCAAAACCCCTCCCGCTTCCGAACCGTTGGGATCAGACACGTCGATCCGCGTGTGCGCAGGTGACGCGTCGATCCGCGTGTGCGTGATGCATGTAAAATGCATAAATGAACTTTGCACTATAATACTTGTATTCCATTCATATTTGCATCATATAAGGGGTATATTACTGTTATTTAATAATGTTTGGTAATTAATAATGACTTCCCCTTTATGGAATTAATCCTACGCAGGCAGAAAAACCCTATTTCTTTCCTTATTTATTTCAGGGCCTTAACGACGTCATAATGAGCTGCAAATTTACGGGGATCATTTTTTTTAAGGAGGAAGACCTCGGAGCGAAGGAAGCAAGCAAACGGAGGCCGGAGGGCCAAAAGAGGGTGTCCCACGCGGCCCCTGTACTTGGCCGCGTGGGCCCACCTCTTTTGGTCCTCGTTGCTCCGTTTGCGTCGATCCTTCTTACCGAAGCTTCCTCGTGACCTAAAACCGACTATAAAAATAGTCCCCCGACCTTTTACAGAAGGAGGCGGCAGAGAAACACAAAACCAGAAATAGAGAGGCAGAAGGCTACCGCCGGAGAAGATCGGAGGGGGGAAACGCCGCCGGAATCCACCTCCGGAGGGCTCCACCCCCCTCCGGCGTGTTCATCATCAATATCTACAACAAGATCATCTCCACCATCTCCATGATGAGGAGGGAGTAGTCCCTCATCGGGGCTGAGGGCTCACGCCGGTAGCTATGTGGTTTATCTCTCTCTCCCATGGTGTGATCTTTATGTGATCATGAGCTTTGTAATCTAGTTGAATCCATAGATGTTACTCTTATTTATCTTATGAATTATGCTACTCAAGTGGTTTTATTAATGTAATTTCCGGAGTCACCTTTGTCCCATGGTGTGAAGTTGACAGTGTGTGCACCGTGTGTGGCTCTTAGGCTAAAGATTACATGAATACTTATCATGAGTTATTATTTGTGTTGGATGTCTCTATGATATTGTGGTGTTTGTTAGTACTATCTTTGGATGCGGATAGTGACAAGCATGAAGTGTCCCTAGATGTGGAATGCAACTTTAAGGTGTGCTTTTTGTAGCCCTACACATTGGATTGGTGTTCGTTATCCAACCAGAGGATAGTTCGGGGTAGCATAGTGAAGAGGAAATATCTATGTATTCAATTATATTATTATTGTTGAGAGTGTCCACTAGTGAAAGTATGATCCCTAGGCCTTATTTCCAAGCACCGTTTACACCTTTGTCTTGTCCTCTTGCATTGAAGAGGATTGGGACACTTTTACATTATTGTTTTGTTACATTAAACTTCCATCCATTAAGTCAACCATCTTGTTCCTTAAACTTGTTTAGTGCATAATCAACTAAAACTTGTGACACTTTAGTTGTAGGGAATAGATAACTTTTCCTTCTTACTCCTGCGGATCGATACCCTGCTTCCATATTGAGAGGTGCTACAGTGATCCCCTGCTCTTGGGGGTTATCAAGTACTTTTCTGGCGCCGTTGCCGGGGAGGGTAGCGCTTAAGTTTCTATTCTTGTGTGCACTAGACTTTAGATTTATTTTATCTTGTTTTATATCTTGCAATCATCTAAGCTTGGGGAGGTTCCTCTTTAAATTGTTTGGTTGTGAAGTTTTTCTTAGTTTTACTTTCAGTTTTGCATTTATCAAAAACCCAAAAAAATTAGAAAATGGAAAACAACAAAAAAATTGGAGATCTTTATGAACTTTATATTGAATTAGGACATGATGCTTTTGAAGAGATAATTAAACCAATGGGAGTTTGTTTGCATAATAGTGATGGCAATGCTATTAGCATGAATTCTTTGAACACCATTATTCCTAATGCTATGGAAAAGTCTAAGCTTGGGGAAGCTAGTTTATATGAAAATGATCTTTTTAGTTCCCCAGCTTTGGAGAAAAAAATCTGCTCTGATAATATTTTGTCTCCCATATGTGATAATTCTAATGATGCTTCTGATGTTCTAAATCCACCTACTGAAAGTATTCCTTTTGAAATATCTATGGAAATTGTTGAAATGGTTATGGATGAACGTTATGCAGGGGATGGAAAAGTCCATCCACATGATCACTTGTTGAAACTTACAGAACTTTGTGAGTTGTTTAAGGTTGCAGGTTTATCAAGAGAAGATGTCATGAGGAAATTATTTCCATTTTCACTTAAGGACAAAGCAAAGGAGTGGTATAGGATGCTGGATGATCGTCCTTCGAATTGGAAACAGCTTGAATCTCTCTTTTACTCGAAATTTAATCCTCTTCATGAAGTGCATCTAGCTAGGAGTTACATTTTCAATTTTTATCCTCATGAGGGAGAAAGCATTGCTCAAGCTTGGGGAAGACTGAAAACATTAATACTCAAATGTCCTAACCATGAGCTTCCTAAGGAAATAATTGTTACTAATTTTTATGCAAGGCTTTCAGGTCATTACAAGGATTATCTAGATGCCTGTTCAGGGGGTTCTTTCACAAGCAAGAAGGTTGAAGCTAAATGGGATCTTCTTGAAACAATTCAACGCAATACCGAAGATTGGGAGAACAACAAAGGTAAAGAATCAGGTATAAACTATGAGTATGATTGCATTAAGTCTTTCGCTGAAACTGCTAATTTTCATGGGCTTAGTGCTAAATTTGGTCTTGATTCTCAAATTTTTGTTGATTGCTGTAAAACCTTTGCTTCTCATATTAATATTCCTAAAGAAAATTGGGAATTGTATCATGAACCTTTCAAAGACACTTGCATGGAAAATGAAATTGTTACTAATGATTGCAATAAACATGCTCAAACTTCTGAAAATACTATTTCTTATAAGCATGTTAATTTTTGCGGAGCACTTAGACCTTGTGAAAAGAATAAAATCGAAGAGGAATATTGTATTCATCATAGGAATGAAAAAACTACAACATGGTACAGAGCTCTAAGTGATATTGCTGAAAAAGTTTGTGCCCTCTATCCTTTTATTTGTGAACTTTGCAATGAAGAGGGTCATTTCAAATTCCAATGCTCAGGTTCTAATATGAGTACTGCGAGAGACTTTTGTGATAACATGATCACTCCTAATCAGCATGATGAACTTACATTATTTTTGGGGTGTGAAGAGTTATCAAGAAAAACTTCTTCATTAGATATGAGTGCTTTTGATATGAATAGCGTGTTGCATGGATGTTATCTCTATTGTGTTAATAATTGCCATGACAACACTTACATACAAAATATCATAAAAGATGGAATGGCTTTACCAAAATATGAAAGGACTAATGTTTGTTTTACTCTTATTAATGAAAAGGAGGAATCCTCCCTAGTTTCTTCTATTGTTTCTGACAATAAACCAGGGTATGTGGAGAAGCCTCTTTTCAAGCCTCTCCCTCCTGAGGAGGGAAAGAAGAAGAAGAGGAGGAGTAAAAGGAGAGAGGAAACGGTATCTTCCCCTAAGCATGTTGCTCCTATTATAGTTGCTGCTGATGAGTCTGAATTCGATGATGATCCTATGCCTGTTACTTATAGTAGTGATAATGATTGGGAAAAGCACACTACTTTTGATATTGAAAATCTTTTTGGTACCAATTCTGAAAATGATGATGTTATTAATTGTTATACTATTAGTACTATCCATGTTCCCTCCAATGATGATATGGAAAGCTCTAAGCTTGGGGATGAGGTGTTTGAAAATCCTTTTGCTACTGATGATTATATATTTGAAACCTCTCCTTCTAGTAAAAATGATGATGATATGTTTACAAATGAACACACTTGGGAAGATAACTATTCCATTGCTTATGATGATACTATGCCTCCAGTCTTTGATAAAGAATACTATGACATAGACTATAATTACAATCATCCTCATGAAACTTGTCATAATTATAGAGGGATTGACCAAAACCATTCCTCTAATATACAACTTGTCTATCATGTTCGAGTTCTTTATGATGATCCTACTCCCATTGTTACTAATGAGAAGAATTTTGCTTATGTTGAGAGTAATAATACTTTTATGATGATGAATGAAAAGAATGCTTTATGTGATAGTTACATTGTTGAATTTGCTTATGATGCTACTGAAATTTATTATGAGAGAGGGAAACATGTCTCTAAATATCTCAATAATATTAAGTTTCCTCTCTTTATGTTGAAACTTTTGAAGTCCCACTTGTTTTGCCTTCTTATGCTAGTCACTTTGTGCTTTATTGATTTATTCTCTTATAAAATGCCAATGCATAGGAAAAGAGTTAGACTTAAAAGTTAATGGGTTAATGTCTTGTGGTGAGCTCTTTATGCTTTTATTTCCTATTCTGCCTGGGCTCACCTTACATATATCAAATAAGTACAATAATTCAAGCTTGGGGATGCCAAGCCACCTCACTCCAACCATCTTGATACCGAGTAAGTAAGCCTAGCTATATGGCTATAAAGAAAGCGCTTTACGGGAGGCAATCCGTTTGTTTTTATTTTCTTTGTGTCCTCTTGCTGTAACAATAGACTTAGTTTTTAGTTTAGTTTCTGGAATTTTTAATAAAGTGCCAAGTTTTACCCATTTTGTTTGAAAAAGTTGTTATTTTGCATGCGGAGATTTCATTCCAGCACAGGTCTGTTCACGGTTTGATTTTTAATTCTTATTCTGTAACTCAGAATGAGCTGATATTTTTACTGTAACTGTAAATTTTCATCCTCTGCATGCATGAATGTTTTCAGAATTTTTAGACATGTGTAAGTCAGTTAGAAAAATACGTTTTTCTGCTGTCAGTTTTCTGGACAGATTCTGTCCAATATTGTTTGATGCATGTTTTGAACTTTTAACTTGAATCTTGTTGATCCAATTGAGTTTATTAATAGGCATACAACATTATACACTTTCTGGATATTCACATGAATTTTTGTCTTAGGATTATAAGCAGCAAGTAATGCATTTGTCTATCACTACTAATGTCACCCCACAGAAAAGAAATGGGAGAAACGGTGTTTTGAAGTTTTTTCACAGGGATTAGAGGAGATGCACCAAGAGCTATCCAAGGATGGTGAAAACCATAAGCTTGGGGATGTGAAGACAACCCCACTGTACCTACACACTCTCGGTTTGCACACGTCTAACTTCTGTTTTTCTATCAATGCACTTTATCGCATAAACTTGGAGCGTCTTTTATTTGTTTTTTGTTTTGGTTTGATTTTTGTTCTGAGACCACCACTATCATTTATATATTAGAAATCTACTAGAAATATGGGTTGAAATATCTTGCATGCTTTTATTGTATTGGGAAAAGGGATGTCTAAGCTGATTTTTAATGACACATATAGTTGCATGATTCATGAGCTTCTTTATGAGTAATAATTTGCAAATGTTTTATCATGAGCTATCTTTTATTCATGTTTTGATGCTGTATGTTATTTCACCTTGATTGACATGAATTAGTTAGTTCTATGGACACTCATGCATGCATCTAGATGGTCATCTTTCTCCCTTTTGCTAGCCCAAAAATTCCAACAAGTAAAAACTTGTTTCCAACACCTTCAACCAAAGTTTTCCAGTGAGTCCACCATATCTACCTATTAGCTTTATGCTATTCCGAGTATGTTTATCATGTTATTTGTGTTATCTATACCTCTAAATGAAAATGATTATGTTATTTATTGTAATGGGAAAAGTTGGTTAAAAAGCTCTCGCGAACTTGATGCACACTTTACTTGCATTTAATAAACATGAACCATTGTGATTAATATTATGATGATAGTGGCTTGATAAATGTTTAAGGTTGGGAGTTAGCCCATATGTGCTGTCACATGCAAAGCTTTCAACATGTTCCATCATTTATTTAGTTGATATCATGTACTTTTGTTTATGGATGCCTATCATGGTGAAATAATGTGGAAATAGAGTAAGTTTAAATGAGTTTGTATAAATGGTTAGAGAGAAACCTGGGCCGCTAATCTAAGCCATGCATCATTCATGGTGGAAATTTACTTACATGCTATTTTGAACTTTCTGTGATACACCCTACAATAAAAAGCTATATCAAGTGGTAAATAAAAAGGGTGTTGAGGTTGTTCATTATGTTTGTTTGTCTTGTTGTTTTGATGTGGGCTTGATCCATATCATGGGACAAGAGGTACCCCAGTTGAGGCTCTTGATAATACCATTTTTACTTACAATGATAGATAACTTAAACTTGCTTTGTTTCCCAAGTTGAGTAATCATGGTGTAGGTACTTGTATTCAAGGGGCATGAGACATCTAACCTTTGCTTTATCAAGGCCACTACTCATATTTGCTTTCACATTAAACTTTAATCATTCAAGATGCTATGTTAGGGGAATGAGAGCTTGACACCAAGTATTACCATTGCAATCAATAACTTAAGTAGAATAGTTTGGAGGATAGATGAAACTTATGCATGTTTTACCTCTACTCATTTATACATCTTTTCCAAAGTGTCCACCTTTTACATTCAGATTTTCATCTTCACTCTATGACCAATATAGGATGTTCTTACTTATCATATTGCATACATGTGGTCCATATTACTATCTTTTATGTTACACTTTGTGAACTATCATTGAACATCCTTGCATTGAATATTTGATATCACTTTATAAACTGTTTGCATATTGCTACTTCTTTGAATTAATGAATCATTTGACTTTATGTAGCAGTAGCAATCATCTTTTATATCCATGTTGTTATTATATTGCAAAGTTCATGTTAGTTTTATCACTTTCATACTCGAGGACGAGCATGAGTTAAGCTTGGGGATGTTGATGCATGTAAAATGCATACATGAACTTTGCACTATAATACTTGTATTCCATTCATATTTGCATCATATAAGGGGTATATTACTGTTATTTAATGATTTTTGGTAATTAATAATGATTTCCCCTTTTTATGGAATTAATCCTGCGCAGGCAGAAAAACCCTATTTCTTTCCTTATTTATTTCAGGGCCTTAACGACGTCATAATGAGCTGCAAATTTACGGGGATCATTATTTTGGAAGGAGGAAGACCTCGAGCGAAGGAAGCAAGCAAACGGAGGCTAGAGGGCAAAAGAGGGTGCCCCACGCGGCCCCTGTACCTGGCCGCGTGGGCCCACCTCTTTTGGGCCTCGTGGCTCCGTTTGCGTCGATCCTTCTTCCCGAAGCTTCCTCGTGACCTAAAACCGACTATAAAAATAGTCCCCCGACGTTTTCCAGAAGGAGGCGGCGGAGAAACACAAAACCAGAAACAAAGAGATAGAAGGCTGCCGCCGAAGAGATCGGAGGGGGGAAACGCTGCCGGAATCTACCTCCGGAGGGCTCCACCCCCCTCCGGCGTGTTCATCATCAACATCTATAGCAAGATCATCTCCACCGTCTCCATGATGAGGAGGGAGTAGTCCCTCATCGGGGCTGAGGGCTCATGCCGGTAGCTATGTGGTTTATCTCTCTCTCCAATGGTGTGATCTTTATGTGATCATGAGCTTTGTAATCTAGTTGAATCCATAGATGTTACTCTTCATCATCTTATGAATTATGCTACTCAAGTGGTTTTATTGATGTGATTTCCGGAGTCACCTTTGTCCCATGGTGTGAAGTTGACAGTGTGTGCACCGTGTGTGGCTCTTAGGCTAAAGATTACATGAATACTTATCATGAGTTATTATTTGTGTTGGATGTCTCTATGATATTGTGGTGTTTGTTAGTACTATCTTTGGATGCGGATAGTGACAGCATGAAGTGTCCATAGATGTAGAATATCAACTTTAAGGTGTGCTTTTTGTAGCCCTACACATTGGATTGGTGTTCGTTATCCAACCAGAGGATAGTTCGGGGTAGCATAGTGAAGAGGAAATATCTATGTATTCAATTATATTATTATTGTTGAGAGTGTCCACTAGTGAAAGTATGATCCCTAGGCCTTATTTCCAAACACCGTTTACACCTTTGTCTTGTCCTCTTGCATTGAAGAGGATTGGGACACTTTCACATTCTTGTTTTGTTACATTAAACTTCCATCCATTAAATCAACCATCTTGTTTAGTGCATAATCAACTAAAACTTGTGACACTTTAGTTGTAGGGAATAGATAACTTTTCCTTCTTGCTCCTGCGGATCGATACCCTTCTTCCACATTGAGACGTGCTACAGTGATCCCCTGCTCTTGGGGGTTATCAGATACACACAATCACTTGGCCAAAGTAACTACGCACATCGGAGAGCATGCAAGAACATACATTACTCATATAAGAATCATGCACAATCTGAACATAACTTTATAATCCATCGGATCCCAGCAAACACATCACATAGCATTACAATAGTCGATCTTGATCATGTTAGGCAGCTCACAAGATCATAAGACATGAAGCACAAGAGAGAGAGAGACTACCATCTAGCCACTGCCATGGACCCATAGTCCAAGGTGAGACTACTCACAAATCATCTCGGAGGAAGGCATGTCGATGAAGAGCCCTTCGAGATCGATCTCCCCTCCGGCAGAGTGCCGGGATCAGCTTCAGATTGGACCCCGAACTAGGGTTCTTGGTGACGGCGCGTCGGGGTCGAGTTTCTGGAAAATAATCGCCGCCTCGACATTTTTAGGTTAATTGTGATTTTATAGGAGTCGGAGGGGGCCGAGGAGGTGCCCACAGGGCAGGGGCGGGCCCCACCCGCGGGTCACCCCTGGGCCGCGGCTGGCACCCGCGTGTGCCTTGTGGGTCGCCTCCCAGGCTGCCCTTCGGACTCCGTCTTCGTCTTGGCGTAAAAATAATCCCCGTAAATTTTCGTCCAATTCCGAGAATATTTCCAGAAGTAAATTTCTGAAACAAAAAGACAGCAAAAACAGGGAACTGGCACTGGGCATCTTGTCAATAGGTTAGTCCGACAAAATGCATAAAAATGATATAAATGACAGTAAAAACATGTGACAATATCACAAAACTAGCATGGATCACTCAAAAATTATAGATACGTTTGAGACGTATCAGGCTATGAAAAGCACACCTTAATGTTCGTATTCCACATCTATGGACACTTCATGCTGTCACTATCCGCATCCAAAGATAGTACTAACAAACACCACAACCTATTTCTTGAATAGTCTTTTTCTTCAATAACACAAGCATCAAGAAACCTCATGATCTATTCAATCCAGCAACAATAAAGAACAAACTCATGATGAAGATCCCTCTAATCTTGATTCATAGAGCCACACACGGCACCCTCATTGTCACCGTGGTATCGTGATCATAACGGTGACTCCGCAAATTATACTAGATAACACCACTTGAGCAACATCATATCCATTACACATAGGGAAACATCATGTATTCAACTATACTAATAAAGCTCATGATCACAACGAAGATCACATCATGGGAGAGAGAGAGAGATAACCACATAGCTACTTGTATAAGCCTCATCCCCGATGAGGGACTACTCCCTCCTCATCATGGGAAGCAGCGGTGTTGATGGAGATGGCTCCGGCGGTCGATCCCCGTCCGGGCAGGGTGCCGGAACAGGACCTTCTGAACCCCCCGAAACTTGTTGGTGATGGCGGCGGAGCTCTGTATCGTCTTTGGGAAAATCCTTCGGGGTTAGGGTTTTTTTCGTCGGGGGTAATTTATAGGCCAAAGGGCGTCGCGAGGGGGTCTCCGAGGGGCACAGGTGGGCGGCGGCTGCGACCCCCTTCTCACCCGCGGGTAGGACCCGCCCCTAGGCTGTGAGTCCCTCCCGGGGTCGCCCTTCTGGCTCCGGTCCTTATTTCTTCAATAAAAAATCGTCGTAAATTTTCGTCCAATTCCGAGAATATTTCCAGAAGTAACTTTCTGCAACAAACTCAGCACAAAAACAGGGAACTGGCACTGGGCATCTTGTCAATAGGTTAGTCCGACAAAATGCATAAAAATGATGTAATATGATAGTAAAAACATGTGACAACATCACAAAATTAGCATGGATCAATCAAAAATTATAGATACGTTTGACACGTATCAGCATCCCCAAGCTTAACTCCTACTCGTCCTCGAGTAGGTAAGTGATAACAAAATAATTTTTGATGAGACATGCAACCAATACAATCATGATCAAGATAGTAATGTACAACACATGATGTGAATAAGGTGGTCCAAAACAATTGTCTATAGTTGACATTAAGCAAACAATGATTAACATACGCTAGCTAACAAATGCTAGAAACTTTTCATGAATAAGTGCGTTGGAGACATGGAACCATACATAAGGTTTAGAAAGAAGAATTGCAAATTATGTCTCCAATGTAAAGCATCAATCATTCTTCAAAGCATCCAAGTAGTCATTCATGAAAATAGCCAAGCTCGAGTCAGGTGTCCTAATCCATCTCCTTCACAAAGCAACTGTTTCGAAGTCTACTCAACTAGTGCAAGTAAGAAGTGGATTTGGCACCAAAATGTTATGGAAAAGAGAACAATGATGGAGGTTTGGAAGGCCAAAAAGAAAGGCTCAAACAGTGGAGAGGGTAACCACAAGACAGAAGGAAGTCCCGTAGTTGACACTGTACGAGGAGTAGTGATTGCCATGCAACGGATGTTCATAGAGCTATAAGTGTATGAAAGCTCTCCAATGGAACTAGTGGGGGTGCATCCAACTTGCTTGCTAATGAAGACCTAGAGCTCACTTGAGGAGGCTCATCCTTGGAATATACAAGCCAAGTTCTATAACATTAATTCCCCACATAGTTATACTACTAAAACAACATGAGAACTATCTACAATGAAGTGTAGGTGCTAACTAGAACAAGTGTGGTAAAAAGGATAGTAGTGCTGCTCCCTCTCTCTTTTTTCAGTTTTTTTGGATTTTGGTGGCCTCCTTGGCTCTTTTAAATGCTCTCTCATTTGGCCTCTTTTGGGGCTCTTTTATTTTTCTTTTTTTTTGTATTTTTACCTCACTGTAGGAGCAACACTCTATATTACAAATGGATCATCACACTTTTTGGTACTCATAACTCATAAGACTAATACATGATGTATAAAAGAAGGTATGCATGATCGAGCGTAGTGTGGAAAAAAATGTAGAACATGTGGCAAGCCACGCAGCACACTAACTCAATGATCAAGCAAACTATATGGTAATGAAGAATGACATCAAGTCATGATGTAATGATGGATGTTGCATGGCAATGTATCTCGAAACGGCTATGGAAATGCTGTGATAGGTAGGTATGGTGGCTGTTTTGAGGGAGATAATTGGCTTATGTGTAGGAGAACAAGATGAAGTTCTCCCACGGGGTTGGATGTACTGGCGAAGTATGCACCAATCTCAATGTGAGAGAGGGCATTGCGCAGCACCGAAGAGGCTAGCAAAATATGGAAGTGGAAGTGCCAAAACCAAAGCTCAACAGTGCATTTCGTATATTGCAAACAACTAGCAATTTCAATGTTCCACAAATGGTTAGAAACACCCCGAGAGGGATCGTGGCGGCGACACAAGTGCCCCGTTGGCTTCCCGACCGTTGCAGTAACTACCCACTAGGAACTTCTTTTCAATTGAGCAGAATTCATGATGCAAAAAAAAAAATTGTTGACTTAGGTTGTTTTTAGTTAAGAAAGATACGGCTCCACACTCTACTAACACGTCTCCGCTAATCAGCTCTAACACCGTTAACCAACACATTTTAACCATTAGTTATTTTAATGCCTCAAAACAATTGAAGAGTATCAAATTGTCCACATAGTGATCTACAAGACTATGCAGTTTTTTTTTTTCTATTTCATACCACTACCACATGCATAGCATTTTATCGCTCTAACAAATCAACCAAGCAACCAAAACAACTCTCTAACAAATATAAGTGAAGATCAAGAGAGTCTAACAACAACAACTAGCAGCTCTAAACAAGATAAAAGCTAAAAGCGAGAGCTTACTAGCAAACAAACAGTAGCTAAGAATACTCAACAAGATATAAGCGAAGCAAAGCAGTATTCAAACGAAAAAGCGGAGCGTGTCTCTCTCCCACACAAGATGGACAGAATCCAACATGAATATGACCAGCAAACAAACAAAACAAAACTAAAAGCAAAATAAAATGACGCTCCAAGAATAGCACATAATATGTAAAGTGATAAAAACATAGTTTCAACGAAACGACCTGATGGTTGTTGATGAAGAGTGAGGGACATCCCCAAGTTTAGATGCTTGAATCTTCTTAAATATTCCAGGGGGATTCCATGGGGGCATCCCCAAGGTTGAGCTTTTCTCCATTCTCATATCACCGTGTCGTTCAAAACTTAAAAACTCTCTTCACACAAAACTTCTCATAGACTGATTAAAGGGTTAGTACTCAAAAATTAAAATGCACATGTGTTCTACTCAAGAAAAATTGCAAACAACTTTATCAGGCATTATCTACTGTTTACTAAGCCTCAATGTGGTACTCCTCCTCTAGAGTATCACATTTGACGATAGTAAAGAGACGAATACAAAATAAAAGCAGAATCTGTCAAAAACTGAACAGTCTGTAAAGATCAAATTTTTCTAGGCACTTCTGTAGCTCAAATCAGAAAACTCCAAACTAACAAAATATAGATAAAAGTATAATTCTTGTTTTCTAAAAATATAAAATTCAGGGAATTTATGGATTTTCGAACAGTGAAGGACAGAAATCTGTTTCTGGACAGCAAAACAATACCTCGCACTTTCAATGCATTAGAGGCTAAACTTGGCACAAAAAACAAAAACAAAAAGATACAATGAAGTTGCTATAGGAAACAACTTCATGACTTCAAGAATAGCAAAAGCAAACCGAAAGTAAAAGATGGGTTGTCTCCCAACAAGCGCTTTTCTTTTAAGCCTTTTAGCTAGGCATGATAATTTTAATGATGCTCTCATAAGAATAAGAGTTGGAACGCAAAAGAGAGCATCATGAAGCAAATATCAAACACATTTAAGTCTAACTCTCTTCCTATGCATAGGCATCTTGTAAGAAAATAAATCATTGGAGCATAAAGCATTAAGCATAGGAAGGCAAAGCAAGTGCAACATTAAAACCTTCAACATAAAGAGGAGAAACTTCATAAGATGAAAATTTAAATAACCACGCTTCCCTCTCTCATAATAACTTTCAGTAGAATCATAAGAAAACTCAATAACATAACCATCACATAAAGCATTTTTCTCATGATTCACATGCATAAAAGTATTATTATTACTCTCCACATAAGCAAAATCTTTATTATTAGTAGCATTGAGAGTAGGACTATCATATAGAACTTGGACATGATAGACTAATTGTATATTAGAAAGATGATGTTCAGTACGAGAGTAATAATTATGACAAGTCTCGTAAGGATGATTAAAATTATTCTTTATGGCATAGTTATCATCACAATAATCATCAAAAATTGGAGGCATAATATCATCACAAGCAAGGGGGTAGTCATCTTTCCAAGCATATATTTTTGTAAATGAATCATCATGACTTTCAATACCAAAAGGTTTTCAAACCCATTATCCCCAAGCTTGGGGTTTTCCACATTATGATTAGAAGAAACATGAATATTCCCAACAGTATAACAATTATCAATATCATCATTTTCAAAATTGGTGCCAAAAAGATTTTCAAGATCATAAGTAGTATTATTTCCAATCANCAGAAGAAATATCTCGTGGCTATTTTGGAATAACTATGGGTGATGGATAAAGGCATAATGATTATATCGTGTATAGGAGTACATGTTAGGAATAATTCCTTGACCAAGACAAGCACTGAAATATTTATCCGGGGTTTCAGAAATTGCATATGCATAATTTTGTTTCGGGAGATTAATAAGTGGAGGAGACAGTCTTTGAATATTTGTGGTATCTCCCAAGCTCGGAAAAGATGGTTCATGTGGTAGGTGGAATCAGGATTTAAAGATCCCAATGTTTAGGCCAAGAGGTTTTTAGGAAAAACCTTAACAGAAAGTTTTCCGGAGTGGCAAGGAATCACCGGGGATTTTCTGGAATTATTTAAGAGAAAGAACATGAGGGCATCATCTAGCGCCAGAGGGCAAAATAAATTTTGAGTACGAGGGAAAAGTTTTCGGGTGTGAGAAAACCCACAAAAATTAGGGACGAAATTTTGGGGTGTGACAGAGCGTGCTCTCTCCCACACAAATAAAGCTAGGATCCAACATGAATATGAACAGCAAAAAACAAAACAAAACTGAAAGCAAAAAGACGCTCCAAGCATAGCACATAATATGTAAAATGATAAAAACTTAGTTCAACGAAGACGACCTCATGATAGTCGATGAAGAGGAGGGGATGCCTTGGGCATCCCCAAGCTTTGACGCGTGATGGTTCTTGATTCAGAGGGGTGCCATGGGGGCATCCCCAAGCTTGAGCTCTGATCCATCTTCAATTTCTTCATTATCCTCTCCTTGGAACTTAAAACTCCCTTCACACAAAACTTCTCATAAACCGATTAGAGGGTTAGTGCTCATAAATTAAAATGCACATGTGTTCAACTCAAGACAAATTGCAAACAACTTTATTGGCATTAGCTAATATTTAATAAGCCTCAATGTGGCACTCCTCCTCAAGAGTATCACATTTGACGATAGTAAAGAGACGAATACAAAAATAAAAGCAGGGAATCTGTCAAAAACTGAACAGTCTGTAAGATTGAATTTTTTGAGTCACTTCTGTAGCTCCAAATCAGAAAACTCAAAACTAACGAAAGATAGATAAAAGTATCATTCTTGTTTTCTAAAAATATCAGAAAAAATATGAAATTCAGGGAATTTCTGGATTTTCGAACAGTGAAGTACAGAAATCTGTTTCTGGACAGCAAAACAATACCTCGCACTTTCAATGCATTAGAGGCTAAACTTGGCGCAAAAAAACCAAAACAAAAAGATACAATGAAGTTGCTACAGGCAACAACTTCATGACTTCAAGAAAAACAAAAACAAACTGAAAGTAAAAGATGGGTTGTCTCCAAGAAGCGCTTTTCTTTTAAGCCTTTTAGCTAGGCATGATAAATTTAATGATGCTCTCATAAGAATAAGAGTTGGAACGCGAAAGAGAGCATCATGAAGCAAATATTCACATTTAATTCTAACTCTCTTCCTATGCATAGGCATCTTGTAAGAAAATAAATCATTGGGGCATAAAGCATTAAGCATAGGAAGGCAATGCAAGTGCAACATTAAAACCTTCAACATAAAGAGGGGAAACTTCATAGATGAAAATTTATATAAACCACACTTCCCTCTCTCATAATAACTTTCAGTAGAATCATAAGAAACTCAATAACATAACCATCACATAAAGTATTTTTCTCATGATTCACATGCATAAAAGTATTATTGTTACTCTCCACATAAGCAAAATCTTTATTATTAGTAGCATTGAGAGTAGGACTATCATATAGAACTTGGACATGATAGACTAATTTGTATATTAGAAAGATGATGTTCAGTAGGAGAGTAATAATTATGACAAGTCCTCGTAAGGATGATTAAAATTATTCTTTATGGCATAGTTATCATCACAATAATCATCAAAAATTGGAGGCATAATATCATCATAATCAAGGGGATAGTCATCTTTCCAAGCATATATTTTGTAAAAAAATCATCATGACTTTCAATAGCAAAAGGATTTTCAAACCCATCATCCCCAAGCTTGGGATTTCCACATTATGATTAGAAGAAACATTAATATTCCCAACAGTATAACAATTATCAATATCATCATTTTCAAAATTGGTGCCAAAAGATTTCAAGATCATAAGTAGTATTATTTTCCCAATCATGATCATCACAATAAGTAACAGGCATAAACATAATCTTTTTCAATAGTGCCTATAGACTTAACATCAAGATAATAATGAATACAATCAAGCGGATCATCTTCAATAATTTTTGATTCATACTCATTAGGAACAACCATGATGGGAGAAATATGCTTAGGGGATGATACCGTTTCCTCTTCTTTTTCACTCCCTCCTCTCTCTTCTTCTTCTTCACCACCACCTTAGGAGGGAGTGGTTGGAAAGGAAGCTTCTCCACATAATCTGATTCATTATTAGAAAAGACAGGAGAAATTTGGGAGAATCTCTCCCTTTCATTATTGGCAACATAAGAAACATTTTTCCTTTTATACTCTGGTGAAGTGCTATTCTTTCTAAATTTTGCAATGTAAGCATTGTCACGGCAATTCACAACACAATAATGATAAGCTCCCTGAAGAATGCCATTCGTCCTAAAAGTACTCCTATCTAACCAAGAAGTTTTTTCTGATAACTCTTCACACCCCAAAAATAAATTAAGTTCATCATAAAGACTAGAGGTGATCATGTTATCACAAAACTGGCTAATAGTTCTATCATTAAAGTACGAGCATTGGAAATTAAAATGACCTTCTTCTTTGCAAAGTTCACACTCAAAAGGATAGAGGTCATTTAATTCTCTAGCAAATTTATATAATCCTTAAGCCATTTGCTAGTTCTTTCATGCTTATGTTGCTTACAATATTTATCTTCTTCAACCCGAGTGCTTTCACAAGGTCTATGCACTCCACAAAAATTAACATGCTTATATAGAACATTATTTGTAGAGATTGGATCATGTCTATTGCAATCATCATTAACAATTTCATTTTGTTTGCAAATGTCTTTGAAAGGTTCATGATGCTTAGACCATTTCTGTTTAGGAATATTAATATGAGAAGCAAAAGATTTATAGATATCAACAACTATATGAGAGTCAAGTCCAAACTTAGCACTAAGCTTATTAAAACTATCAGTTTCAACAAAAGACTTAATGCAATCATACTCATAATTTATACCTGACTCTTTACCTTTGTCGATCTCCCAATCATCAATGTTGTGTTGAATCTTTTCAATAAGATCCCATTTAGCATCAATCTCCTTACTTGTAAAAGAACCCATAGAAGAAGCATCAAGTATTTCCTTGTCATGACAAGATAGCCTTGCATAAAAATTATTAACAATAATATCCTTGGAAAGATCATAGTTAGGACATTTAAGCATTAATGATTTCAATCTCCCCCAAGCTTGAGCAATGCTCTCTCCGTCATGTGGCCAAAAATTGTAGATATAATTCCTATCTTGATGAATTTCATGAAGAGGATAAAATTTAGAATAAAAGAGAGACATAAGCTCCTTCTAATCCAACAAATGAGAATTGTCTAGTAGCCTATACCACTCCAATGCTTTCTCCTTAAGTGATAAGGAAAATAATTTCCTCATGATCACCTCTCTTGAAACACCTGTAATCTCAAATAAATCACATAATTCCTTAATATAAAGCAGATGATTACTAGGATGGACAGCTCCATCTCCTGCATAGCGATTAGTCATAACAAGATCAATTATTCCCATCGGTATTTCGAAAGAAATACATTCAGTAGGTGGAGTAACCTTATCCACCCATGGGAGTGGTGGAGAGGTCACTCTCAAAAAGCAAATTTAAAGGACAAGGTTCCTTAAGCCAAACTAGTAAAAATAAAAACAAGAAACAAAAAGATTTAATCGCAAGATCTAAAGAAGATACCTTCAAGCACTCACCTCACCGGCAACGGCGCCAAAAAAGAGCTTGATGTCTACTACATGCTTCTATTCTTGTAGACTTGTTGGGCCTCCAAGCGCAGAGGTTTGTAGGACAGTGTCAATTTCCCTTAAGTGAGTAACCCAAGGTTTATCGATCTCAGGGAGGTGTAAGGTGAATGTATCCTCTCTCAAGCAACCCTGCAATTAAGATACAAGAAGTCTCTTGTGTCCCCAACACACCTAATACAATTGTCAGTTGTATAGGTGCACTAGTTCGGCGAAGAGATGGTAAAATGCAAGTGATATGGATGGTAAAAGGTGATTTTGTAATTCTGTAATAAAAATGGCAGCAAGCAAACAAGTGACAAAAATGACTAAAAACGGTGTATCAATGCTTGGAAACAAGGCCTAGGCTTCATACTTTCACTAGTGACTACTCTCAACATCATTAACATAATTAAACACATGATAGTTCCCACAAAAACACATGCATGGTAGACGTTACTCGGAGATCATTCTTTTGTGGATCAAATAGGATGAGAATTGCGTAGGGCTACGAGAAGCACACCTTAAAGTTCATATTCCACATCTATGGACACTTCATGCTGTCACTATCCGCATCCAAAAATAGTACTAACAAACACCACAACCTATTTCTTGAATAGTCTCTTTCTTCAATAACGAAAGTATCAAGAAACCTCATGATATATTCAATCCAACAATAATAAAGAACAAACTCATGATGAAGATCCCTCTAATCTTGATGCATAGAGCCACACACGGCACCCTCACTGTCACCGTGGTACCGTGATCACAATGGTGACTCCACAAATTATACTAGATAACACCACTTGAGCAACATCATATCCTTTACACATAGGGAAACATCATGTATTCAACTATACTAATAAAGCTCATGATCAAAAACGAAGATCACATCATGGGAGAGAGAGATAACCACATAGCTACTTGTATAAGCCTCAGCCCCGGTGAGGGACTACTCCCTTCTCATCGCGGGAAGCAGCGGCGTTGATGGAGATGACCCCGGCGGTCGATCCCCGTCCCGGCAGGGTGTCGGAACAGGACCTTCTGAATCCCTGAAACTTGTCGGCGATGGCGGCGGAGCTCTGTATCGTATTTGGGAAAATCCTTCGGAGGTTAGGGTTTTTTCGTCGGGGATGATTTTATAGGCATCGGAGGCGGCCGAGGGGGTGCCCGAGGGGCAGAGGCGGGCTGTGGCCGCGACCCCCCTTAGACCCGCGTGTGGGACCCGCCCCTAGCCTGTGGGTCCCTCCCGGGGTCGTCCTTCTGGCTCCGGTCCTTATTTCTTCAATAAAAAATCGTCGTAAATTTTCGTCCAATTCCGAGAAAATTTCCAGAAGTAACTTTCTGCAACAAAATCAGCACAAAAATAGGGAACTGGCACTGGGTATCTTGTCAATAAGTTAGTCCAACAAAATGCATAAAAATGATGTAATATTATAGATACGTTTGACACGTATCACCCAGCACCGTAGAGGACCTCAAGCGGTGCGTCGCGGACCTCATTAACTCGTCGGAGAACTTGAGCGTCGACACGGTGCACTCGCACCTCGCTGACAACACCAACTTCGCCGATCTCCGCGGAAAGCTCAAGCGCACCAAGAAGGACGGCATGAGTATGAGCGAGATGATGGCGATCATCCACAAGTACGCCGAGTCAGACCCGACGAAGGACGACTCGGGAGAAGACGAGGACGGAAAGTTCTCCAAGGGAAGAAACGGCAAGGGCGGCTCAAGGAGGGCCACCAAGCGGAAGAGCGACGGCGGCTCGGAGCTGGTGGCCGCCACCGCCAACGGGCGAGGCTTCAAGAGCCCACGCGCTAGCCTCCCACGATAAAATTGGACGGCTGACGAGACCTTGTCCCAGCCACGCAGGTGGCACAGCCGACCCGACAAGCCGGCGAAGCACACCACTGGCGATTTCGACATGACTGACAACATCGTCAAGGCCAAGGCCGCGGCAAACCTAGGTGGGGACCGCGACAAGCCAGACGCCGAACAACAGGGGCCCAGGATGCCCCCGACCAGCGACGCTTTCCACACCTTTGTGGGGCTCGACATGAAGCGCGACGAGAAGATCGTCAAGCGTGCCATCCATGCAACCGCGCCAGACGTCCCACAATGGTTAAACTGGTCGGAACAGGCGACTGCCTGGACCCGCCAATACCACCCTCCGCGAGTCGATTACCCTGGCAAAATTTTCCCTGGTAGTCACCCCGCAAGTCAAGGGCTACATCCTCACCAAGACCCTCATGGATGGAGGGAGTAGCATCAACATCCTCTACTATGAGACCTTTCGATGGATGAAGCTCTCCGACTTGGCACTGCAGCCCTCCGTCACCACCTTCCACGGCATCGTCCCCGTAAGGAAGGCTCACTCAATGGGTTGTGTCGTCCTCGACGTCGTCTTCGGCAATGAGAAAAAATTTCGCCTCGAATTTTTTTTCCTCGAGGTGGTGAACTTTAAGAGCGCCTACCACACCATCTTCGGCCGACCCGCCTTTGTGAAATTTATGGCGCATCCCTGCTACGCATATCTGAAGCTGAAGATGCCGGGTCCCAATGGAACCATCACGATCTCCGGCAACGCGGTCTTCGCTGAGTCAGTCATCACTAGCGAGGAGCTAGAGCGGCTCAAACTGCAAGTCGACCCGAACGACGTCACCATGCTGAAGAAGCTGACGCTTGACCCGCGTGACAAGATCCAAGCCGCCTAGGAAACCAAGCGCATTGCCTTGGTCAAGGGCGATTCATCCAAGACAGCCGTCATCGGGGCCAACATGGACCCCGCATAGGAAAGCGCGCTCTGTGACTTCCTCCGTGGGAATCGGGACATCTTTGCATGGAAGCCATCTGACATGCCGGGAGTCCCGAGGGAGCTCACAGAGCACCAGCTCAAAGTCGACAAGAACGCGAGGCCTGTCAAGCAGGCCTTGCACCGCTTCAATGACGAATGACGAAAGGCTATCGGTGAAGAGATAGCCCGGCTCCTAGCTGTAGGGTTCATCGCCGAAGTTTTCCACACGGCGTGGTTAGCAAACCCCGTCCTGGTGCTGAAGAAGAATGGGTCCTGGAGGATGTGTGTGGACTACACCGGCCTCAACAAAGCATGCCCAAAGGACCCCTTCGCCCTGCCCCGAATCGACCAGCTCATCAACTCGACGGCCGACAGCGGGGTGCTTTGCTTCCTCGATGCCTATTCCGGGTACCATCAGATAAAGATGGCCCTGGAAGATTAAGAGAAGACATCTTTTATCACGCCCTATGGCGCGGTTTGTTATGTCTCCATGCCCTTCGGGTTGAAGAACGCCGGGGCAACCTACCAGCGGTGTATACAAAACTGTCTGCATGACTAGATAGGCCGCAACGTCCATGCCTACGCGGACGACATAGTGTTCAAGTTGAAGACCAAATCCGACTTGATTACCGATCTGACCGAGACATTCAGCAATCTCCGCAGATACAACATGCGGCTGAACCCCGAGAAATGCGTTTTCGGGGTACCAGCCGGAAAGCTGCTCGGCTTCATCGTCTCTCAGAGAGGAATCGAAGCTTATACGGACAAGATCAAAGCCATAGAAGCCTTGAAGAAGCCGGAGAACCTCAAGGACGTCCAACGGCTGACTGGGTGCATGGCCGCCCTAAGCCATTTCATCTCGCGACTAGGAGAGAAGGCGCTCCCTCTGTACCGACTCCTCAAGAAGTCGGACAAGTTTGTTTGGATGATGAAGCCGACGCTGCCCTCCAGGACCTGAAGAGGACACTCGCCGTGGCACCCATCCTTGCGGCTCCACTCGAGCACGAGCCGCTCCTTCTCTACATCGCCGCGACAAACAAGGTCGTCAGTGTGGTCATCGTCGTCGAGCGCAAGGAGGAAGGAAAAGAGCATCTGGTACAGAGGCCGGTCTACAACATCAGCGAGTGCCTCACCGAGTCCAAACAGCGCTACCCGCACTACCAAAAACTGGTGTACGGGGTCTTCTTCGCGTCAAGGAAGCTGCGCCACTACTTCATGGGCCACCCGATAACGGTGGTAAGCGCTAACCCGCTAGCGGATATTATCTGCAACAGGGAGGCAACCGGGCGAGTAGCCAAATGGGCAGTCAAGTTGAACAATTTTTCCATTGCCTACGAGCCACGCCGGGCCATCCGCTTCGTCTAACACAAACCCTTGTCTAGGTCAATTGATACATACAAGCCGCATATATCATCTATTGGAAAAAGGAAAGGGACAAGGGCGGTCGTCGCTTGGCGCGAAGGCTGCTGGTTCGGTACGGTACTAAAGGTCCTCGGACTTCCAGGCGGTTTTTCTTTTGGGCTGCTGTGAACCCTTGGATCTCGCCGAATATGACGCAGAGGATGCCGTAGAACACCCAGAGCATGCAGTTGAGCAGCGTCGCTAGGTACGGGTCCGACTTGAACTCCTCCACGTCCTTGTTCTTGATGATCCGCCAGAAAAGTCTCAGGCCCTCGCCGACCTCGTCACCGACTGGACCGAGACTAACCAACCCGCCTGACGTGGGCATACCCTCCGGGCACCCCACCATTGCCGTATCCGATGCGGCCCAGCTGAAGACATATTGGGAGGCCCACCTGGAGGCCCAAACGAAGCCCAAGAAGCCACGACTTGGAGTACAAGACAACTCATGTAAACCCTACCTGGTTGCATATATAAAGCCAGGCAGGGGCACCCTATAGGGATACGGGACACACCACACCCGCCATCGGCGGCAACATAGATGAGATCCAATCTCCACCACCATCGCCATCGCGGCCACCTTGTAATTGCCACCATGAATATAATCAGACAAGCAAGACGTAGGTCTTTACCTCACAATGAGGGGCCGAACCTGGATAAATCCTTACTTGTCAGCCGTCCGATACTACCAGCACGTCATCTTCCTCCCTCATACGAAACTCTAGGCATCTCACCTAGGGATTTGCCGTGATAACCCCACGTCAATTGACCGTCTGTGGGAAGAACGCTCGCTGAATCGCGGTGTCGGCGGTTTCAATCTCCATCAACAACGGCGGCCAGATCGCATCTACTTCGTCTACATCAACAATCTTCATCAACGGCGGCGACTTCGCCGCCACACCACGACAACGGCTCTACGTCACCAGTGCCCGCACGCACGGCTGATCGGATGTACTACAATATCTAGTTTCTCGGCGACGTTCTGATTGGAACCAGAGCATGGATCGTGTTGAGACTACCCAACCAGCAGACGGAAAGCACGAGGAAGTCTTCATGTACGGACACAAGCACCTTACCCGACGCTGTCTGTTAGACATGTAATAGGACACAGTACGATATGGACTAGTACTCCGATCGTACCTGTCACAATCTCTTGTATATGCCATATCGAGGGCTATTCTCGATCTATATATAACACGCACCGAACCCTCCAGCGAGGGCATCGTTCCAGTCAACATTGATAAACATTAATATGGTATCAGAGCAGCCTTTTCCCATCGTCTAGCTTCAGACTTCGAAAAACTCAGAAAACTCTAGATCGCCGGTTACGATCGGTTGATCCCAGAATCTCAGCTCGTTCCGGTTACGATCGGTCGATCAGAAAACTCATCTGTGCCCGGTTACGATCGGTGCGCTCGTCGAGAAGAGAGCCTCGGTTACGATCAAGGCTTCAATCTTCAGGAATAATCTTCCAGAGCTCCGGTTACGATCGGTGCCTCGCCAAGCAAAAAAAAAAAAAAAACAAGACCGCCGCTGATCACGATCAACGTTCAACAACCCATCCCGTCCAGTCCCAATGGCGTCCTCTGCTTCCTCAACCGCGACCATGACAGCTCTCGCAGCAGCCCTTGGGGCGCCACCGACGGAGAAGCTCACTAGAGAAAATTTTCTTTTTTGGAAGATGCAAGTTCTCCCCACTCTGCGCGGCGCACGAGTCATGGGGCTGCTCAATGGCTCCGATGCTGCGCCGCCGGAAACCCAGGAGGTAGAAGATGGAGAGAAGAAGAAAGTCGTGCCCCATCCCGCCTACGAAGATTGGCTTGCCCGAGACCAACAAGTCCTCAGCTATTTACTCAAATCCTTGTCGCAAGAAGTTCTAGCTCAAGTGCTCGGTCTGGAACATGCTGCTGATGTATGGGCGGTGATTGAGTCGCAGCATACATCACAGTCCAAGTCTCGCATTACTGTGCTCCGTGGTGCTCTTTCCAATACCAAGAAGATGGAGATGTCCGCCTCCCAATACATTGCCAAGATGAAATCGTTTGCTTCTGAACTTGCAGCAGCTGGGCGCAAGGTTGATGATGATGAGTTGAAAGAATATATTCTCAATGGTCTAGACGGTGACTACACCCCTCTCGTTGCCTCCATTAATGCGGTTCCTAGTACTACCTTGACGGACATGTGCTCTCAGCTTACTGCGTATGATCAACGGCAACAAATGCTATCCGAGTCTGGCCAAGGCACTAGTACTTTCCAATCCTCCGCCAATGCCGCATCCCGTGGTCGTGCCCCAAATCGTCCAAATTTTCCTCCCCGCAACAATGATCAGTATCAGTACCGTGGCAACAATCAGTACTATGGTAACAATCAAAATTATTACCGCAGCAATGACCAATACCGTGGCAATGGGCATGATCATCAATATCGTGGCAATGGTGGAGATCTGTACCGACGCAATGACGGCCGGCCCAATGATCAGTATCGAGGTCGGCCAAACGATCGTGATCAATTCCGTGGACAACAAGGACGTGGTGCTTCTCAAGGTGGTCGGGGCCGTGGTCGTGGTCGCACTCCCTCACCCCGTCAGGACACTACATGTCAGATCTGCAAAAAGTATGGGCATCCTGCAAACGAGTGTTGGTGGCGCTACTCGGATGGCAATGCTGATTTTACCAATGAGCGAAAAGGTGCATATGGTGTGGACACAAACTGGTACATGGATACTGGAGCTACGGATCATATTACTGGAGACTTAAACAAATTGCATACTCATGATGATTATCGTGGTGGAGATCAAGTTCACAATGCCAGTGGTTCAGGTATGCCAATTAAGCATGTTGGTCATTCGATATTACATACCCCTCATAATTCACTTCAACTTCGTAACATATTACATGTTCCTAGTGCTTCCAAAAATCTTCTATCCACTCATAAAATTGCCCTTGATAACAATGCCTTTGTTGAATTTCACCCATTTTTCTTTTTAATTAAGGATCAGGCAACACGTCAAATCATCTTTAGAGGTCCCTGCCATGGTGGTTTATATCCTCTTGTGCCTATCTCCACGGGATCTTCCAAGCACGCTTTCATCACCTCCAAGCCTTCTTCATCAACCTGGCATTGTCGTTTAGGGCATCCTTCCTCTTTTATTGTTCAACAAGTTCTTAGGAAAAATAAACTCTCGTATGTACCAGAGACAACCCCTTATATTTGTGATCCATGCCAACAAGCTAAGAGCCATCAGCTACCATATCCGACCTCCACTAGTGTTTCCACTGTTCCTTTGGAACAAGTATTTTCTGATGTATGGGGTCCAGCTCCCGCCTCTGTTGGCAAACATTTATATTATGTAAGCTTTATCGACGATTATAGTAAATATACTTGGATCTACTTGCTTAAAAAACGCTCTGATGTCTACCAAGTGTTTCTCAATTTCCAACAACTTGTTGAACGCAAATTCAATCGCAAAATTATCACCATGCAAACTGACTGGGGAGGTGAATATGAGAAACTCCATGCTTTCTTTCAAAAGATTGGTATCACACATCATGTCTCGTGTCCACATGCTCATCAACAAAATGGGTCAGCTGAGCGTAAACATCGTCACATTGTTGAAGTCGGTCTTGCCTTGCTTGCAAATGCTTTCATGCCACTTAAATATTGGGATGAAGCCTTTCTCACTGCCACCTTTCTCATTAACCTACTTCCCACTAAAGTGCTTAATCTCGCGAGTCCTGCGGAAAAACTTCTTGATGTCAAACCAAACTATGACTCTCTTCGCATTTTTGGTTGTGCATGTTGGCCTAATCTCCGTCCTTACAACACTCGCAAGCTTGCTTTTCGCTCCAAACGATGTGTTTTCTTGGGCTATAGTCCTCTTCATAAGGGTGTTAAATGTCTCGATATTTCCACTGGACGTATTTATATATCGCGTGACGTTGTGTTTGATGAGAATATTTTTCCTTTTCAATCACTTCGTCCAAATGCTGGTGCCCAGCTTCGTGCCGAAATTCTTTTGTTGCCCACACATTTAACTCCCACAAATTCTACTCATGAGGGTATGTCTATCAATGATAATATGCCTATTGTCCCTGTCACTAATCATCTACAGGTTATGGAGAATACTGCTGCTGAAAATCAACATGAAATATCACATATGAGTGAAGACACAGCTGAAACTATCCACACAGCATCTGCCACTGATTCCGATGCTGCCTTTTCTGGAGAATCAACGTCGGCTGCTACCCTTGAATCCTTGGATCAGGAGCCGATATATTCCTTGGGTCACCAACCGGACATTGGCCATTCTGGTGCTACTATGGTGCCATCACACTACACCGTGGCCAACAACCAGCCTCATTCTCCTGTGTCGCCGCATGCAGCCAGCAGCGCGCATGGAGGCCTTGACGCGCCAGACGCATCGAGCGGTCCCGGCTCCCCTGGATTCTCTGTGGCTGCTAGTCCCGCAGGATCTGCTGTGTCTCCTGGCAGTACTGGATCCTCTACGCACAACAATTTTGTGCCGCCTCCTACAACTGAACCAAGAACTCGACTACAAAAAGGTATTCGTCAGCCTAAAATTTATACGGATGGTACTGTCAGGTATGGTTTGTTTACTTCCACAGGAGAACCCAGTACTTTGTCTGAAGCGCTTGGTGATGACAATTGGAAAAATGCAATGAACGAGGAATATGGTGCTCTCATGAAAAATCAAACATGGCATCTTGTTCCTCCAAGCTCTCAAAAAAATTTGATTGACTGTAAATGGGTATATCGTATCAAAAGACGGTCTGATGGTACTATTGATCGCTACAAAGCAAGGTTAGTGGCCAAAGGATTTAAGCAACGTTATGGTCTTGATTATGAAGATACTTTCAGTCCAGTTGTTAAAGCCGCTACTATCAGACTTGTGTTAGCTATCTCTGTTTCCCATGGATGGAGTCTTCGACAGCTAGACGTCAAGAACGCGTTTTTACATGGTGTTCTGGAAGAGGAGGTTTATATGAAACAACCACCTGGTTTTGAGGATAAACATGCTCCGCATTATATTTGCAAATTGGACAAAGCATTATATGGATTAAAACAAGCCCCTCGTGCATGGTATTCTCGTCTCAGTTGTAAATTGACAGAGCTTGGTTTTCTTCCTTCAAAGGCCGACACGTCACTTTTTCTCTATCAAAAATCAGGTATCACTATGTTTGTGCTGATTTATGTTGATGATATCATTGTGACTAGCTCCTCTGATCAAGCCACTTCCGTCTTACTTCAACAACTCGGTGAACACTTTGCTATTAAAGACTTGGGTGATTTACATTATTTCCTTGGTATTGAAGTTACAAAATGTTCTGATGGCATTGTTCTCACGCAAGCAAAATATGCTACTGATTTATTGGCTCGAGCACACATGCGTGGCTGCACACCAACTCCTACACCCTTGTCAGTCACGGATAAATTATCATTGACTGATGGTTCTCCCCTTGGTCCTGAAGATAGTACAAATTATCGGAGCATAGTCGGTGCACTTCAATATTTGACCCTCACACGACCGGACTTGTCTTTCTCAGTGAATAAAGTCTGTCAATATCTTCATGCTCCCACTACTGTTCATTGGACAGCCGTCAAAAGACTTTTGCGCTATGTTCAGGGTACCCTACATACTGGTCTCACAATTCAAAAATCATCATCAACACTTCTTAGTGCTTTTTCTGATGCAGATTGGGCCGGCTGTCTTGATGATCGACGGTCTACGGGAGGATTTGCTGTATTTTTTGGTCCTAACTTGATCTCATGGAGTGCCAGAAAACAAGCCACAGTGTCACGTTCTAGTACTGAAGCTGAGTACAAGGCCCTTGCTAATGCAACAGCTGAATTGATTTGGGTTGAATCATTGGTTCGTGAACTTGGATTTTTTCTCAAGGAGAGACCATGTCTATGGTGTGATAATCTTGGTGCTACTTATCTCAAATCCTGTCTTCCATGCCCGCACAAAACATATTGAGATTGACTATCATTTTGTACGTGAACGTGTTGCTAGCAAATTGTTAGATATCAAATTTATCTCCACCAAGGATCAAGTTGCTGATGGTTTTACGAAACCTTTACCTGTAAAAGCTTTAGATGAGTTTAAGCGTAATCTAAACCTTTCCAAGGTTCAGATTAAGGGGGGATGTTAGACATGTAATAGGACACAGTACGATATGGACTAGTACTCCGATCGTACCTGTCACAATCTCTTGTATATGCCATATCGAGGGCTATTCTCGATCTATATATAACACGCACCGAACCCTCCAGCGAGGGCATCATTCCAGTCAACATTGATAAACATTAATAGGCTTACGCTGGCAGATCCGGTTAAGCAGATCAACCGGGCAGTAGCTAGCTGGAGGAAGCGATTCAAGAAGCAAAACAAGAAGCCAACCGAGATTTGATATGACGAGCTAATCTGGATTGGAACGTACGCATGCAAGGCGATCGAAGCATCCATCATCACGTAAAGGCCATGGATCACTACTTTGACCCTCACACGAATCGAGGCAATCAATCAGGAATCAAAAAAAGGAAAGAAAAAGGCGATCTACCTTGTACGCTCATGGCAGCCCAAGCAAAGGAAGAGAAAAAGAAAAGAAGATACAGGCTACTGGTACTCACGTTGGATCAATGAAGTCACGTGAAGCAGTCCAGAAAAAGAAAAAAAAGTCATCAGGATATACGTCGGTCACAGGTACGGCGACTCCGCGTTGGTCACATTCAGAGAAATATCCAGTCTCGGTACGTACACGACTTGGCAGCCACGACATCCAGGACTCGACGGCCACGACGTCCACGACTCTACAATCTCAACGTTCACGGCTCAACGGCCGCAGCGTCGACTTCGTTCACCGCATCATATACGGCTATACTGATTCCGCTGCAATCGACATCGTCCACGTCTCGGTGTCCGCGTCGTGGGCAACTGCGGCCGTCATCAACCTCTTCGCGGACAAACTCCACCTTCGTGGCCGCCAGCTTTGGCTTCGCCACGAACAACTTCAACGTTGTCATGACCGTCACCGGCTCACCGCAGACGTGTTCGACGAGTCGACATCAAACTCTCCAGGGCAGGCTACAACATCACCGCTGCCGTGGAAGACTTCTTCCTCGCCATTGCAACGTCAACGACACGCCGTTCTGGCTTAATCGCCAGACTACATGCTATGCATCATCAACAGCTAAGTTATTTTTATATTTAATTCATTCAGTCAATAAGGCTATTCATCCACATATATAACCTGTTTGGGCCGCACTCGACACCCGGGGGCTGCGCCGCATAGTGTACAAAGATTTTTTTTCCTTTCAGTTATTGCAGATGTACTACCCGCCGATTCGATAAAGTCGGACTCAGGGGCTGAACACTGTCGGCCCCGTATAAGTCAAGCGTCGACTCATTCAACGTCACATCCATTCCGCCACGTCGACTCTATCCGTCGCGTCGAGTCCGCTACATCCGCTTCGCAAAGAACCCGCTACCTAGAAGGGTATTACGTACCCTCGGGGGCTGAGGTTTCGACATCAACAACAACAACAACAAACGACTCCGCCTCGCCAGCTCGACAAGATAGGATCGGGGGCTTACTCCGCCGCGTCGACTCCGGTCCACAGCGTAGAGTCCCTCGTATCTACTCCGCCGCGTCGATTCCGGTCCGCCATGTTGAGTCCCTCGTATCTACTCTGCCGCGTCGATTCCGGTCTGTCGCGTCGAGTCCCTCGCATATACTCCACCGCGTTGACCCCGTCCACCGCGTCGAGTCCCTCAGCGACACCCGATATTACATCGGGTCAGCGGCACCCGATAACTGAAAGGCTAAAAGGCACTCAAAAGGTTATCGACTCCAGTCTAACCGAGCAAATAAACAAAATACCCGAGATGAATCAGATACAATTGACCCTCGGATGCTGTATTTACCGTGCAAAGGTAAGACCCACCGATTCGTCGTGTAGGGCCGGGGCCAGCAGCAACAGCTGAGGTACATGACAACTGTGCCGCGCCAACTGGCATGATGAAAATCCCGATGGACGCGCTGAGTACCCTTAAAAGCTCAGTTCGACTCTGTGAGACCTCAAATATGGCCTGAGTCGAATGGTCTAGCTTCCGGACTCGAGCCCGGGGACTCGAGTCTGACGTAGGCTAGTAGAGTTTGTGCCCAAGAGCACTTAACTGGTCCCGATACTGTCGAGTGAACCAGGCCTACCACGCCAAGCATCTTACGCAAAAACGCCCTGCGATACGGGTACGAATATATTCTCCAAAACTATAAGCTGCACCAAGAAACACATTCGAGTGTGAGTCCCTGCCAGACTCTTTGAGTCCTACACTCCCATCGGGAGCGCACTCGCGACGTGCTCGACTACGACAAAAAGCAAGGCAAATTGAGCCTATGCCCAACTATAAATAGTTGAACATAGCCTCGGGGGCTACTCCCATCAGGAGCGCTGGTCGCGCACCCGACGAGAATTGACTATGTTACAGTCACAAGGTCATCAACATATCTAACGCATCGACTACGCCTACTCAACATGCTGCTTTGATTCTCTGCCCGATTCTGCGAATCGACCAGACACTCGGGGGCTACTGACGTGGGCATACCCTCCGGGCACCCCACCATTGCCGTATCCGATGCGGCCCAGCTGAAGACATATTGGGAGGTCCACCTGGAGGCCCAAACGAACCCCAAGAAGCCACGACTTGAAGTACAAGACAACTCATGTAAACCCTACCCGGTTGCATATATAAAGCCAGGCAGGGGCACCCTTTAGGGATACGGGACACACCACACCCGCCACCGGCGGCAACATAGATGAGATCCAATCTCCACCACCATCGCCATCGCGGCCACCTTGTAATCGCCACCATGAATATAATCAGACAAGCAGGACGTAGGTCTTTACCTCACAATGATGGGCCGACCCTGGGTAAATCCTTACTTGTCAGCTGTCCGATACTACCAGCGCGTCATCTTCCTCCCTCATACGAAACTCTAGGCATCTCACCTAGGGATTTGCCGTGGTAACCCCACGTCACCGTCCCAGTCTACGAGTCGCCACGCTGGACCCTCTACTTCGACGACTCAAAGATGTACGAAGGCTCGGGGGCTGGCGTGGTCCTCATCTCCCCTAAAGGAGACAAGATGCGCTACGCCTTGCAGATCATGTTCCCCTGCACCAACAACATGGAAGAGTACGAGGCCCTACTTCACGGGCTCCGAATCGCCAAGGAGCTCGGCGTATCGCAGCTTCACTGCTACGGCGACTCTGACGTCGTCATCCAGCAAACCATGGGAACGTGGGACATCAACGAGCCCAACCTGGCGGCTTACAGACGCATGGTCGACCAGGTCGGCGGCCACTTCGCCGGCTTGGAGATGGAGCACATCCCGAGGAAGAAGAACGACGAGGCAGACGAGTTGGCTCGCCTCAGTTCCAAGCAAAGCCCGTCACCGCCTGGCATCTTCCTCGACTCCATCCACAACCCCTCCGTCAAACCTCTGACGGAGATCGAGCTTGCCAGCCCTCCTTCGCCGGAACCCGCGCTGGTCGTCCTCGCGCTGGAGGCACCCGACTGGCGAGTCCCCTACATCGACTTCCTCACCACAAAGAAGCTGCCTGAGGATCAAGTCCAAGCCCGACAGATGGTTCGCCGCGCTAGCGCCTACACCATCATCAACAACGAGCTATACAAATGCAGCACCTCCGGCGTTTTCCTGCGCTGCATTGAGCCCGAACAAGAACGTTACATTCTCAACGACATCCACTCCGGCGACATGTGGGAGCCCGTTCCCTAGTTGCCAAGGCGCTACGGCACGGCTTCTTCTGGCTGACGGCTCACCATAATGCCCGGGACATTGTACGGCGTTGCAGCGGGTGCCAGAAGTACGCTCGCCAGGATCACCTGTCGGCTCAGGCGCTCAAAAACCATCCCCCTAACATGGCCTTTCGCAGTCTTGGGGCTGGACATGGTGGGGCCCTTCAAAAAGCCGCGCGGCGGCTTGACACACCTATTGGCGGCCGTCGACAAATTCACCAAGTGGGTAGAGGCGAAACCCATAAAGAAGCTCGATGGCACCACCGCAAAGAAGTTCCTCCAAGAGATCATCTACCGGTTCGGCTACCCGCACAGCATCATCACCGATAATGGCACGAATTTTGCCGAATGAGTAATGGCAGCCTTCTACCGTGAAAAAGGCATCCGACTCGATCTCACCTCGGTCGCTCATCCGCAGTCAAATGGGCAGGCGGAACGGATGAATCAGTCGCTGCTGCACGGGATCAAGCCGCGGCTTCAAGTACCTCTGGAGAGAACGCCGGGCTGCTGGTTGGACGAGCTACCGTCTGTCCTATGTGGCATTCGTACCACAGCAAAGCGCTCCACCGGCTACATGCCTTTCTTCATGGTGTACGGCGCGGAGGCAGTCCTGCCAACAGATCTGGAGCACGACTCGCCGCGAGTAGTCGCATACGACGAGGATGAGAACGAGCAAGCTCGCCAAGACAGCGTCGACCTCCTCGAGGAAGAACGCGAACTCGCGGCCTCCAGGACCGCCTCTACCAGCAAGGCCTGCGCCGCTATCACAGCCGCCGGGTCAAAAGTCGCTCCTTTAATGAGGGGGACTTGGTTCTCCGACTAATCCAAAAGTCGGAAGGGATGCACAAGCTTTCTGCTCCATGGGAGGGCCCTTTTGTCGTCAGCAAAGTGCTCGGCAACGGCTCCGACTACCTCATCGACATCCGCGAAGCTGACCAGAGCAGCAAGTCGGAAGAGGAAACAAAACACCCATGGAACATCAGTCTGTTGCGCCCCTTTTACACATAGTACTCTGTAACACTGTGTGGTCAATCAATGGAATAAAGCCGGCACCCCACGACACGCTCGGGGGCTGCCGTTTCGTCTCAATGCTTTCGAGTTTTTATTTCATACTATGATGTTATATGATTGACGGGTCTCCAGAGAGGGTTCAACGCCAAGACGCGTAACTCAACACTGGGAGACCCAACCCATGAGGCGAAAACGGTAAATGTGATGTTTTTTCTCTAAGTCATAGGCAACTCGCAAATGTGTACAAAGTAGCTGGCCGGTATATTGAACCCGACGATGGAGGCCTCCGGGACCTTGTCGGTCAAATGCTACGCTGCATTCGAAAAAAGAATACATGCGAGGGCATACTTGGAGGAGTCGTACGATCGACAAGTCACATAAACGGCTTAAAACAACGCGAGTGACACGTTCACAAAACAACAATTAAAAGCGCAAGTCGCACAATATTAAAACAAACTTTTGTTCTTACATGAACTTAACAATATTACAATCTAAAGTGCTCTAAGCACTTGTAGGCGACGACCTCTCGACCCGCACATACCGGCGGATGGACGCGACTGCGCTACTTTCAGACCCGGGGGCTGGCGCCTCAAGGACCCATTCGCCAGAAGGAACGGGTGGCAAGTTCTCAACAGCCATGAGGGAGTCGACGTGGAGATTCTCAAAGGCAAGGAACTCCTTCCCTGCATCCTCTGGCACGACCTCGTCTTCGACAAATTCGTCTGTTTCGACGAGTCGTGCAAGCCGGTATGCATAGGGGCCGACCCGTGATGATCGGTGATGGTAGCGTTGGGTTTTGCCCCAAGCGAAGGCGTGTATGTAGTAAGTAGCAGTTTTCCCTCGTGAACGAACCGAGGTTTATCGAACCAGTAGGACTTTGAAATCAACAACAAAGTGAATGTTGAAGATCGCTGGCGCTTAATCTTCAATAGACATGGACCTGCACACACTCAACCAATTACTTTGCCCCCAACGGCGGAAAGGTTGTCAATCTTTCCGGTCTGGCAGAAAACAAATCGGTTAATTGTATAGTGAAATAGATAAAAATATGAAAGTGGACCAGAGAAGTAATGATGATGAAAAGTGATGAATAAATGTTGCAATCAATGTAAAAAGATGGACTAGAGAAGTAATGATGACTTGAGCTTGGCTATTTCCATGAATGACTAATTACATGCTTTGAAGAATGATTGATACTTTACATTGGAGACATATTTTGCAATTCTTCTTTCTAAACCTTATGTATGGTTCCATATCTCCAACACACTTATTCATGAAAAGTTTCTAGCATTTGTTAGCTAGCGTTTGTTAATCATTGTTTGCTTAATGTCAACTATAGACAATTGTTTTGGATCACCTTATTCACATCATGTGCTTTGCATTACTATCTTGATCAAGATTATGTTGGTGGCATGTCAAGCTCAAAAATTATTTTGATTATCATTTACCTACTCGAGGACGAGCAGGAATTAAGCTTGGAGATGTTGATACGTGTCGAACGTATCTATAATTTTTGATCATGCCATGCTTGATTCCTATCATTATTACATGTTTATGCTACATTATTATATCATTTCAAGGCATTTTATTGGACTAACCTATTGACAAGATGCCCAGTGCCAGTTCCCTGTTTTTATGCTATTTTTATTGCAGAAAGTTACTTCTGAAAATATTCTCGAAATTGGACGAAAATTTACGACGATATTTTATTGAAGAAATAAGGACCGGAGCCAGAAGGGCGACCCCGGGAGGGACCCACAGCCCTGGGGTGGGTCCCACCCGCGGGTGAGAGGGGGGCTACGGCCGGGGGCCGCCCCTGCCCCTCGGGCACCTCCTCGGGTGCCTCCGACGCCTATAAAATCGTCCCCGACGCAAAAACCCTAACCCCCGAAGGATTTTCCCAAATACGATACAGAGCTCCGCTGCCATCGCCGACAAGTTTCGAGGGTAAGATTGCCTGTTCCGGCACCCTGCCGGGACGGGGATTGGCCCCCGGAGCCATCTTCACCGCCACCGCTGCCTCCGGGATGAGTTGTGAGTAGTTCCCCTGCGGACTACGGGTTTGTAGCAGTAGATAGATGGTACTCTCTCCCCCTTGTTGTTCAATACCATGTTCTCGTGAGCTGCCCTACATGATCGAGATCAATCCGATGTAATATGCGTTGTGTTTGTTGGGATCCGATGGATTGGCACGTTATGATCAGATTATTTATGTTTATGAATTGTTGTTGCTGCAATGTTGTTATGCTTAATGCTTGTCACTAGTGCAAGAGTGGCATGATCTTAGATTTGAGCGCGTTATGTTTGCATGAATATAATTGATGCTTAGATCGTATCTACAAGTTGTATGCACCTGTTATTAGTCTGGAACCGGAGACCTCGAGTGACAGAAACGGGAACATCGATGGGAATGGTTAGTAAGGTGTAAGGTGAATGTAACCTCTCTCAAGCAACCTTGCAATTAAGATACAAGAATCTCTTGTGTCCCCAACACACCTAATACAATTGTCAGTTGTATAGGTGCACTAGTTCGGCGAAGAGATGGTAAAATGCAAGTGATATGGATGGTAAAAGGTGATTTTGTAATTCTGTAATAAAAATGGCAGCAAGCAAACAAGTGACAAAAGTGACTAAAAAGGGTGTATCAATGCTTGGAAACAAGACCTAGGCTTCATACTTTAACTAGTGACTACTCTCAACATCATTAACATAATTAAACACATGATAGTTCCCACAAAAACACATGCATGGTAGACGTTACTCGGAGATCATTCTTTTGTGGATCAAATAGGATGAGAATTGTGTTGGGCTACGAGAAGCACACCTTAAAGTTCGTATTCCATATCTATGGACACTTCATGCTGTCACTATCCGCATCCCAAGATAGTAAAAACAAACACCATAACCAATTTCTTGAATAGTCTCTTTCTTCAATAACACAAGCATCAAGAAACCTCATGATCTATTCAATCCAACAATAATAAAGAACAAACTCATGATGAAGATCCCTCTAATCTTGATGCATAGAGCCACACACGGCACCCTCGCTGTCACCGTGATACCGTGATCACAACGGTGACTCCGTAAATTATACTAGATAACACCACTTGATCAACATCATATCCATTACACATAGGGAACCATCATGTATTCAACTATACTAATAAATGATCACAACAAAGATCACATCATGGGAGAGAGAGATAACCACATAGCTACTTGTATAAGCCTCAGCCCCGGTGTGGGACTACTCCCACCTCATCGCGGGAAGCAGCGGCGTTGATGGAGATGGCCCCGACGGTCTATCCCCGTCCCGGTAGGGTGCTGGAACAGAACCTTATGAACCCCCGAAACTTGTCGGCGATGGCGGCGGAGCTCTGTATCATATTTGGGAAAATCCTTTGGTGGTTAGGGTTTTTCGTCGGGGATGATTTTATAGGCATCGGAGGCGGCCGAGGGGGTGCCTGAGGGGCAGAGGCGGGCTGTGGCCGCGACCCCCCTTAGACCCATGGGTGGGACCCGCCCCTGGCCTGTAATGCCCCGGGGTTTTTCCCCAAATTAGAATTGCCTGTTATTTTATTTTTGCATCATCATGACATCAGCATCATGCGCATCGCATATTTTTGGCAACAAAAATAATTTTTATTAAACCATATTTTATTTTGCTAAAATTGTCAGAAAAATTTTATCGAGACCATCGTCTCCATTTTCTAAAATTATTTGCCAAATTATTTTGCCAGAAAATAAAAGTTTCGAGTGGCGAGAGAGTAGCCCAAACCGGCCCAAAGCCCACCTAACCTCCAAACCCTAGGGTTTCCCCTGGCTCTTTTCCTTTCCCACCCCTTGTGTTTTGCAGCCACCCTCCTTCGTTTTTGTCGTTTCGCAGATATGCCCTTCCACCTATCAAAAACCCCTTTTCTTTATTTTTTTGGGCCCCTGCTTTTTCTTTCTCCTCTCTATTCCTTTTCTTCTTTTCTTTTTCTCTCCCTTTCCTCTTCCTTCCCCCTTCCTCGCACGCCCCCGCGCCGCGAGCTCCTCTCCCGTGCTCGACCTCCCCCGTGCAGGCCGGCTCCTCCGCCTCGCCCCCTCCCCTGCTCATCCTCCACTTCGCCGGCTTCCCCTCTCCCCGCCGCCAGCTCCTCCCTATCCTGCACCTTCTCTCCTCTCCCCATCGCCTTTTTCCCTGACCCGCTCCACCTCGCCGCTTCCTCCCTTCCCGGCCAAGCTCGCTCCGCCGTTGCGCGCCCCGCCTCCAGTCGACAGCTCCTCCTGCGCCGCGTCCCTGGCCGCCCTGTCCCCGAGCTCGCCGGCCCGTCCTTGCCATCCCACGCACGCATCCTCGCCTCCCGCATCGACCTCCTCCTCTGCCTCCCCGCGTCCTCCTCGCGCCTCTCCTCCCTGCTCCGGCCGCCTCCCGTCCTCCTCGACCTCGGACCGCCGCCCTACCCCCCAGCTCCGCCGCCGCCATGCGCAGCCTCCCCATGGCCGGCCCGAGGTCGCCCCGCTCGTGGTCGCCCCTGGACCTCCGCCGCATCCTCCTTTCGGCTGGCCTCCGCCCCGGTCAGCTTCTCCTCCGCCGCCCTCCCCTGCTTCTCCCTTCCCCGTCCACCTCCTTGTTCCGGCCGGCCCTCCTGTGCTGCTCCTCCTCCAACTCATCCCCGAGACCATCTCCTGTGCCTCGATGCGAGTTCTCCGTGCGGTGCTGCTTGTCTCCTGCTGGCCGTGCCCCCGTAGTGTGCCGTGCTGCTGCTGCCGAGTCTGCTGTGCCCGTTCTGCCCGTCGTGTGTGTGCTGCCCGGTGGCCGTGAGCTCCTCTGGCTCGAGCTCCTGCCTCCTGCTGCTCTGCCCGATTGTCGTACTGCCGTGTGTGGTGGCCTACTTTTCCTCCCGTGGTGTTGTTCCCATTCCCCGACGGCACGTGTCCGTCCCCGTTGCCGAGTTCCCGATTCGCTCTCGTCGTGTCTCCGATCCCCGACGGTTCCCCGTTTCTCTCCCTGACGTTTCTCGTCGTGAAGCCATTCCCGTCCCCGTCGTGAAGCGTTCCCATTTCCGTTCCCGATGCCGGTTCCCGGAAGTTCCCATCGTGAAGTCTTTCCCGACGCCAAGTTCTTTGTTTCCCCGTCGTGAAGCACCGTGAAGACCGAGTACCCCGATGCCGTGAACCCCGTCGACCCCGAAGCCCGAAACGCCATGGTCCTCAACGACGACAACCCGAGTACGACTACTTCCACGACGTCGACTACCTCGACTATTCCGACTCCGGATGAACGACTACTTCGACTACTTCGACTACGACGACTACTTCGACTACGACGACTACTTCGACTACGACGACTACTTCGACTACTTCCTCTCCGATCTGAAGACGGTGGCTCCCGAATCCGAAGATCCTCGATCCGATGTGTGACCCCAACCCTAACCCTATACCATATATATATGCGTATCTTATAAAATCATGCATGCTTAATCAACCTCGCACCTTTATCCATTTAGTCGAATTAAATCAACTAATTGTGGGATTTGTCCGGTGCATCTATATTGTGCACCGATCCCATTTAAAATGATTTGCCATGTGTTAGGGAATAAAATTGGATCACCTTTAACTTGTCATGCATCATGTCATCAACATGCCGCTTCTTTTGCCGTAGAGTAAAATGCATCTTTTGCGTTTCCAGTGTTCGTTGCTTCTTCGGGAATAGGACGATGAGTTGATGTGAGCAACGACAGGTTCTGCTACCTCTACCGGATTGCAGGCAAGTCATACTCCCTTGCTATCTTTGCTTGTCTTCTGTCTCTTACTCGTCCTATCTTTTGTTCCTTGCTAGCCTTATGTTGCGATGCTTGTGTCTCGATCCTATATGCATGTTTCCCTTGCAGCCATGATATGCCACCACCCCCACATCCTATTACCTTTTGCTTGTTTATCTTGTTAGCCTTGCGAGTCGTAGTGCATGCTTAGGTGCTTTGCTTGAGTCCTGTTATCTCTTTATCTAGTCTTGTTGGTAATATGATAGCTAGGCTCAACTAAAATGATAATCTTTACTTTCTGTTGCGATGGGAATAACTTAATAAAGACAAGGCACCGGCGGAAGGCCAATCGTGGTGATTTGTTCTGCTAGTGTCGCCTAGGACCCGAGTTCTTTTGGTGCGTCGAAACCTCCACCGGTACACCTCTAAGCGAGAGTTTCGATGCGTGTGGGTTCATTGGTGCATCCCTGCAGGGTGAAATCTTTTCGAAAAGCCGTGTCCGCGGTTATGGACGACTTGGTGAAATGCGCTGGCTAAAAAGATCATGGACAACTTGCACCTTATGATGATAATAGCTTGACTAGTAAAATAGATTACTTGAATAATAACCCATAAAACTTGTCCACCGTGTGAGTGCCCGGACTTCTTCCTCGTGGGCTGAGGATACGAGGGAGTCGTTTTAGGGCGGGTTTGTTTGGTGAGTAGTATAGTTGGTTTCCTATGCGCTCTCTTACCTTGTCTCTGATAGACGAATGTTGTAGCGTGTCTCTATAAGTTGTTAGTGCTGCTTGCCGGCCCTTCATCGCTACCCCCTTTCCCCGGAATTCCAGCTTTGATATCTTGTGAGTATTACTTGCCAGTACTTCTACTAGTACTGACCCCTTTGGGGCTGCTATTCCAATGCAGCCAAACAGGTTTGAAGGCTGACGACGTTAGCTTGGGAATCCCTCCAGCTTGGCCTGGGCAGGGATATGGTGCCTTTGGTTATCTTCAGGACTCTTAGTCCAATTTGTATCTTGTCTATAGTCGGACGCTACCGCTTCCGTTGTTATTTGGATCTTTGTATTGTATCTTTGCTCTTGACTCGGTGAGTCGTTGTTGTATATATGTTATTTTGTGGGTTTCATCGAGAACTGTTGTAATGTTATCACAATTCCACCCGCATAACGTGTGTGTTGTGATGTGCACGTTATGCCTGGTGGGCGTCCTTTAGGATGTTTATTATGCGGATTGGCTGGAACGCTCAAGTCTGCATAGTACCGATCTTGGGGCGTTACAAAGTGGTATCAGAGCTCTGGTTCTTCGATACCCCGCGGGTCCTGTCTGCCTGTAGGATACCCTAGCTAATGGTCGTTGTTGTAGAGTGTCCAGACTATTTTACTAAAAATTATTCGAAAAGGTCTCAATCGGATTCTTGTTTACTCCTTACCTCTATTCTTTTTCCCTCTTGCCTTATATGTTTTAAATCTTCTATCTTATCTATCCTCCGGTTATAGCATCTTCGTGGGTGGACGATCTCTTGCTTTTTATCCTAATAGGTTCGATCTTCGGAAGAATCTTGACGGAAGGTCATCGTCATTGACGTGAGCAAGAACCTCTTGTTAGTGGTGTCGAGAAGATCAACATGGTGCGAGAAGATTCGATAGAATACCTTCCTCTTTTTCCCCCTGATGGTAGTGTGGATCTCGGGGCTAGATCCCTTGTTAGTGGTGTCGGTTGTAATGCCCCGGGGTTTTTCCCCAAATTAGAATTGCCTGTTATTTTATTTTTGCATCATCATGACATCAGCATCATGCGCATCGCATATTTTTGGCAACAAAAATAATTTTTATTAAACCATATTTTATTTTGCTAAAATTGTTGGAAAAATTTTATCGAGACCGTCGTCTCCGTTTTCTAAAATTATTTGCCAAATTATTTTGCCAGAAAATAAAAGTTTCGAGTGGCGAGAGAGTAGCGCAAACCGGCCCAAAGCCCACCTAACCTCCAAACCCTAGGGTTTCCCCTGGCTCTTTTCCTTTCCCACCCCTTGTGTTTTGCAGCCACCCTCCTTCGTTTTTGTCGTTTCGCAGATATGCCCTTCCACCTATCAAAAACCCCTTTTCTTTATTTTTTTGGGCCCCTGCTTTTTCTTTCTCCTCTCTATTCCTTTTCTTCTTTTCTTTTTCTCTCCCTTTCCTCTTCCTTCCCCCTTCCTCGCACGCCCCCGCGCCGCGAGCTCCTCTCCCGTGCTCGACCTCCCCCGTGCAGGCCGGCTCCTCCGCCTCGCCCCCTCCCCTGCTCATCCTCCACTTCGCCGGCTTCCCCTCTCCCCGCCGCCAGCTCCTCCCTGTCCTGCACCTTCTCTCCTCTCCCCATCGCCTTTTTCCCTGACCCGATCCACCTCGCTGCTTCCTCCCTTCCCGGCCAAGCTCGCTCCGCCGCCGCGCGCCCCGCCTCCAGTCGACAGCTCCTCCTGCGCCGCGTCCCTGGCCGCCCTGTCCCCGAGCTCGCCGGCCCGTCCTTGCCATCCCACGCACGCATCCTCGCCTCCTGCGTCGACCTCCTCCTCTGCCTCCCCGCGTCCTCCTCGCGCCTCTCCTCCCTGCTCCGGCCGCCTCCCGTCCTCCTCGACCTCGGACCGCCGCCCTACCCCCCAGCTCCGCCGCCGCCGTGCGCAGCCTCCCCATGGCCGGCCCAAGCTCGCCCCGCTCGTGGTCGCCCCTGGACCTCCGCCGCATCCTCGTTTCGGCCGGCCTCCGCCCCGGTCAGCTTCTCCTCCGCCGCCCTCCCCTGCTTCTCCCTTCCCCGTCCACCTCCTCGTTTTGGCCGGCCCTCCTGTGCTGCTCCTCCTCCAACTCGTCCCCGAGACCATCTCCTGCGCCTTGATGCGAGTTCTCCGTGCGGTGCTGCTTGTCTCCTTCTGGCCGTGCCCCGTAGTGTGCCATGCTGCTGCTGCCGAGTCTGCTGCGTCTGTTCTGCCCGTCGTGTGTGTGCTGCCCGGTGGCCGTGAGCTCCTCTGGCTCGAGCTCCTGCCTCCTGCTGCTCTGCCCGATTGTCGTACTGCCGTGTGTGGTGGCCTACTTTTCCTCCCGTGGTGTTGTTCCCGTTCCCCGACGGCACGTGTCCGTCCCCGTTGCCGAGTTCCCGATTCGCTCTCGTCGTGTCTCCGATCCCCGACGGTTCCCCGTTTCTCTCCCCGACGTTTCTCGTCGTGAAGCCATTTCCGTCCCCGTCGTGAAGCGTTCCCATTTCCGTTCCCGATGCCGGTTCCCGGAAGTTCCCATCGTGAAGTCTTTCCCGACGCCAAGTTCTTTGTTTCCCCATCGTGAAGCACCGTGAAGACCGAGTACCCCGATGCCGTGAACCCCGTCGACCCCGAAGCCCGAAACGCCATGGTCCGCAACGACGACAACCCGAGTACGACTACTTCCACGACGTCGACTACCTCGACTACTCCGACTACGGATGAACGACTACTTCGACTACGACGACTACTTCGACTACGACGACTACTTCGACTACTTCCTCTCCGATCTGAAGACGGTGGCTCCCGAATCCGAAGATCCTCGATCCGATGTGTGACCCCAACCCTAACCCTATACCATATATATATGCGTATCTTATAAAATCATGCATGCTTAATCAACCTCGCACCTTTATCCATTTAGTCGAATTAAATCAACTAATTGTGGGATTTGTCCGGTGCATCTATATTGTGCACCGATCCCATTTAAAATGATTTTCCATGTGTTAGGGAATAAAATTGGATCACCTTTAACTTGTCATGCATCATGTCATCAACATGCCGCTTCTTTTGCCGTAGAGTAAAATGCATCTTTTGCGTTTCCAGTGTTCGTTGCTTCTTCGGGAATAGGACGATGAGTTGATGTGAGCAACGACAGGTTCTGCTACCTCTACCGGATTGCAGGCAAGTCATACTCCCTTGCTATCTTTGCTTGTCTTCTGTCTCTTACTCGTCCTATCTTTGTTCCTTGCTAGCCTTATGTTGCGATGCTTGTGTCTCGATCCTATATGCATGTTTCCCTTGCAGCCATGATATGCCACCACCCCCACATCCTATTACCTTTTGCTTGTTTATCTTGTTAGCCTTGCGAGTCGTAGTGCATGCTTAGGCGCTTTGCTTGAGTCCTGTTATCTCTTTATCTAGTCTTGTTGGTAATATGATAGCTAGGCTCAACTAAAATGATAATCTTTACTTTCTGTTGCGATGGGAATAACTTAATAAAGACAAGGCACCGGCGGAAGGCCAATCGTGGTGATTTGTTCTGCTAGTGTCGCCTAGGACCCGAGTTCTTTTCCACTGATCCAAGACTGAGCGCACTAACCACATGTGGAAGTTCTATGGGCCTCCCCGCAATCTATTACCGGATCCTCAAACTTGTCCAGGATGCCACAAGTAGTTCGGGTGTTTCTACGGTTACAAGCGCGGATGATATGGTAAGATGGATACGTGGTTGCTTACGGTAGGGCTTGCGGTATGATGCGAAGTGACCAACTCATGGTAGTTTGTGTCACCTAGCCGTAGTCGCAAACGGTTAGGCCCACCTCGAAGCTTCGGCCGGACTCTTAAGGTGGATCAGTCCTAGCTAGGTGGCTCCCTGGACTTGTTTGTAGAGATGGGAAGTATTGCGTCGAAACCTCCACCGGTACACCTCTAAGCGAGAGTTTTGATGCGTGTGGGTTCATTGGTGCATCCCTGCAGGGTGAAATCTTTCGAAAAGCCGTGTCCGCGGTTATGGACGACTTGGTGAAATGCGCTGGCTAAAAAGATCATGGACAACTTGCACCTTATGATGATAATAGCTTGACTAGTAAAATAGATTACTTGAATAATAACCCAATAAAACTTGTCCACCGTGTGAGTGCCCGGACTTCTTCCTCGTGGGCTGAGGATACGAGGGAGTCGTTTTAGGGCGGGTTGTTTGGTGAGTAGTATAGTTGGTTTCCTATGCGCTCTCTTACCTTGTCTCTGATAGACGATTGTTGTAGCGTGTCTCTATAAGTTGTTAGTGCTGCTTGCCGGCCCTTCATCGCTACCCCCTTTCCCCGGAATTCCAGCTTTGATATCTTGTGAGTATTACTTGCCAGTACTTCTACTAGTACTGACCCCTTTGGGGCTGCTATTCCAATGCAGCCAAACAGGTTTGAAGGCTGACGACGTTAGCTTGGGAATCCCTCCAGCTTGGCCTGGGCAGGGATATGGTGCCTTTGGTTATCTTCAGGACTCTTAGTCCAATTTGTATCTTGTCTATAGTCGGACGCTACCGCTTCCGTTGTTATTTGGATCTTTGTATTGTATCTTTGCTCTTGACTCGGTGAGTCGTTGTTGTATATATGTTATTTTGTGGGTTTCATCGAGAACTGTTGTAATGTTATCACAATTCCACCCGCATAACGTGTGTGTTGTGATGTGCACGTTATGCCTGGTGGGCGTCCTTTAGGATGTTTATTATGCGGATTTGGCTGGAACGCTCAAGTCTGCATAGTACCGATCTTGGGGCGTTACAAAGTGGTATCAGAGCTCTGGTTCTTCGATACCCCGCGGGTCCTGCCTGCCTGTAGGATACCCTAGCTAATGGTCGTTGTTGTAGAGTGTCCAGACTATTTTACTAAAAATTATTTGAAAAGGTCTCAATAGGATTCTTGTTTACTCGTTACCTCTATTCTTTTTCCCTCCTGCCTTATATGTTTTAAATCTTCTATCTTATCTATCCTCCGGTTATAGCATCTTCGTGGGTGGACGATCTCTTGCTTTTTATCCTAATAGGTTCGATCTTCGGAAGAATCTTGACGGAAGGTCATCGTCATTGACGTGAGCAAGAACCTCTTGTTAGTGGTGTCGAGAAGATCAACATGGTGCGAGAAGATTCGATAGAATACCTTCCTCTTTTTCCCCCTGATGGTAGTGTGGATCTCGGGGCGAGATCCCTTGTTAGTGGTGTCGGTTGTAATGCCCCGGGGTTTTTCCCCAAATTAGAATTGCCTGTTATTTTATTTTTGCATCATCATGACATCAGCATCATGCGCATCGCATATTTTTGGCAACAAAAATAATTTTTATTAAACCATATTTTATTTTGCTAAAATTGTCGGAAAAATTTTATCGAGACCGTCGTCTCCGTTTTCTAAAATTATTTGCCAAATTATTTTGCCAGAAAATAAAAGTTTCGAGTGGCGAGAGAGTAGCCCAAACCGGCCCAAAGCCCACCTAACCTCCAAACCCTAGGGTTTCCCCTGGCTCTTTTCCTTTCCCACCCCTTGTGTTTTGCAGCCACCCTCCTTCGTTTTTGTCGTTTCGCAGATATGCCCTTCCACCTATCAAAAACCCCTTTTCTTTATTTTTTTGGGCCCCTGCTTTTTCTTTCTCCTCTCTATTCCTTTTCTTCTTTTCTTTTTCTCTCCCTTTCCTCTTCCTTCCCCCTTCCTCGCACGCCCCCGCGCCGCGAGCTCCTCTCCCGTGCTCGACCTCCCCCGTGCAGGCCGGCTCCTCCGCCTCGCCCCCTCCCCTGCTCATCCTCCACTTCGCCGGCTTCCCCTCTCCCCGCCGCCAGCTCCTCCCTGTCCTGCACCTTCTCTCCTCTCCCCATCGCCTTTTTCCCTGACCCGATCCACCTCGCTGCTTCCTCCCTTCCCGGCCAAGCTCGCTCCGCCGCCGCGCGCCCCGCCTCCAGTCGACAGCTCCTCCTGCGCCGCGTCCCTGGCCGCCCTGTCCCCGAGCTCGCCGGCCCGTCCTTGCCATCCCACGCACGCATCCTCGCCTCCTGCGTCGACCTCCTCCTCTGCCTCCCCGCGTCCTCCTCGCGCCTCTCCTCCCTGCTCCGGCCGCCTCCCGTCCTCCTCGACCTCGGACCGCCGCCCTACCCCCCAGCTCCGCCGCCGCCGTGCGCAGCCTCCCCATGGCCGGCCCGAGCTCGCCCCGCTCGTGGTCGCCCCTGGACCTCCGCCGCATCCTCGTTTCGGCCGGCCTCCGCCCCGGTCAGCTTCTCCTCCGCCGCCCTCCCCTGCTTCTCCCTTCCCCGTCCACCTCCTCGTTTTGGCCGGCCCTCCTGTGCTGCTCCTCCTCCAACTCGTCCCCGAGACCATCTCCTGCGCCTTGATGCGAGTTCTCCGTGCGGTGCTGCTTGTCTCCTTCTGGCCGTGCCCCCGTAGTGTGCCATGCTGCTGCTGCCGAGTCTGCTGCGTCTGTTCTGCCCGTCGTGTGTGTGCTGCCCGGTGGCCGTGAGCTCCTCTGGCTCGAGCTCCTGCCTCCTGCTGCTCTGCCCGATTGTGGTACTGCCGTGTGTGGTGGCCTACTTTTCCTCCCGTGGTGTTGTTCCCGTTCCCCGACGGCACGTGTCCGTCCCCGTTGCCGAGTTCCCGATTCGCTCTCGTCGTGTCTCCGATCCCCGACGGTTCCCCGTTTCTCTCCCCGACGTTTCTCGTCGTGAAGCCATTTATGTCCCCGTCGTGAAGCGTTCCCATTTCCGTTCCCGATGCCGGTTCCCGGAAGTTCCCATCGTGAAGTCTTTCCCGACGCCAAGTTCTTTGTTTCCCCATCGTGAAGCACCGTGAAGACCGAGTACCCCGATGCCGTGAACCCCGTCGACCCGAAGCCCGAAACGCCATGGTCCGCAACGACGACAACCCGAGTACGACTACTTCCACGACGTCGACTACCTCGACTACTCCGACTACGGATGAACGACTACTTCGACTACGACGACTACTTCGACTACGACGACTACTTCGACTACTTCCTCTCCGATCTGAAGACGGTGGCTCCCGAATCCGAAGATCCTCGATCCGATGTGTGACCCCAACCCTAACCCTATACCATATATATGCGTATCTTATAAAATCATGCATGCTTAATCAACCTCGCACCTTTATCCATTTAGTCGAATTAAATCAACTAATTGTGGGATTTGTCCGGTGCATCTATATTGTGCACCGATCCCATTTAAAATGATTTGCCATGTGTTAGGGAATAAAATAGGATCACCTTTAACTTGTCATGCATCATGTCATCAACATGCCGCTTCTTTTGCCGTAGAGTAAAATGCATCTTTTGCGTTTCCAGTGTTCGTTGCTTCTTCGGGAATAGGACGATGAGTTGATGTGAGCAACGACAGGTTCTGCTACCTCTACCGGATTGCAGGCAAGTCATACTCCCTTGCTATCTTTGCTTGTCTTCTGTCTCTTACTCGTCCTATCTTTTGTTCCTTGCTAGCCTTATGTTGCGATGCTTGTGTCTCGATCCTATATGCATGTTTCCCTTGCAGCCATGATATGCCACCACCCCCACATCCTATTACCTTTTGCTTGTTTATCTTGTTAGCCTTGCGAGTCGTAGTGCATGCTTAGGCGCTTTGCTTGAGTCCTGTTATCTCTTTATCTAGTCTTGTTGGTAATATGATAGCTAGGCTCAACTAAAATGATAATCTTTACTTTCTGTTGCGATGGGAATAACTTAATAAAGACAAGGCACCGGCGGAAGGCCAATCGTGGTGATTTGTTCTGCTAGTGTCGCCTAGGACCCGAGTTCTTTTCCACTGATCCAAGACTGAGCGCACTAACCACATGTGGAAGTTCTATGGGCCTCCCCGCAATCTATTACCGGATCCTCAAACTTGTCCAGGATGCCACAAGTAGTTCGGGTGTTTCTACGGTTACAAGCGCGGATGATATGGTAAGATGGATACGTGGTTGCTTACGGTAGGGCTTGCGGTATGATGCGAAGTGACCAACTCATGGTAGTTTGTGTCACCTAGCCGTAGTCGCAAACGGTTAGGCCCACCTCGAAGCTTCGGCCGGACTCTTAAGGTGGATCAGTCCTAGCTAGGTGGCTCCCTGGACTTGTTTGTAGAGAAGGGAAGTATTGCGTCGAAACCTCCACTGGTACACCTCTAAGCGAGAGTTTCAATGCGTGTGGGTTCATTGGTGCATCCCTGCAGGGTGAAATCTTTTCGAAAAGCCGTGTCCGCGGTTATGGACGACTTGGTGAAATGCGCTGGCTAAAAAGATCATGGACAACTTGCACCTTATGATGATAATAGCTTGACTAGTAAAATAGATTACTTGAATAATAACCCATAAAACTTGTCCACCGTGTGAGTGCCCGGACTTCTTCCTCGTGGGCTGAGGATACGAGGGAGTCGTTTTAGGGCGGGTTTGTTTGGTGAGTAGTATAGTTGGTTTCCTATGCGCTCTCTTACCTTGTCTCTGATAGACGAATGTTGTAGCGTGTCTCTATAAGTTGTTAGTGCTGCTTGCCGGCCCTTCATCGCTACCCCCTTTCCCCGGAATTCCAGCTTTGATATCTTGTGAGTATTACTTGCCAGTACTTCTACTAGTACTGACCCCTTTGGGGCTGCTATTCCAATGCAGCCAAACAGGTTTGAAGGCTGACGACGTTAGCTTGGGAATCCCTCCAGCTTGGCCTGGGCAGGGATATGGTGCCTTTGGTTATCTTCAGGACTCTTAGTCCAATTTGTATCTTGTCTATAGTCGGACGCTACCGCTTCCGTTGTTATTTGGATCTTTGTATTGTATCTTTGCTCTTGACTCGGTGAGTCGTTGTTGTATATATGTTATTTTGTGGGTTTCATCGAGAACTGTTGTAATGTTATCACAATTCCACCCGCATAACGTGTGTGTTGTGATGTGCACGTTATGCCTGGTGGGCGTCCTTTAGGATGTTTATTATGCGGATTTGGCTGGAACGCTCAAGTCTGCATAGTACCGATCTTGGGGCGTTACAAAGTGGTATCAGAGCTCTGGTTCTTCGATACCCCGCGGGTCCTGTCTGCCTGTAGGATACCCTAGCTAATGGTCGTTGTTGTAGAGTGTCCAGACTATTTTACTAAAAATTATTCGAAAAGGTCTCAATCGGATTCTTGTTTACTCCTTACCTCTATTCTTTTTCCCTCTTGCCTTATATGTTTTAAATCTTCTATCTTATCTATCCTCCGGTTATAGCATCTTCGTGGGTGGACGATCTCTTGCTTTTTATCCTAATAGGTTCGATCTTCGGAAGAATCTTGACGGAAGGTCATCGTCATTGACGTGAGCAAGAACCTCTTGTTAGTGGTGTCGAGAAGATCAACATGGTGCGAGAAGATTCGATAGAATACCTTCCTCTTTTTCCCCCTGATGGTAGTGTGGATCTCGGGGCGAGATCCCTTGTTAGTGGTGTCGGTTGTAATGCCCCGGGGTTTTTCCCCAAATTAGAATTGCCTGTTATTTTATTTTTGCATCATCATGACATCAGCATCATGCGCATCGCATATTTTTGGCAACAAAAATAATTTTTATTAAACCATATTTTATTTTGCTAAAATTGTCGGAAAAATTTTATCGAGACCGTCGTCTCCGTTTTCTAAAATTATTTGCCAAATTATTTTGCCAGAAAATAAAAGTTTCGAGTGGCGAGAGAGTAGCCCAAACCGGCCCAAAGCCCACCTAACCTCCAAACCCTAGGGTTTCCCCTGGCTCTTTTCCTTTCCCACCCCTTGTGTTTTGCAGCCACCCTCCTTCGTTTTTGTCGTTTCGCAGATATGCCCTTCCACCTATCAAAAACCCCTTTTCTTTATTTTTTTGGGCCCCTGCTTTTTCTTTCTCCTCTCTATTCCTTTTCTTCTTTTCTTTTTCTCTCCCTTTCCTCTTCCTTCCCCCTTCCTCGCACGCCCCCGCGCCGCGAGCTCCTCTCCCGTGCTCGACCTCCCCCGTGCAGGCCGGCTCCTCCGCCTCGCCCCCTCCCCTGCTCATCCTCCACTTCGCCGGCTTCCCCTCTCCCCGCCGCCAGCTCCTCCCTGTCCTGCACCTTCTCTCCTCTCCCCATCGCCTTTTTCCCTGACCCGATCCACCTCGCTGCTTCCTCCCTTCCCGGCCAAGCTCGCTCCGCCGCCGCGCGCCCCGCCTCCAGTCGACAGCTCCTCCTGCGCCGCGTCCCTGGCCGCCCTGTCCCCGAGCTCGCCGGCCCGTCCTTGCCATCCCACGCACGCATCCTCGCCTCCTGCGTCGACCTCCTCCTCTGCCTCCCCGCGTCCTCCTCGCGCCTCTCCTCCCTGCTCCGGCCGCCTCCCGTCCTCCTCGACCTCGGACCGCCGCCCTACCCCCCAGCTCCGCCGCCGCCGTGCGCAGCCTCCCCATGGCCGGCCCGAGCTCGCCCCGCTCGTGGTCGCCCCTGGACCTCCGCCGCATCCTCGTTTCGGCCGGCCTCCGCCCCGGTCAGCTTCTCCTCCGCCGCCCTCCCCTGCTTCTCCCTTCCCCGTCCACCTCCTCGTTTTGGCCGGCCCTCCTGTGCTGCTCCTCCTCCAACTCGTCCCCGAGACCATCTCCTGCGCCTTGATGCGAGTTCTCCGTGCGGTGCTGCTTGTCTCCTTCTGGCCGTGCCCCCGTAGTGTGCCATGCTGCTGCTGCCGAGTCTGCTGCGTCTGTTCTGCCCGTCGTGTGTGTGCTGCCCGGTGGCCGTGAGCTCCTCTGGCTCGAGCTCCTGCCTCCTGCTGCTCTGCCCGATTGTGGTACTGCCGTGTGTGGTGGCCTACTTTTCCTCCCGTGGTGTTGTTCCCGTTCCCCGACGGCACGTGTCCGTCCCCGTTGCCGAGTTCCCGATTCGCTCTCGTCGTGTCTCCGATCCCCGACGGTTCCCCGTTTCTCTCCCCGACGTTTCTCGTCGTGAAGCCATTTATGTCCCCGTCGTGAAGCGTTCCCATTTCCGTTCCCGATGCCGGTTCCCGGAAGTTCCCATCGTGAAGTCTTTCCCGACGCCAAGTTCTTTGTTTCCCCATCGTGAAGCACCGTGAAGACCGAGTACCCCGATGCCGTGAACCCCGTCGACCCCGAAGCCCGAAACGCCATGGTCCGCAACGACGACAACCCGAGTACGACTACTTCCACGACGTCGACTACCTCGACTACTCCGACTACGGATGAACGACTACTTCGACTACGACGACTACTTCGACTACGACGACTACTTCGACTACTTCCTCTCCGATCTGAAGACGGTGGCTCCCGAATCCGAAGATCCTCGATCCGATGTGTGACCCCAACCCTAACCCTATACCATATACATATGCGTATCTTATAAAATCATGCATGCTTAATCAACCTCGCACCTTTATCCATTTAGTCGAATTAAATCAACTAATTGTGGGATTTGTCCGGTGCATCTATATTGTGCACCGATCCCATTTAAAATGATTTGCCATGTGTTAGGGAATAAAATAGGATCACCTTTAACTTGTCATGCATCATGTCATCAACATGCCGCTTCTTTTGCCGTAGAGTAAAATGCATCTTTTGCGTTTCCAGTGTTCGTTGCTTCTTCGGGAATAGGACGATGAGTTGATGTGAGCAACGACAGGTTCTGCTACCTCTACCGGATTGCAGGCAAGTCATACTCCCTTGCTATCTTTGCTTGTCTTCTGTCTCTTACTCGTCCTATCTTTTGTTCCTTGCTAGCCTTATGTTGCGATGCTTGTGTCTCGATCCTATATGCATGTTTCCCTTGCAGCCATGATATGCCACCACCCCCACATCCTATTACCTTTTGCTTGTTTATCTTGTTAGCCTTGCGAGTCGTAGTGCATGCTTAGGCGCTTTGCTTGAGTCCTGTTATCTCTTTATCTAGTCTTGTTGGTAATATGATAGCTAGGCTCAACTAAAATGGTAATCTTTACTTTCTGTTGCGATGGGAATAACTTAATAAAGACAAGGCACCGGCGGAAGGCCAATCGTGGTGATTTGTTCTGCTAGTGTCGCCTAGGACCCGAGTTCTTTTCCACTGATCCAAGACTAAGCGCACTAACCACATGTGGAAGTTCTATGGGCCTCCCCGCAATCTATTACCGGATCCTCAAACTTGTCCAGGATGCCACAAGTAGTTCGGGTGTTTCTACGGTTACAAGCGCGGATGATATGGTAAGATGGATACGTGGTTGCTTACGGTAGGGCTTGCGGTATGATGCGAAGTGACCAACTCATGGTAGTTCGTGTCACCTAGCCGTAGTCGCAAATGGTTAGGCCCACCTCGAAGCTGGATCAGTCCTAGCTAGGTGGCTCCCTGGACTTGTTTGTAGAGAAGGGAAGTATTGCGTCGAAACCTCCACCGGTACACCTCTAAGCGAGAGTTTCGATGCGTGTGGGTTCATTGGTGCATCCCTGCAGGGTGAAATCTTTTCGAAAAGCCGTATCCGCGGTTATGGATGACTTGGTGAAATGCGCTGGCTAAAAAGATCATAGACAACTTGCACCTTATGATGATAATAACTTGACTAGTAAAATAGATTACTTGAATAATAACCAATAAAACTTGTCCACCGTGTGAGTGCCCGGACTTCTTCCTCGTGGGCTGAGGATACGAGGGAGTCGTTTTAGGGTGGGTTTGTTTGGTGAGTAGTATAGTTGGTTTCCTATGCGCTCTCTTACCTTGTCTCTGATAGACGAATGTTGTAGCGTGTCTCTATAAGTTGTTAGTGCTGCTTGCCGGCCCTTCATCGCTACCCCCTTTCCCCGGAATTCCAGCTTTGATATCTTGTGAGTATTACTTGCCAGTACTTCTACTAGTACTGACCCCTTCGGGACTGCTATTCCAATGCAGCCAAACAGGTTTGAAGTCTGACGACGTTAGCTTGGGAATCCCTCCGGCTTGGCCTGGGCAGGGATATGGTGCCTTTGGTTATCTTCAGGACTCTTAGTCAAATTTGTATCTTGTCCGTAGTCAGACGCTATCGCTTCCGTTGTTATTTGGATCTTTGTATTGTATCTTTGCTCTTGACTCGGTGAGTCGTTGTTGTATATATGTTCTTTTGTGGGTTTCATCGAGAACTGTTGTAATGTTATCACAATTCCACCCGCATAACGTGTGTGTTGCGATGTGCACGTTATGCCTGGTGGGCGTCCTTTAGGATCGTTATTATGCGGATTTGGCTGGAACGCTCAAGTCTGCATAGTACCGATCTTGGGGCGTTACATGGCCTGTGGGTCCCCCCCGGGGTCGCCCTTCTGGCTCCGGTCCTTATTTCTTCAATAAAAAATCATCGTAAATTTTCGTCCAATTCCGAGAATATTTCCAGAAGTAACTTTCTGCAACAAAATCAGCACAAAAACAGGGAACTGGCACTGGGTATCTTGTCAATAGGTTAGTCCAACAAAATGCATAAAAATGATGTAATATGATAGTAAAAACATGTGACAATATCACAAAACTAGCATGGATCAATCAAAAATTCTAGATACGTTTGACACGTATCAGCATCCCCAAGCTTAACTCCTACTCGTCCCCGAGTAGGTAAGTGATAACAAAATAATTTTTGATGAGACATGCAACCAATACAATTATGATTAAGATAGTAATGTACAGCACATGATGTGAATAAGGTGATCCAAAACAATTGCCTATATTGACATTAAGCAAACAGTGATTAACATACGCTAGCTAACAAATGCCAGAAACTTTTCATGAATAAGTGCGTTGGAGACATGGAACCATACATAAGGTTTAGAAAGAAGAATTGCAAATTATGTCTCTAATGTAAAGCATCAATCATTCTTCAAAGCATCCAAGTAGTCATTTATGAAAATAGCCAAGCTCGAGTCAGGTGTCCTAATCCATCTCCTTCACAAAGCAACTGTTTCGAAGTCTACTCAACTAGTGCAAGTAAGAAGTGGCTTTGGCACCAAAATGTTATGGCAAAGAGAACAATGATGGAGTTTTGGAAGGCCAAAAAGAAAGGCTCAAACAGTGGAGAGGGTAACCACAAGACAGAAGGAAGTCCCGTAGTTGACACTGTATGAGGAGTTGTGATTGCCATGCAACGGATGCACATAAAGTTATAAGTGTATGAAAGCTCTCCAATGGAACTAGTGGGGGTGCATACAACTTGCTTGCTCATGAAGACCTAGAGCTCACTTGAGGAGGCTCATCCTTGCATGGAATATACAAGCCAAGTTCTATAACATTAATTCCTCACATAGTTATACTACTAAAACAAAATGAGAACTATCTACAATGAAGTGTAGGTGCTAACTAGCACAAGTGTGGTAAAAAGGATAGTACTGCTGCTCCCTCTCTCTTTTTTCTATTTTTTTTGGATTTTGGTGGCCTCCTTGGCTCTTTTAAATGCTCTCTCATTTGGCCTCTTTTTGGGCTCTTTTATTTTTCTCTTTTTTTATTTTACCTCACTATAGGAGCAACACTCTATATTACAAATGGATCATCACACTTTTTGGTACTCATAGCTCATAAGACTAATACATGATGTATAAAAGAAGGTATGCATGATTGAGCATAGTGTGGAAAAAATGTAGAACATGTGGCAAGCCACGCAACACACTAACTCAATGATCGAGCAAACTATATGGTAATGAAGAATGACATTAAGTCATGATGTAATGATGGATGTTGCATGGCAATGTATCTCGGAACGGCTATGGAAATGCCGTGATAGGTAGGTATGGTGGCTGTTTTGAGGGAGATAATTGGCTTATGTGTAGGAGAACAAGATGAAGTTCTCCCACGGGGTTGGATGTACTGGTGAAGTATGTACCAATCTCAATGTGAGATAGGGCATTGCGCAGCACCGAAGAGGCTAGCAAAATATGGAAGTGGAAGTGCCAAAAACCAAAACTCANGGCTGTTTTGAGGGAGATAATTGGCTTATGTGTAGGAGAACAAGATGAAGTTCTCCCACGGGGTTGGATATACTGGCGAAGTATGCACAAATCTCAATGTGAGATAGGGCATTGCGAAGCACCGAAGAGGCTAGCAAAATATGGAAGTGAAAGTGCCAAAAACCAAAACTCAACAAATGCATTTCGTATATTGCAAACAACTGGCAATTTCAATGTTCCACAAATGGTTAGAAACACAAGTGTCCCGTTGGCTTCCCCGACCGTTGCAGTAACTATCCACTAGGAACTTCTTTTCAACTAAACAGAATTCATGATGCAAAAACATTGTTGACCTAGGTTGTTTTTAGTTAAGAAAGATACAACTCCACACTCTACTAACACGTCTCCACTAATCAGCTCTAACACGTTAACCAACACATTTTAACCATTAGGTATTTTAATCCCTCAAAACAATTGAAGAGTATCAAATTCTCCACATAGTGATCTACAAGACTATGCAGGTTTTTTTCTATTTCATACCACTACTACATGCATAGCATTTTATCGCTCTAACAAATCAACCAAGCAACCAAAACAACTCTCTAACAAATATAAGTGAAGATCAAGAGAGTATAACAACAATAACTAGCATCTCTAAACAAGATAATAGCTAAAAGCGAGAGCTTACTAGCAAACAAACAGTAGCTAAGAATACTCAACAAGATATAAGCGAAGCAAAAGAGTATTCAAATGAAAAAGCAGAGCGTGTCTCTCTCCCACACAAATAAAGCTAGGATCCAACATGAATATGACCATCAAACAAACAAAACAAAACTGAAAGCAAAAAGACGCTCCAAGCATAGCACATAATATGTAAAGTGATAAAAACTTAGTTCAACGAAGACGACCTCATGATAGTCGATGAAGAGGAGGGGATGCCTTGGGCATCCCCAAGCTTTCACGCTTGATGGTTCTTGATATTCAGAGGGGGTGCCATGGGGGCATCCCCAAGCTTGAGCTCTGATCCATCTTCAATTTCTTCATTATCCTCTCCTTTGGAACTTAAAAACTCCCTTCACACAAAACTTCTCATAAACTGATTAGAGAGTTAGTGCTCATAAATTAAAATGCACATGTGTTCAACTCAAGAAAAATTGCAAACAACTTTATTGGGCATTAACTACTATTTACTAAGCCTCAATGTGGCACTCCTCCTCAAGAGTATCACATTTGACGATAGTAAAGAGACGAATTCAAAATAAAAGAAGAATCTGTCAAAAACTGAACAGTCTGTAAAGATTGAATTTTTCGAGGCACTTCTGTTGCTGAAATAAGAAAACTCAAAACTAACGAAAGATAGATAAAAGTATCAGGCTTGCTTTCTAAAAATATCAGAAAAACATAAAATTCAGGGAATTTCTGGATTTTCGAACAGTGAAGGACAAAAATCTGTTTCTGGACAGCAAAATAATACCTCGCACTTTCAATGCATTAGAGGCTAAACTTGGCGCAAAAAAACAAAACAAAAAGATACAATGAAGTTGATACAGGCAACAACTTCATGACTTCAAGAAAAGCAAAAATAAACTGAAAGTAAACGATGGGTTGTATCCCAACAAGCGCTTTTTTTTAAGACTTTTAGCTAGGCATGATAATTTTAATGATGCTCTCATAAGAATAAGAGTTGGAACGTGAAAGAGAGCATCATGAAGCAAATATCAAACACATTTAAGTCTAACTCTCTTCCTATGCATAGGCATCTTGTAAGAAAATAAATCATTGGGGCATAAAGCATTAAGCATAGGAAGGCAAAGCAAGTGCAACATTAAAACCTTCAACATAAAGAGGGGAAACTTCATAAGATGAACATTTATATAACCACACTTCCCTCTCTCATAATAACTTTCAGTAGAATCATAAGAAACTCAATAACATAACCATGACATAAAGCATTTTTCTCATGATTCACATGCATAAAAGTATTATTATTACTCTCCACATAAGCAAAATCTTTATTATTAGTAGCATTGAGAGTAGGACTATCATATAGAACTTGGACATGATAGACTAATTATATTAGAAAGATGATGTTCAGTAGGAGAGTATTAGAAAGATGATGTTCAGTAGCAAAAGTCTCGTAAGGATGATTAAAATTATTCTCTATGGCATAGTTATCATCACAATAATCATCAAAAATTGGAGGCATAATATCATCATAAGCAAGAGGATAGTCATCTTTCCAAGCACATATTTTTGTAAACAAATCATCATGACTTTCAATACCAAAAGGATTTTCAAACCCATCATCCCCAAGCTTGGGGTTTTCCACATTATGATTAGAAGAAACATGAATATTCCCAACAGTATAACAATTATCAATATCATCATTTTCAAAATTGGTGCCAAAAAGATTTTCAAGATCATAAGTAGTATTATTTTCCCAATGATGATCATCACAATAAGTAACAGGCATAACATAATCTTCTTTAATCGTGCCTATAGACTTAACATCATGATAATAATGAATACAATCAAGAGGATCATCTTCAATAATTTTTGATTCATGCTCATTAGGAACAACCATGATGGGAGAAATATGCTTAGGGGATGATACCGTTTCCTCTTTCTTTTTACTCCTCCCTCTCTTCTTCTTCTTCTTCTTCACCACCACCTTAGGAGGGAGTGGTTGGAAAGGAAGCTTCTCCACATAATCTGATTCATTATTAGAAAAGACAGGATAAATTTGGGAGAATCTCTCCCTTTCATTATTGGCAACATAAGAAACGTTTTTCCTTTTATACTCTGGTGAAGTGCTATTCTTTCTAATTTTTGCAATGTAAGCATTGTCACGGCAATTCACAACACAATAATGATAAGCTCCCTGAAGAATGCCATTCGTCCTAAAAGTACTCCTATCTAACCAAGAAGTTTTTTCTGATAACCCTTCACACCCCAAAAATAAATTAAGTTCATCATAAAGACTAGAGGTGATCATGTTATCACAAAACTGGCTAATAGTTCTATCATTGAAGTACGAGCATTGGAAATTAAAATGATCTTCCTCTTTGCAAAGTTCACACTCAAAAGGATAGAGGTCATTTAATTCTCTAGAAAATTTATATAAATCCTTAAGCCATTTGCTAGTTTTTTCATGCTTATGTTGCTTACAATATTTATCTTCTTCAACCCGAGTGCTTTCACAAGGTCCATGCACTCCACAAAAATTAACATGCTTATATAGAAAATTATTTGTAGAGATTGGATCATGTCTATTGCAATCATCATTAACAATTTCATTTTGTTTGCAAATGTCTTTGAAAGGTTCATGATGCTCAGACCATTTTTCTTTAGGACTATTAATATGAGAAGCAAAAGATTTATAGATATCAACAACTATATGAGAGTCAAGTCCAAACTTAGCACTAAGCTTATTAAAACTATCAGTTTCAACAAAAGACTTAATGCAATCATACTCATAATTTATACCTGACTCTTTACCTTTGTCGATCTCCCAATCTTCAATGTTGTGTTGAATCTTTTAAATAAGATCCCATTTAGCATCAATCTCCTTACTTGTAAAAGAACCCATAGAAGAAGCATCAAGTATTTCCTTGTCATGACGAGATAGCCTTGCATAAAAATTATTAACAATAATATCCTTGTAAAGATCATGGTTAGGACATTTAAGCATTAATGATTTCAATCTCCCCCAAGCTTGAGCAATGCTCTCTCCGTCATGTGGCCAAAAATTGTAGATATAATTCCTATCTTGATGAAATTCATGAAGAGGATAAAATTTAGAATAAAAGAGAGACATAAGCTCCTTCCAATCCAACAAATGAGAATTGTCTAGTAGCCTATACCACTCCAATGCTTTCTCCTTAAGTGATAAGGAAAATAATTTCCTCATGATAACCTCTCTTGAAACACCTGCAATCTCAAATAAATCACATAATTCCTTAATATAAAGCAGATGATTACTAGGATGGACAGCTCCATCTCCTGCATAGCGATTAGTCATAACAAGATCAATTATTCCCATCGGTATTTCGAAAGAAATACATTCAGTAGGTGGAGTAACCTTATCCACCATGGGAGTAGTGGAGAGGTCACTCTCAAAAAGCAAATTTAAAGGACAACGTTCCATAAGCCAAACTAGTAAAAATAAAAACAAGAAACAAAAAGATTTAATCGCAAGATCTAAAGAAGATACCTTCAAGCACTCACCTTCCCGGCAACGGCGCCAGAAAAGAGCTTGATGTCTACTACACGCTTCTATTCTTGTAGACTTGTTGGGCCTCCAAACACAGAGGTTTGTAGGACAGCGGCAATTTTCCTTTAAATGAGTAACCCAAGGTTTATCGAACTCAGGGAGGTAGAGGTCAAAGATATCCCTCTCAAGCAACCCTACAATTAAGATACAAGGAGTCTCTTGTGTCCCCAACACACCTAATACAATTGTTAGTTGTATAGGTGCACTAGTTCGGCGAAGAGATGGTAAAATGCAAGTGATATGGATGGTAAAGGTGATTTCGTAATTCTGTAATAAAAATGGCAGCAAGCAAACAAGTGACAAAAGTGACTAAAAACGGTGTATCAATGCTTGGAAACAAGGCCTACGCTTCATACTTTCACTAGTGACTACTCTCAACTTCATTAACATAATCACACATGATAGAGCCCACAAATACACATGCATGGTAGACGTTACTCGGAGATCATTCTTTTGTGGATCAAATAGGATGAGAATTGCGTAGGGCTACGAGAAGCACACCTTAAAATTTGTATTCCACATCTATGGAAACTTCATGCTGTCACTATCCGCATCCAAAGATAGTACTAACAAACACCACAACCTATTTCTTGAATAGTCTCTTTCTTCAATAACACAAGCATCAAGAAACCTTAGCATCTATTCAATCCAACAATAATAAAGAACAAACTCATGATGAAGATCCCTCTAATCTTGATGCATAGAGTCACACACGGCACCCACACTGTCACCGAGGTACCGTGATCACAACGGTGACTCCGCAAATTATACTAGATAACACCACTTGAGCAACATCATATCCATTACACATAGGGAAACATCATGTATTCAACTATACTAACAAAGCTCATGATCACAACGAAGATCACATCATGGGAGAGAAAGATACCAGATAGCTACTTGTATAAGCCTCAGCCCCGGTGAGGGACTACTCCCTCCTCATCGCGGGAAGCAGCGGCGTTGATGGAGATGGCGTCGGCGGTCGATCCCCGTCCCGGCAGGGTGCCGGGACAGGACCTTCTGAACCCCCGAAACTTGTCGGCGATGGCGGCGGAGCTCTATATCGTATTTGGGAAAATCTTTCGGGGGTTAGGGTTTTTTCGTCGGGGATGATTTTATAGGCATCGGAGGCGGCCGAGGGGGTGCCCGAGGGGCAGAGGCGGGCTGTGGCCGCGGCCCCCCTTAGACCCACGGGTGGGACCCTCCCCTGGCCTGTGGGTCCCCCCCGGGGTCGCCCTTCTGGCTCCGGTCCTTATTTCATCAATAAAAAATCATCGTAAATTTTCGTCCAATTTCGAGAATATTTCCAGAAGTAACTTTCTGCAACAAAATCAGCACAAAAACAGGGAACTGGCAGTGGGCATCTTGTCAATAGGTTAGTCCAACAAAATAGATAAAAATGATGTAATATGATAGTAAAAACATGTGACAACATCACAAAACTAGCATGGATCAATCAAAAACTATAGATATGTTTGACACGTATCACTACTGCTCTCAAATCACGGTTGCTTTAATCCCTCTCTATTACTTGTGCTTCTCCAGGTGTGGCTGAATTGACAACTCAGCTGCAAAGACTTTTAAGTATTCTTTGACTCCCCTTGTGTCGAATCAATAAATTGAATTACACTTCCCTCAAAGACTGTTGTCATCCCCTAGACTTGTGGGTTAATATGCGGAGGGTCCGAGTTCTCTCTGCGACCGGGTTAACATGCGTAGGAATATTCATGCCCTCCGGGCCATTGTCCAGGTGGTCTGAGTATTTGCTAATGTTATATAGCGGGGAATAAATCAGGATTGCATAACAAAACTTGAACCAATTGGTAATTCATATATATAATAACATGTCTCCAACCATATTTTATGCAGATTAACAAAGTAGAGAGCTAATAAGATGTTCACCCGCACCCCCTTATTGACAAACTACATAGAATTAGTTCTATATGTGTAGCGCCCCGACCCCAGAACTATACAGTGAAGCGTTGTGCAACCGGTCATGCTACACAATCGAAGGTTACTCGGTTTACCAATCCCAGGCCAAAGCCTTTGGCTGGTGTGCTCGGAATGGATCATCGGCACACAACACCTCGATCATGCCATAAGCTCAGACATTGCTATCACGTATAGTTAAGAGACCGAGACTTGTGGAACAACTGGCACATTGCAGACTCTACGACACAAAAGCATATAGCAACTCATATAAGAGAAGATACAAATATTACACACAAAAGGGATCACAGATACATCTGTACATCAAGCGGAAACGGGTAGTGTTGTCTAACAACAAGATGCAAATATGGCCTAAGAGGCCTACAGATAAACGAATCCCAGCCAGCTTGTTCCACGGTCCCAAGCTGCCACCTGGGAACCCCGGACTACTAGTCGACGTCCACGAAGAACCCACCTAGCTGCTCGGTGTCGTCCTCCTCTGAAATACAAATATAAAGGCAGCAAAGAGAGACTGAGTACGACGTACTCACAAGTTTAGTAGGGTGATATAGGCCCGATGCTGGCGGAGGCTCTAAAGCTGTATGATGTAGCTATTTTGCATAAAGCTAGATTTCCATTTAAAAGATATAACAAGACACAAGGCATCGTCTATTCAGAATATTTTTCATAAAGGGGATAAGAGAGTAAACTTTTCATCTTCGGTTCTCATCGAACCAACTTGTAGCCAAACCACTCATCTCCACCAAAGGCACTCCCTCAACTCACCCTCGAGGAAATGAACCTTTATCACAAGTTGATTATGCAACCTTTAGCTGCCATATCAATTAGGTTAATGTTCTCTATGAGCTAATCCTCCTTTCCCAAGAGTTTGTCCATAACCGTGGATACGGCTTTTCGAAAAGATCTAACCCTGCAGGGGTGTACTAATTTACCCATTGGTACCGTCCGGCTCACCTGATTGGCCGTCTTCCGGGGAAGGCCGGCGAGCGGGCGCGGTTAGACCTTTACAATGCATGAGGCTTACTCAAGGGCCATCAGTGTGCGGAAGGACAGGTTCAGCGCCTCCAACGCCCTGCCCCGCGGCCACATCCTAAACACCACCGTCCTCTTTGTTTCTTTTCCACCCACACAACTCACGCGCAAATGGAAATAGCAAACTAGAAGACCCTTGACAAGCCCCTCACAAATTATTTGGTCAGTAAGGCGCCCATACACCCACCAATGGCAGCACGCTCGGTTCTTGGTTCTAGCTAAAAGCACTCTCAGCCTAGGCGGCAAGGATGAGGCAAAACACCATCCCTGATGGCAACTCATCCAAGCCTTTTAGCAAATTAATTATCCACCACAAGTAACCATCATGTCCGAACATTCCATCAACATCATAATTATGGAATTTAAATCAACGGACATCTATATTAAGAACTAAGCATGGCTAAGCATCACTAATCATATAGATATACCACAATTATGTCTTTGTCTCCGGCCAACACATCAACCTAGGGTTCATAGGTGGGGAAACATGTGATGGTTCGGGGAGAAACATGCATTCATAGGATACTCTAGTACTTGATCAAAGTGACATTAGAATCGCATGCAATATTATGGTGGATAAAATAAGTTTATAAAACAGTAGGATTCTAAATGCCAAGAAGGTTAGGTTATCTCTTGCCTTGCTGCCGGGGCGTGTAGTACTGCTCGTCGGGGTAGGTAGTGTTAACCTCGACTCCGAAATCTATCGATACCCAAAAGTAACACAAAGAACAAATAAATCACACGAGGACAAGTGCAATGCTCAATCACATGATGACATGTCAATTTCATGCAAGGATATCATTATATAAATTAAATAGCAAAACTAAATGGAGAGCCAAATAATTAGTGCAATTATTTGGTAGCAACCCCATATTTAGCTTAATGACCACGGTGTTCATACATTATCACATTATTATAGAAGTGGCTCAAATATGCATGAACATGATATGATTAAGTAGGTTTTGTTCTTCCGATCATTTTGGTACCTTATTTGTAATTTTCTGAGTACCGAAGAATAAATAGCGAATTAATTAATTACTCGAATTTATTTCCTTTAATCAATTAAAGAATAACATCACATAAATATTTGTGATCATGACATGATATTAGCATGGGATGAAAACATTTGGCATGTTGATCACTTTGATATTTTACTCACAATTTTTGATTAAATATTTCACAAGTTATGAATTCTTCCAATTTAGGTATTATTTATACCATTTTAGGAATTCTCAAGTAAACAGCAAGAATAGAAATTCAAAAGAATGTTGCAATGATTCCATCTTGTAGAGTTTGTTTTCCTGATCAATTTGATATTTGATTTGTCACATTTGGATCATTATTTGAAAAGATATGAATTATTCAAATTTGATTTTATATTCCAAAAAGGAAAATTAAACAGACAGACAGGTCGGCCTTAATTAGGTCGGCCTGGCCGGGCTGCAGGCCAGGCACGGGCCCGAAGCAACTGGCCTTTGGCCGGCCTAGTCTGGGCGAGGAGGCCGGGTGGGCGCCCGAAGCCTCCGGCCTCATGCCGGCCCAGGCCGAGTGTCCGAGGGCGACGGTGGAGCGCCGGTGAGAGGGAGAGAGGGAGCGAGGAAACGCGCGAAAGGGAGGCCAGCTTACCCAGAAGCACGCGTGTGTGGTAGTGCGGCGAGGGGCTGGCCGGCGGAGCTCGGTCGAGGCGGGGAAGATGTCGCGGACGCGGACGTCGGCTACGGGCCTCCCCGGTTCGATTCTGCCAGCAGGGAGGGAGAAGGAGACGCGGCGGAGGAGCTGGTGCCCGTCGATCTGCACGGGGCATCCCCAATCGTCGACGGCAAGCTCGGCAAGCACGGCGGGGACGGCGGGAGCTCGGAGGGGAGAGAGAACGTGGCGAGGGAGCGGGCAAGTGGGGAACGGGGTGAGGAGCAGGTGGGGGTCCTCGTCGTGGGCGTCTTGGCCACGGGGGGATGAGTGGACGACGACCACGGGTGGGGGCACGGCGGCATAGCCGGAGGCATGGAGCCAGTGCCGTCGTCCACTGTGGAGAGGAAAAGAAAATTTTCCAGGGAACCCCCTGGCAACAAATTTTATAAATTGCAAAAAGGTCTTGAGGCAGTTTAGTGGATTTTATTTAGGAGCTAAAAAATTTTTATAAATTCCACAAAAATTCATGTGGGCTCCTCTTAACCTTTAGGTGCTCCACAAAAATTGGTGAGGCAAAATAAAATGTTTTAGCCAACCTTTGTTCACAGTTTTTAAATATAGTCATTTTTGACAATTTCCAATTTGTATTTATTTGAAGCACTTAAACATTTCCAAAAATACTGAAAATATTCATGGAGTCTCTAACAATAACATTGAAGCTCCCCATGATTTTAGTTTGAATTTTTGGAATGTTTAATTTGGTTTCAAAAATAGAAATTGAATTAAGCCAATTTGAATTCTCATGTTCATTTCTTATTTGACAATTATTTGGAAATTGAGAATTGGTGGTAAAATGCAAACTTGGAACTTCCTAAACAATTTGGAAGTTCATTTAGTTTTTGCCAAGTTGGGCATTGCATTTGGGTTGGAGGTTTTGGGAAGTTTGGGCTTCCCCATTTTAATTGCTTGCATATGTTGGTTTGTTAGAGAAGCAAATTCATATGGATGCCATGATGCAAACAAGAATGCAAAAAGTGGAAAAATTCTTCGTATTTTTCATTACAAAGCTGGGGCTGTTACAATATGGAGGCAACTCGATCATGACCTCCAAGATGAGATCATAGGTCCTCCTAAGAATGATCAAAACAGTTTGATCAATCATAAAATTCTTGCCTTCCATGAAGTTCTTCCACCCCAACTTTTCAAAGTCAATGCGGCCATCAATTTTCGCGTTGTACATGATGATGACGGCTGCCCCTGCTGCTCCAAGTCGCAGTCCTCCATTGCCCTCAGCCGGTATGCCAGCCTCTTCTGCTATCACCTTAGCTGGTTTCTGTGCACGAAAGATAACATAACTATGTCATATATACGCCCGACAGAGGCGGTTTATGGTTCTTGAATGTTAACTTAGGAAATTTAGGAGGCATGAAAGAGGCGGTCCTGTGGTACATACTATATCATGTCTATTCAAATATGTGCTCGTCAAGCGAGTCACAAAAAGAATTCTAACATAGGCTCCTACTATTAGAAGCTGAACGAGGCGGTTCTTCTCATGGTTGTTGAGATCAAATCTTTGGGAAACTATGATTCTATTGTCTATAATGGCAACAGATATGGTGGGATGTGGTGTCATGGTAAACACTAGCATGTCTCCCTCGCTGAGACTGTTCTTGGTGATGAACTGTTCCAATTATTTGTCGTGCAAGCGGGTCTTGCTCAGTCCTTTTCTTAAATGAATGTTGTACGTGCTCCTAAGGGCACGAAACAACACATGCTCCTCGCGCACTAACTCGTTGAACGCTCGCTGAGCTGTGCATGGTACAATCTGTTATATTAAAAACACAAAACATAAATTTTATGTTATATTAGAACAGAAAGAAACATAAAATGTATGGGGAAATCTTGTTTTATTACCACGCACTTGCGGTGACATTCTTGCAGACAAACAATGAATGAGGATCTAGTAAAGATCCTACTTCTTTTACATTCACTCTTGCATACATGGCATGTCATAACCTTTTCATTAAGTTGAAAAGAAGTAGAAATTAGAAAATGTGCATATGTACGAACATATTATTTCTCATATTCACTGCTAAGTCAATTTATCTATCATTTGTTAGAGAAGGATTAGTCATTGTTTAACAAAGTATAGTTGCATCAATCATAATTTAAAAAAGATCAACTAGTTATACCTCTAGAAGTAGATAGAAAGTACAAAAATAACTAATGACAACTAATTATAACTCTAGAAGTAGCTAGAAAGTAGAACATGTGCCTTCTATAAAATTGTACCGACGAACTCTACCGGGATGAAGTAGGAGAGCGGAGAGGCTACGGATTTGCAGCGGCGGCGAGGGCAAGGGATTTCCAGCGGAGGCGACGGAATGGAGGAGGGCGGCGAGGCTACGGATTTGCAGCGGCGGCGAGGTTAGGGATTTGCAAGGCGGCGACGGAATGGAGGAGGGCGGCGAGGCTAGGGGATATGCAGCGACGGCGAGGGCTAGGGATTTGCAGCAATGGCGGGGTAAGGGATTTGCAGTGGCGGTGAAGGAATGGACGAGGGCGGCGAGGCTACTAATTAATTTGCAGCGGCTAGTGGCGCTAGGGATCTGCAGGGGTGGCGACAGAATGGAGGAGGGCGGCGAGGCTACTGATTTGCAGCGGCGGCTAGGGTTTGAAAAGTGGGAGGGGCCGCTGGGACGGAAAATGGGGAAAAATCCCCTCCCCGTTACCAGTTGGACCCACAATTTAGACTTTGCCACCAAACGCTCAGTAGCCGGATTGTCCGAATATGTTCGCGCACTCGAGATATTTTTTGTATAAAAAATGTTAAATATAATTGAAATAATTCAAAACAAATAATAAATGAAGGTGTATATCTACTTGTTAGTGCTGAATGAAGCTCCAGAGAAAAAGGTAAGTTCATATAATGAAGAGATTATATAATGTAGTACAACTTTTGTGATTACATGAAAAGGCCAGACTTTACTTGTGAGGTTGTACTCGTCACGATGCAACTTCAGTGCACTTGCATTGCCATTGCGTAATATACTCACCACGCCTAGCTAGTTGGTATTATATAATGAACAAATGGAAAGTTTCATAATATTTTCACATTGTTTCCATATACTATACAAATTAAATCCGTTAAATATCTAAGAATATTAAATGCAAGAAAATATACAAATAATTATAAAAATCTTACAAATCTCATGGGCAATATCTGTGTTAAGTTTCATGATAAAATTGAAAAAAAAACTTTCATGAACTATTAATAAAGGAATATTGTATGAGTAAATACTCGGAGGTAGCCCGGACCCTCCAGAAATTATTTGTTTCAAAATATTTAAGCAAGAAAAATCAGAAACAATTTGAACACAACATTTTTTACACACATATATATATATCCATTTGATTTTGCCAAGGATAGAGAAAACATATAGCAATATTTGATTTTTCTAAATTTGTGATTACATGAAAAGGCCAGACTTTACTTGTGAGGTTGTACTCGTCACGATGCAACTTCAGTGCACTTGCATTGGCATTGCGTAATATACTCACCACGCCTAGCTAGTTGGTATTATATAATGAACAAATGGAAAGTTTCATAATATTTTCACATTGTTTCCATATATTATACAAATTAAATCCGTTAAATATCTAAGAATATTAAATGCAAGAGAATATACAAATAATTATAAAAATCTTACAAATCTCATGGGCAATATCTGTGTTAAGTTTCATGATAAAGTTGAAAAAAAAACTTTCATGAACTATTAATAAAGGAATATGGTATTAGTAAATACTCTGAGCTAGCCCAGACCCTCCAGAAATTATTTGTTTCAAAATATTTAAGCAAGGAAAATCAGAATCAATTTGAACTACACATTTTTCACACACACATATATATCCATTTGATTTTGCCAAGTATAGAGAAAACATATAGCAATATTTGATTTTTCTAAATTTGAAATATTCGGATCGTACCCGGAGCCTCCGGGTGAATGATTTTTTGCTGCGATGCTACACACTGCGTTCATACTACGACCACTATTTTTTTATTACGACGTTCCCGTGTACCTATCCGTCATTCGGCAACCGGAGTGTGCCAGTCGGTAAACACACTAAATGCAGGAGGCGAGCAGTTCCTTTTGACCCCGGCATGTTTCTTCTTAACTTCCACGCTACCTTGCGGTTTCCAGCGCATACCACCACACGCGGCACCTTCAAGCCTTCCTCTGATTCCTCTCTGTCTCCATTGTTCATCTTATCTTCCTCTTGCGCGGCACTATTGTAACACCCCGACCCACCCTCAGATCGGTCCTGTCACCCCTGGCAGCTCTCTAGGATCTCTAGACTGGCCCCACAGATCAACACTAGTCTTTTCTGCGCACATTGTCCTCACTCGTGCGCACCCGGGAAGGACTTTCCGGTCGGTTACCCATCCTCAAATTTCTCCGGGCCAAGCACGCTTAACCTCGAAGTTCTTTGGAAATGAGCTTCCGGAAAAAAAGTTGCAACTTGTTGATATAAGTATCCTATCAATCATATTGAGCCCTGAGCAAGGATCTCACATCCTTCCCCCCTTAGAAGACCGACGCCCTCGTCGGTCTCAACCCCCAGTCTAGAAATTTTCCCCTTTGGCACCCGTCTGTGCGTCCATGTTCCACATGTCCGTGCACCTCAATGCCGACCCATGTCCTACATGTCCGCGCCCTTGACCCGCACACGCGTGAGTTACCGCAAGGGTCGGCTCTGATACCAAATGTAACACCCCGACCCACCCCCAGATCGGGCCTGTCACCCCTGGCAGCTCTCTATGATCTCTAGACTGTCCCCACAGATCAACACTAGTCTTTTCTGCGCACTTTGTCCTCACTCGTTCGCACCCGGGAAGGACTTTCCGGTCGGTCACCCATCCTCAAATTTCTCCGGGCCAAGCACGCTTAACCTCAGAGTTCTTTGGGAATGAGCTTCCGGAAAAGAAGTTGCAACTTGTTGATATAAGTATCCTATCCATCCTATTGAGCCCTGAGCCAGGATCTCACAACTATCATGACCGACGGCGAGTACTCTACGCGCACTCTCAAGGTCCCTATCCATTCCAACAAAAAGATAGATGTGGTGTACACCAATGATTCAGCGGAGGTTGAGAAAGTCCTCCAAAGATACGAGGGCAGTTGGATTTGGGGGTACGAGTTGTTTGTGGGGTTGGACTTCGAGTACACGGCTGGATCATTGTGCGAGGAAATACTGGTATTCCACTAGTCCAGGTCGGGATCTATCTAGTATTTATTCCGTGTTTACTCTGTCGTTTTCCCCTATCATACAAAAAATGGATTATTATTTACTTTTCTTACTTAATTACTACTGCAGTAGTAACAAGGAATGTCCGGTGCTGTTCAATTTCTTTCGTGGCAAGGGAATAACATTTGTTGGCGTCGACACAAGGGGTGACAGGAGGGCCAGGAACATAACTTGGGGCTTCGAAATTCCAGAAGCTTCCACGTGGATATTCAGATGCTTTACCAGGTGGACGGAGTCGAGTGGAGTGGCATGGCTGCCCTGGCAGCCGAACTAATCTCCTATCACTACGCGAAGATGAAGGTCGAGTTACCAAGTAAGCATCACGGACTTTGGGAGGAGATCAGTCCAGTCGAGAAAGTTCTCAATGCAAGTCAAAGATAACCAAAGCGGGCATAGTTCAATGTAGTTATAGTAGTTTTTATTGCAACTTATATAGAAACCACTCCCTTTTGTGCTCTTTCGCCCAGCTAGATATCAATATGTATCTCAATCCTGTCCCCACTTCACGAAGTGAACCTGCATTATGCAGTTGTGGATGGGTATGTCACGTACGAGCTTTACCGTAAGATTAAAAGGATCAAGATGGGCTTGCAACTTCACCTGCAACCAACGTACTGACCTAGTTGCCGAGCGAAAGAAAGAACGACGACGAAGCGCGATAGGCACCGGAACGACGATGGCATCCGGAAGGGGGTGGGCGACGGCTCGGGCTGGAATGACGACGACGGCGGCCGAAAGCAGGGTGCAGGTACTGGCTGGGGCGACGTTACTGGCTAGGGCGACGGCGCTGGCTGGAAGGACGGTACTGGCTGGGGCAATGGAGGATCGTCGTCGTCGATCGTCGACGACGACAAGTGGTGGCGGTGATCAGTGTACGGCGCCTCACACCTGCAGCGCGCAGCTATACCTAGACACATGTTTCCATTAGTACTCTTTTGTAGTAAATATTATTAGCTAGCTCTAGCAAATATGTATATATGCAACAGTTTATATGTTTGCACGATGGATCGCGATATGTTTTTATGTATTATTTGCCTGAACATGCATGTTTGCGTGATTCGATCGATCAATCTATTTATATTAATTGACGAGATTAGTGGTGGTTAAATTTACTTGCCGTCTCAAATATTTGCAAACTGCGACGGCTGCAAATATCAACGGTGGGCAATATTTTTGTAGCCAGGTAGTGTTCTTGGCCGTCTCCAATGTACATATAATTGGAGACGGGTAAGAATCATAACCGTCGCAAACACCATTAGAGACAGTCACGAAATATTGGCCGTCTGAGGGCTTAGTCCCGAGACAGCGTTTTTTTCCTTTTCTCCAACCGGCTCTAGGTTGCGTCTATTAAAGCCAAGTTTGTATTAGTGAAATGAGAAAAAAAGGTCCAACCAGGCATGTTCATGTCGGGTTCAACGGACCAAATGAACACCATTTTAGGGACATCGTTGGAATTAGCCTAAGATACTATTTTGAGGGGATAATTGGAGTTAGCATAAGACTTAGCCAAATACATAGATGAAGTTATATCATATAGCTTTGTGCATGAATCAACATAGAGCCACGTATATTCTCTTTTTGTTTGGAAGAAAGTACCAAGATAGGTGCACGAGGGTCCTTCTTTGCTAACAAAAAGTAGACTACTCCAGTAGAGATCTGGTAATTACAAGGGATTCATTCAATTTGCTTGTCGCACACAGTTTAAAAAACCGTCATTAGGCCTATGTCAATGCAAGTTTCTTAGCACGATTTTATAGGTATTTTCGTGATGTGGCATACCAATTAATGAAAAAAAAGTGTACTTGTAGCTTAGCTAACATAAAATCTTTGCACGTGGCCATAGCCAAACAAGGTTTGAACCCAATCATATGCATGCATGAGAGCCACATTATTAAATATAGATACAAATTATATGAAACAATGCATTGTACTAGTTGTATCTTAAATTTTTGTTACTTCTATGATAATGTGTTAAGAGCTGGTTGGGGTGCGACTTCGCACACGGTCTTCTCGGATTCATTATTTTACCACATTCTCCACTAAATTATTTTATTAATTTATAAGTGCAGATAGGCGTTCTCATACATTCTTCCGTCCATCCATATATGGTCCTGGTCGCCCGAAAGCATCCATGAGAGCTTAATGCCGGCCGTGTCTTTTTTGTTAGAGTATACGTGTACGGTCGGTTATGGTAGTATAGGATAGAGTTATGATCCGTGTCCATCTATTTGCTAACTTGTTTTGTACTTTAAGTTGGTCTCCTGTACGCCTATATATATATATATACTCGCCCCTGAGGCTCAATAATACATCCAATATATTCCGCCAATCTCTCTCGTTCTACATGGTATCAGAGCGGCACGACCTCTGACCTAGCCGCCGCCGCGCTTCCGCACCACGCCGCCCCCGGGGAGATCGATCTCCATGATTTCTCCCGGGGGCCGCGCTGCCCGTACCTAGGGTTCGTCTGCCGAGCGGTTGCTCGGCTGCCCTAGAGTCTTTTTTTCCGGTCTCTTGATCCGGTTTTCTCTTTCTCACCGGTCTTTGTTTTATCGGCGTTTCTTTTTTGGTTTTCCGATCTAAGATCGGTTTGCGTCGCCCGCCACCACCGTCGTCTTCTCGCGCCTCTACTTTGACAACGGCATCGACCTGCACCGGCCCCCTCCTCGACAACCGGCTATCGCGGCCGACTCGCCGGCGCCGACTTCGCACCGTTCGGCTCCTCCAAGCCGGCTATCGCGGACGACACACCGACGTCGACTCCGCACCGACCGGCTCGTCTTCACCGACCGCGTGGCAAGGCCGGACGCGCCGTCCACGGGACGTCTCGACGCGTCGCAGCCGGCTTCTCTCGCTTGCAAGGTCTCCATCGCCGGTTCGTCTTCGCCGTCATCGACCGGGACTTCATCGACAACTTCGCCATCGACTCCGATCTGCGCGTCGTCGTCACCGCCATGGCGCGTTCCTCGCTGCGTCGGTCTGATCAACCGATCGCGCGCCTGCACCACCAAGCACTTCCCCGAGCACGCGCCTACCACTGATCGAGCTACAGGCTGCCGCCGCGTCGCCCCTTCGGGCCGCCGCGCCGCCGCCATTGGTCCATGTTGCCAGCAGCCAACGCGCCTTCCTAGGCATGTATGCCGCTAGCGACACCCGCCGTCGCCCCGACCCGCGCACTGCTGCTGCGTCGCCCCTTCGGGCTGTAGCGCCGCGGCACGCGGTCCTCTTCGCCATCTCCGCGCGTCGACTTCTACGTGGTATGCGCCGCGCCACCTCCCTAGGCGCGGGACGCCACCGTCCGCGCATGGTCTTCGTCACGCCGCCGGGTTCTTCTTCGCCTAGATCGAGTACCGCCGCCGCACCTCCACAGGTAACCTGCATGGCCACTCTAGGCCGTCGTAGGTCCCGCCGACTACACCTTGTCTAGGCGTCCAGCATGGCCACTCCAGGCCGCCGTTGCCTTCGCCGCCTTCTACGTCTTCGTCCACCACGACCTTGTCGTCAGCGTCATCTTCTCGTCCCCGACTACTTCTTCTCCGACAACCGCGAACGACATCGGCACCTTCTACCCAACGCCGATTGGCGCCGCAACCGTCATCGAGTCCTCCTCTGCTCGTCCCTCCGACACTGGCGTATGGTTCATAGTTGTCCCTGCCCCCGCACGCACGGTATTGGCAACACCGATGCGTGCCTTCGTCCCTGACGTGTCCCCGAGTCTGGCAAGCTCGGGTCGACGCCTCGTCTTCATCGGCTTCGACAACGTCTTCGGCATCGACTTCCTCCTCTACGACTGCCTCGACTACGTCAACGAGTTCTTCTATGCTTACTCGGCTCTGGCAAAGCCGGAGTATGCTTTCGTCCCCGACGTGCGCCTTGTTCTGGCAAACCTATGGCTGCACCTCGTCCTCGACGGTTCGTCCTGCGTCGTCTCCGGCATCGGCATCCTTGACAACTGCCTCGGCGAGTCTCCGTCCTCTTCACGCGCACTATGCGCCCGCGGCTTCATGTGTGTCTACCTCGACACCGGCTACCCGACCACGACATCGACCACGGCGACCCCTCGCACGGCTACCATGACCAAGGCTGCACCACCCAACGCTCTCGGCTCCCTCGACATCGGCACAAAGGGCTATCACCTCGCTTGAGCTCCTCATCAGCTTCCTCTACAGTCCAAGCATCACGTCATCGACACCGTCCACGACGTTCCCGCTCCTACTGCGGGGGGATGTCAGCTTATTGGTTCTTCCTCGGCTTATCTCCAGTCTGACCGTCCGCGACGCTCCAGTTGTTCACGACGCTACCGCTACGACTGCGGGGGATGTTAGAGTATACGTGTACGGTCGGTTATGGTAGTATAGGATAGAGTTAGGATCCGTGTCCATCTATTCCCTAACTTGTCTTGTACTCCAAGTCGGTCTCCTGTACGCCTATATATACTCGCCCCTGAGGCTCAGTAATACATCCAACATATTTCGCCAATCTCTCTCGTTCTACACTTTTGGCAGCTAGGGTTCATTTCGCTAGTACATACAAGGCTTGAATTCTCTTGTGGTCCGATCAACCGAACTTCTAAGCTGGTCCGTGTGGAAGATAGGGATGGCAGAGCTAGGAGACGCGAACAGTAGAGACAAGGTCCTCCTCCTTTTGGACATGGACGACTCTGCTCAACTCCGAAAGACGCCACACATCTCGACATATATATGCACGCACAGAGGAATGCCACATCGCTGAAATTCATGGTCTGTGCATGTAGTCGCACAGGACACAAAGATGACCGTCACGAATGACAACAAACAAACAAACAACAAGGTATACGGCATGGTCTGCATGCATGCATGTATGCGTTGAGATATTTTCAATCCATGGAATAGAAATACTGAACGGATTGAAAAAGACAACTACGTTCCTTTTTTCATCTCGCTCTGTACAAGAAAATAAGATATAATACAAGATGTTTCAATACAATCAACATACGGATGTATATAGACATATTTGATACTCAAATTCACTCACTTTGCTCTGTCACTTTGCTCTGTATGCAGCAGACCTGGTATGTAGTCTGTATGAGAATATGTAAAACATCTTACAGTGTGGTACGAAGGGAGTAGTATGGATCAGGTTTAGTGACTTCGACTATGTATATTGTATTATATCCAAAAATATGTTGCATTATGCATTATGTGAAAGTTTCGTCGTATTTGGACATCTAGTTTGTGAATAAACACCATTTTAAATTTCACTAAAAATTGAACTTAAAATTCAAACTTCCTCGGGAAAAAAGAGAAAATCACATGTCTTTTATCAGGCGATATGAGAAAGTCATATTTGGACGCATGATTTTTTTTCTGCACGCATGGCATGGTACAAAAGGCATTGCAGTAGTACCGCAAATAGTGCTGCTTTGCACTCGGAAGTGAAAGTGTTGTGTATCGGAAGCAGAGTGTCCTGGGACCTAGGAGCAGTACCACTTCAGGCTTCATTATACTTGCTGCCAATTCGCATGCATACAAATACACCTTTTTTTTTTTGCAAGTTATATTACTCATACAGAGGGGCATTATAAGGCTAATTGCTCTGCTTAATTATTGCCACTCTATGGTAGGAAAACCACAAGGCCGGCCAAAGGAGAGACAAATTCGAAAGACAAGAGCCCCAAACCGAACAACAAAAAAGGAGAGCCAATTAAGCCCTCTAGCTATGCTAGCTATGAGAGGAACAGAAGAAAAGTGGAAATATATAGTACATTATACTCTGGAAATTAAAGGAGTGAAACGGAGAGTACTAATTAGTAACCGTGGAAATAAATCCATATATATAGTTATATATACAGATTCGGTACACAGGAGAAAAAAAAAGACAGAGCAGAGCAGAAAAGAGAAGAGATTAAAGGAGCTGTTAATTACCCAGAAATAATTAGGGATTACAGGTTCCACAAGAGGGTGCTAACTGATGGACCCCAGCCGTGGTGGTCGGCCGCGTCGATGCCGATGCCGCCGAACAGGTCGTCCTGCGTCATCGCCGCCGGCGGGTAACCGTCGCCGTCCATCCAGACAGGGTCGCACCAGGAGTGGTCCGCCAGCGTCACCTGGTCGTGGACGAACGACGCCGCGCCGAACACGAGCCCCGCGGCGTCCTCGTCGAGGCGCGGCAGCTCGAAGATGGCCTCCAGGTCGTCGTCGCAGACGCTCTTGGCCGCGGACGCTGTGGCCTCCGGCGAAGAAGACGACGACAATGCGACGGCGCCGGCGGTGGTAGCGGGCTGATGATGACGATTACGCAGGGACGGCGGAACGTCCATGGCGGCGGCGCGCACGGCGGCGGCCTGCACGTCGCGCGGCGCGGCGGAGGCGGGACGCGGGAGGAACGCGGCGAGCTCGGGGAAGTTGAGCACGGCGGCGGCGCCCTTGACGACGAGCGCCGCTGCGTCGTGGGCGCGCGCCGCCATCTCGGGCGTCGGGAAGGTGCCGAGCCAGATGCGGGACTTCTTGCGCGGCTCCCGGATCTCCGACACCCACTTCCCCCACGCGCGCATCCGCACGCCGCGGTACGACGGGTGCAGGCGAGCCCTCTTCGCCTCGCCGCGCCGCGCGGCCCCGGCGCTGGCGGGCGGAGAAGCCGGCGGCGAGGGCGACGTGCCCGCGGACGACGCCGGGCTGTGCTGATCCGACATTCGCACGTAATGGCAGGCCGTGGCAAGGCAGCTCGTCGATCCTAAGCTAGCTGCTGCTAGTGGTGGTGGTGGTGGTGGTGTGTGAAGTTGTTGCGCGTTGCGAGCTGCGACGAGACGAGAGAGATGGATGGTGAATGAGCTGAAGGAACGGTATCCATGAGGGGTGGTTTAGTAGTGGCTCCGTGCCAGAGGAGAGAGAAAAAGCTTCAGAGCGACAGGGTGACAGCTGAACTACTAGCCCGGCCGAGCTCATCGTTTCTCTCTCTCTCTCTACTTTGGGGTTTTCCCTATTTCTCTGGAAAGTGGTAAGCACTGCTAGCGTACACTGGCTAATTAGGGAAGGAGGTTAATGCAACTGGCGAGTTAATTAAGCGCGTGCTTGGACTTTTCAGTTAGTTCTGGTACGTACTCGAGTAGTACGTACGTACGTGGTCCAGTACATGCATGCAGGCAATATATACGGAATCTTCTATTTCTTCGTTCAGACCTTGTTTCCACAAGTGTAACTTCATCCTCAAGTGCGTTGAAGATGAGAGGGATTTGGTAATTCTATTTTTTCTCCCAACCCTCTCAAATCTTCATAAGTATAGTGGCGGAAGAAAGAAATAATTCGAGGTAGGACGAAATATAAATATTTTTTGATGGAGAGCCCAAAATAGTCCCAAGACTTAGTACCATATAGATATATAATGATCTCGCCCAGTTCCCATTGAGCATCTCCATGCAGGATCATGACTTCATCAGCCCAAGAGACAATTGAGTAGCACTAAATACCGCCGATTGACTCATATAGAATCCATCACTACATGGACTTCAAAATTTTATGGGCCAGAAGCCTAAAAGGCCCAAGTGCATACTACCATAACGATCCATTTAAAACAGAATCTAGAAAGCCAGACTGCCAGAGTATGACGGAGAGAGGAAGATTTGGCTATTTAGATAAACGGGAATATAAAAAAATATGTTTAAAACCGTTCGTCCGAATTACAAATCATTTTCATTATTATGTTCATCGCGTCATGAATTTAAATTAGAGCTCATGTTGATAGGTTTTAACGGAAAAAAATTGTACCCCATAAACTAGTATACTTATATTTCGTAGTATTACTTTAGTTTTTTTATTGGAAGGAGGAAACTTTTTGCTTATTCCATTGATTAAGAACCGTTAATTAAAAAACCGGACGAAAACCTATTCTACCGGGGCCGAGCCCACACGAACACCGCGACGAACAAACAGGGCAAGCCGAAGAGAAGATGTCGGACTGCTATGGGAGGAGCAGGGATGGGACGTTCCAATGAAGGTGAAGAAGCCGACCAACCAGGAGAGATACGCCAACCTCATCGCCCACACGACACGAGATCAATGCTCACAACATCAACAAACTCTGTATTGTTGTCGAAAAGAAAAAGTCGCGTACTATAGAAGGAGCGGACCCGAGACTGCTTCCACAATGGTGAAGAAGACTCGTGGGACTCACGGAGCCGCCGTCACCCAATACCACGCCCCATGCAACCCGCCGCAGACCACCTTACGTGGCCTCCGCCCCGACATATCACCGCTCACCCACGAGTTGTAACGCCGCACGAGTTGCACATGGCAACCAACCACAGACCACGGCCGTCGCACCACAGCCGGGGAAGCCGCCACAATGCACCATCCAAGACCCAGTCGACCGGTCCAATGACCCTACAACCCTGCTGCTCAAGATCATCACCTTGCACACTAGTAGAGTGTCGACTACACCAGGCCTCGGTGCACACAAACCGTCACGAAGGCTTTGCCACTAATTAACCACGCAGCCCTCCACTAATTAACCACGCACATATATAGCTCCAGCTCCCAGGGATAAATAGGTAGTACTACGTGTGAAAGAGGTGACACCACCACGTATCCCGAACCATATGCGCATAGGCGGGCCGACCGATACGTAGGCATGCATGCATGGCCCGACCGATGGGAAGCTGCAGATCGAAGAATCTCTGCATGCGCGGATGAATAGTTACATCGATCGGTGGAATAACCCGTGTCGTCGCAGCTGGCATGGAGACTGATGGAGACGGATGAGGTTGGAGGACGTCGTTCAACCGTGGATCGATGATCGGTCGGTCTGTGATTTGACCGCTCAGGTAGAAGTAGGGGCCGGCCAGTCGGCCAGGTGTGAAAAAACGAAAAAGTAAGATCATACTACTGTACATATAAAGGATGTGACCTGCGTTCTTGCGGCACCACCTTCTTCTTTTTCCTCGATCGCCTCCCTCGGGAGTTGCATGGGGGCCATCTCCGAATTTGCTCGTCGACCTCCCCCCCCGGCGAAATTCAGTTCACGTTGTGCTATTAAATTTGGTAGCTCGATTTTTCCTCGGCTCGATTCGATCGCCTTGGACCACGAATGACAGCGATGCTGTTTGTTTTGTCCATCATCCCATGAATGCATCCATCTTTTCGCGATGGGTCGCTTTTCAGCCTCGTGTACGTTTACGTACATTACATATACGACGAGTCCACGTCTCCATCACCGTGCCTGGTGGCAGCTCGCCGCCGACGCGCCGGGCACGTAGGCGACGCGGTTGCTCCGTCGTTTCCAGACAACGTACACGCCTGCAGAGGGACGGAGGCAGAGCGACGATACTGCTCAAAAAGCGGCCTCATTTCTCTGCACCAAGGATATGACGGGTGCCTGAACATGCATGCATTTAGCTAGCCAGATCGATCTGGGCAGCGCTGACCTGTGCACACACCTTTCTGCAATTTCGATTCACCGTACCGTATGGCTGGTCGCCGCGCGTTTGGATCCTTGTGCGGCGACGTCTTCCAACCGGCGCGCACCGGCCTGTTTCTATGCATGAGTCAAGTATACTCGAGTGTTTGTTTCCGAATGTTCAAGACAAACTGTAGTAGCTTTCTTAGCTTACTATATATGTGCACGTAAGGCTAACAGTTCATATTCCGGCCCGCTCAAGTGGAATAAAACTACCAAAGGACGAGTTGTTTTTAGCAGATGCTGAACTCCCTCCGTACAAAAAAAATTACGAAACATTACGCGAAAGACCGGCCGAGATTGTCTGACTTGCCGTGGTAAAGTTATAGGAGAACAGTGATTTCTATGAACGATGTTTTGAACAGTGATTTCTATGAACGGTGTTTTGAGCAGTACTTGCCTCCAATCTACACCGTCGATTTTTGATCCCGTGGCAAAGTCAGAGGGACTTTGCCACAAAAAGTTAGAGAACTCGCGCCCGTGAAAGACTGGTCGAAGGAGGACCATGGGGCCCACATGGTAGACCATGGGCCTACTCAGCTTGGGTTGCCCCTTGGCCGCGCCGATACAGTCCAAGGTTCCTCGAGGCTCTGTTTGCTACATTATACATATGACAAAAAAAAATTCCATCTCAGAGCATCCACCATGCATGGCGCTTATAGAGACGCTTAAATAATAAAATTAATTCCTACGAAATCATTTTTTCAGCTAAGCATATTTACTTGCAAAGCTAGGCGCGTATTTCCGTTTCTAGCTAGAGTGGTTAACTTGGTTAAAAATAAAAGGTAGCACTGTGGATGCTAAAAATAAAAGCCAGGCGAAAAACTTGGCATCGGACGCCCACGATGGAATGGTGCAACTGCTAATCTACCAGGATTTTAATCCTAGCGTCGGCTAACAAGCGCTGCAGTGTGGATGCTCTCAGATGGAGAGGTCGATGATGAAACAGAAATCCTCCGCCTCGATGATCTTTGTTTTCAATGGTAGATTAGTTCCTGCCTCTGCACGGGTGAAGGGGATTACACCACCGTTTTCAACACCATCATTGCCAGGTCATCCTCCATGCATTGCCATGTCTTCATCTTCCCACAAGATCTTTGAATATCCCTTTGAATGAATAATGTTGGGAATATGCCCTAGAGGCAATCATGTATGATGTATTTCCCAATGTATTCATAAAGTTATTAAGTTGTCCTTGTATGAACAATTGATATGTATCATTGAATATGTGATTCAGTTGTGGAACTATATATTCATGTTGTTCATACTAGATTGTCCTTAGTCGTTGAGGTTGTGCTGGACAAAGAACTTAGACTAATGTGAAAGTCGGCTGATGACACAGTTCCACTTGTCATGGGCATGGTGATGCCATTCCGACTTACACGGACTCGGCTAAAGAGTTTAGCGAGTTGGACTGACCCATATTGAAGTAGAACGAGTAAGTCGTCATTTGTATGTCTCAATCAATGTAATCCTTAAACCTGAGGTTGTCGCACAATCCGAGTTGTGGATCAACCGACTTAGGTTCTGTCAAACGCTGTTCTGTCACAAGGAAGTTATAAAGGCAGAGTTCGGGTCGGCTGAGAATCAAGCTTCGTGATGTGGATAACCAAGATGGGATTTTGTCCCTCCTGCTGGAGAGATATTCTCTGGGCCCTCTCGAGTGATATGATTTGGAAAGCATGGCCACGCGCGACTTGGTTAAGTGTTAACCAAGTTGTTATCGACTAAGAGTTAGTCCGATGAATCATATGTCACGGATCGAGAAGAGAGTTGAGCTATTAAGGGATGACGGTAATTCGCCTATAGCTCGAGAAGGTTTATCGTGAGGCAAAAGAAACTTGGATGTATGTCGCATTGTAAGTTATGTCGTCATGACTCTATGGCACTTGGGAGTCGGCATGTTCTGCTAGGAGCCGCTACGATTGATCGATTATGAGTTTGACTCCAATTGTGTCCAAGTAGCCATGGGCCTGCAGGGTCACACACTTAAGGGTAGGAGCAAATCGGTTGGGTTGGACCCGAACCGAACATGGACTAAGTGGAGTCTATTGAATGGGCCACAAGTGTTGTGCAGACCACTTTCACTCTCTATATAAGATGGGACGCAGGATGCCCAAAGGGCACGGTCAGACACTTCCATGTGTTGAAAACCCTAGCCCCATTTCAGTCCAGCCGCCGCACCGGACCTAGCAGTCCGCCGTCGGTGCTCCTCCTCGTACATGTGGATACCGGCAGAGGTGTTGTACGTTCAGCACTTCGATGATCGTGGGATTGGATCGGATCGAGGGACTGCACTGCATCGACGCGATTCGTCAATAATCCACACCTGCACGTCTAGTGGTAATCCTCGTGGCCTTCTACCTTGGCTAGATCTTGGGAGTACTGCATAGAAAAAGTTTTTGTTTATCTCTACGTAGCCCTTCAGTGGTATCAGAGCGGTAGCTTCTGGTTTTAGGCCCGAGATCATGCATATGTGATATGCAGTTGGCATTAGATTGGATCTAGTTGCTGTTTTGGCGGTCGATCTATGAGATAGATCGGTTTTGTACAAGGTTGGTTGGATCAATCGTACTCGGGAAAAATGGATAATCTAGTATCCGTGATTATACTGCTAAGGTCGTGGAACGACATATCCCTATCGGTCGGTTTTTTCCATCACGATTGCCGGCTTCGCCCTTTCGTAGCGCCTTAGATGTTGCTGCGAGCTTTCACAACGCCGGTAGATATCGTATCTATGCATAACTTGTTTTTGCAGGATGTTGTAAATGGTATGGCTTATGTGCATGTGATGTGTGTGACCATACACGTATCATGGTTTTGTCAGCCGGCTGGAGCCTAGGTGTTGTCATTTTATTGTATAGCGACCTGCGTGTCAGATTCTCCTTGTAATCTGCTTACTAGCTAGTGTAGTTTTTTGGAGAACCCGGATGACATGCATGTCAATGTACAAGTTGGCGACATGGAATAAGCTAGCACGTGACAAGGAGTTGGCACGAGTCAACTTACAAGCATCGTGGAGATGGAGATCGCCATGAAGAGAGCCATACCATTTCACATTATAATTGTTGTATTTGTGTTATTGTTATGTCTCTGTTTTACCTCTATTAGATAGTTTGTAAAGTTTAATCCCTCTAAGATGGTCTAGTCGGTCGTCCCGCCAGAGCTGCACCATCACAAGTCGGACATTCTTGGTAGTGGGCTCATAAAATTGAGGTGCTGCCAATTCTTTCCGACTAGGTGGGTTCGAGTCGGACTCTTAAAGCGGAAGCACTTGGTAAGCTAAATGGGTCCATCACAACGGTTGTGGGGCTCGGGACGAAGTTGGTCGGGAGCCGGGGCATGTGATGTCACTCGACCAATAGGAGTCGTATGAGATATGATTGGAAAGGTGTTGCCTACCTAGATCACTTGATGACTAGCGGTGATGCTAAAGCTCACTAACCGTCTTGCTTATTTTGGATCCTGAATCACTAAGTAACCATCGGAGGGGTGTTGGTTCTTGTGGGAGCATTAGTATTAAAATGGTTAATATGCCTGCTCTTTTATGAATACATGTCCTAAGTGTACTGCATTTCTTTTCTGTTGTAGATGGCACCTAGCAATGTTCCTCCAGCATCCAGTTTTTCGTTGAAATCAATCTTAGAGAAAGATAGGCTTAATGGAACTAATTTCCCAACTACTATCGTAATCTGCGAATATTTCTCAAACATGACAAGAAGGACCATGTTCTAGACAATCCACTTCCAGATGAGCCAGATGATAATGTGACAGTCGCAGTCACAAATGCCTACCGTAAGACTAGAGATGAGTCCACGGAAGTTAGCTGTCTTATGCTTGCATTTATGGAACCGGACTTGCAAAAGGAGTTCGAGGATGTTGAGGCCTACGATATGATCGAAAGCCTCAAAAGTATGTTCCAAGCTCAGGCAAAGACCGAGAGGTATGAAATCTCTCAAGCTTTAATGGGCTGAAAGCTTAAAGACGGCGATCCATTGAGTCCGCATGTGATCAAGATGGTTGGTGAAAGAACATCTCTTAGTTTTGGTGATTTAATGACAACACATATTATGGGCTAATCATATTTGGTTAAGTGTGTTGACAGTTTTTTTAGGTGGTTAGACCCAATTGGTGAAAAGATTGAAGTAAAGATCAACGACGAAGAAGAGAAATGGGTTTCTGTTGTTTCAGTACCGGAAGTTCCGGCCCTTTGGGCGGAATTTCCGGGGGGGGGGGGGGCGGAAATTCCGGCCTACGGGCAGAAGTTCCGGCCCCAGAGCGAAATTGGCTAAGTCCTTTTGGGATCCCTCTCTGGAGGGGTCCCGGAACTTCTCCCCGGAAGTTCCCCCGGAAATTTCCGGTGGGGCGGAAATTCCGGCCTACAGGCCGGAAGTTCCGGCCCGTGGAAATTTCGGGTGGAAAAACGACTAAGTCATATTTGGGATCTCTCTCTGGAGGGGTCCCGGAACTTCCCTCCGGAAGTTCCCCCCGGAAATTTCCGGTGGGGCGGAAATTCCGGCCTCCAGGCCGGAAGTTCCGGCCCGTGGAAATTTCGGGCGGAAATATGGCTAAGTCATTTTTGGGATCCCTCTCTGGAGGGGTCCTGGAATTTTTCGTGGGATTTCGACTAAGTCATTTCGGGGAACCCTCTCTGGAGGGGTCCCGGAGGTTGTGGGCGGAATTTCTCCCCGGAGATTTCCGGCCCACCGGAAGTTCTGGCGTGATGGCCGGAAGTTCCGGCCCGCGCCCGGAATTTCCGGCCTCCCGATTCCTGCAACGGCTAGAAATCCTGGAGGGGTATAAATACCCCTCCACCTACCTTCAGCCCCTCAGCTCTTGCACTCTCTCTCTTCACTAAAAGCAAAAGCTCATAAATACAAGATCTCTCAACTCCTCCAACCAAAAGCTTTGATTCTTGGAGGATTGAAGGAGGAGGCCCCGATCTACATCTTCACCGAGCAGTTTTTCATTTCTCCCTCTTTCACTTGAGGGATTTCTCTTCTAGGGTTAGCTTTGTGTTACCCTAGATTCTTGTGCTCATTTCTTGTTGTAATTGTGATAGATTCGTGGATTTGGGAGCCCCCAATTAAGTTGTGGGTGTGTGCTCCAAAAACATTGTAAAGGCTCGGTTTCCGCCTCGAAGGACTCCGATAGTGGAAGGTGAACCAAGCCTTTGTGGCAAAGTTCATCGGAGAATAGGGTGAGGCCTTCGTGGCGTTGAGTAGGCCTTTGTGGCGAACTCACACCCCTCCAACGAGACGTAATCCCTTAACAAGGAGGAACTTGGGAATACACCCTTGTCTCCGCGTACTTCCCCTTTCGGTTACCTCTTTCCCTTTGTAGCTTTTACTCGTATCGTTAATTGCCTAGTTGTTTAGTTTTCTTCTCATATAGGTAAATTCACCGTAGTTGCATATCTAGATAATTTACCTTTGTGTTGAGCCTTAATTTGAAAAAGAATTAAAAATTGGGTAGCACCTATTCACCCCCCTCTAGGTGCCCATACGATCCTTTCAATTGGTATCAGAGCCTTGGCTCTTAAGTTAGGCTTCACCGCCTAAGAGAGTATGGGTGACGGTGATGGTGTTACGGGTGGTAGCACTCCCCCGGTGTCCATGGATGATCTCAAGAATTTGGAAACAAGCTTGACATCATCCATGAACACTCAAATGGAGGAGTTGCGTGGTATGATGAGGCAACTCTTGAAGGCTAACACGCCACCCGCCATACCATCCCTAGAGGCTAATGCTTCCGCCGCGCATAGTGGGGAGGGCGAACAACTCACTGATGAATCCCCTCCTAAAATTGATGGTGGGAAGAAACCGGAGTACCATGGGGTTCCATTCACGTACTCGGTTGACCCACCTATCCCGCATTATCATATAAACAATAGGGGTGATCCACCTAAGTTTAATCCATCTTGTTTTACTAATTGGCAATTTATGATGAAATCTCATATCAAGAGCGCTTCAAGTGAGCTATGGAGAATCATTCAAGTTGGGTTCAAGGCCGTCGACCCGAAAAACATGACAAGAAGGGAAGTTGTGGATGGTCAACTCAATGACTTGGCTCTCAACATAATTCACACCGCCGTGGGAGAAAAGCACATGTCTCTCATTGAGATGGCCACCACCGCCAAAGAAGCTTGGGATATTCTCACTCAAGAGTTTATCGGGAATGAAAGCATGCAAAGGAATATATTTGAATCCTTGAGCAACCAAGGCGAGGGCTTTTTCATGGTAGAGGGTGAAGATCATGAAGAAATGTATCGAAGACTCAAGACCCTTGCTACTCAATTTCGAGCTCTTGGTGCAACCTATGTGGATGATGCTTGGATCAAGAGGAAGTATGTGAGCGCCCTTTGGCCGTTTGAATCCATACAAGGTGGCCGCCAAGAACGCCGAAGATGCTCGAGCCCGAGCCATTGGAATGCATAGAGGAACCTCACTTGCTTTGAAGGCCAAGGTTGTGGAGCAAGAAGATGATGATGAGGCTCAAGAAGATGTGTCACATTGGGATCCCAAAGAGCTTCAAGATACCCTCAAGGACTACGCGGCTCTCACATCTAAGGTCTTTTGGAAGAGTCCGTCCAAGGCAAGGGATTTTGTCAACAAGGCAAGTGGATGGAAGGAGGGTGGCCAAAGAGTTCGTTCGTGCTACAATTGCCAAGATAAATATCACTTTGTGGCCGAGTGTCCGTTTGAGAACCGAGAACTTCATGGAGGAAAGCTTGTTAGGAAGGACAAATCAAAGGACACACATAAGAAACCTTTCTTCAAGAAGAATGCCATCAACAAGAAGCCTCCGAGAATTGTGTTGCTTGCTCAAGAAGAATATTCATCCGGAGAAGAAGAAGAAGAGCCCACAAATGAAGTTGCCGCTATTGCTATTGCTTCTTCATCATCTCCTTCCCTATTTGAATCCCCCAATGAGAATGTCTCTAACTCCTCCGCAAGATGCTTCATGGCTAAGACCACCAAGGTAACATCACCCTCATCTCCTAAGGCAATGAGTAATATGGATGATGCTACTAGTCTTAAAATCAAAGAGGAAATAGTTGCTTTCGATCATTTTATCACTAACATGCAAGGTGAAACAAAGAAGCATGTTGAGACTCTTATGAGTCAATATGGTGAAGCTCAAGAAATGCTTGAGATAAAGGGTAAGATTGAAAGAGAGGATGCTATGGAAATTGCATCCTTAAAAGACAATCTTGAAGAAGAGCATGAGCTTAGAGTTTCTCTAGAGCAACAACTAGAATCTATAGAAGAATCAAATGATGCAATTGTTGCTAAACTCATTAAAGAACGTGACCATGCAATTGCTAAATACAAAGCATGTAAGAAGGAAAAGGTCGAGCTTGGTGTTGGTCATTCTAGACTAACCGAGGAGCTAGAGAAGCTCTCCAAGGCCTACAAAGCTTTGGAGAGTGAACACTCTACCCTCACCAAGTCATATGAACAACTTCAAGCTCAACCGCCTAAAAATGATATGCCTAGTTCCTCTACTCCTATTACTTGTGATCATGCAAATATCATTGAGGAAAATGCTAGGTTGAAGATCAATCTTGCTAAGGCCATCTCCCTAGGTAAGAAACCGTTTGTCACTTCACAAAAAGGGAGAGTTGGTCTTGGGTTTGTGGAGGATGAAAAGGAGAAAGAGAGTTTCATGAAGGATGCTAGATCTCCTCAAATTAAGAAGGCCAATGTTGCTAGTGCTCCTCAAGCAAAGAGGACCCCTCAAGCAAAGAAGAAGGTCAATATTGCTAGTGGTGGTGCCACAAGGGGCAAAACCATTAGTGATGACTTTGCGGGAAAGACTAACCCTCACTACATTATCTTTGTTGATTATTATGGGGATGTCTATGCTAAGTTTGTTGGTCCTAGAGATATACCCATTGCTCGTTCTATTTGGGTTCCTAAGACCCTTGTTGCTAACAAAATAGGACCCATTGAAAAATGGGGACCTAAATCCAAGCAATGATTTCTTGTAGGACTATGCTTCCGGTGGGTCAAAATGGGTGCTTGATAGTGGATGCACAAAACATATGACCGGAAGCGAGGAGTTGATGACGGAGTTGAGACCAAATATAAATCAAGCAACCGTCACCTATGGAGATCGATCAAAATCCGAGGTATTGGGCTTTGGCAAGGTGGTAGTCGCTAAGGATATCACCTTAGCGAATGTGATGCTTGTCAAAGACCTTGGTTTTAATTTACTTTCCGTTCATGCACTTAATAAGATGGGTTACGTCGTCTTCTTTGATATTGATGTTGTGGTAATCTTGTGGAGCAAGACTCTAAAGGTCACTTTCGTTGGGTACGTCGAGGATGATTTGTTTGTGGTTGACTTTTCGAGGGAAACCACTTCAAATTCGATGTGCCTATTCGGAAAGGCCGACAAGGGTTGGTTGTGTCATCGCTGCCTAGTCCATGTCAATATGAGAATTTTGCAAAGTCTTCACAAGGGTGGCCACATTCTCGGACTAAAAGAAGATGTCTCTTTTGCCAAAGATCGTGTTTGTAGGGCTTGTGTTGAAGGAAAGATGCATGATTCTCCCCATCCGTCCAAGACTATTATTTCTTCCAAGAGGATCTTGGAGCTCCTTCATGTGGATCTTTTTGGTGCCGTTCCCGAAGCTAGTCTTGGTGGGAAGAAGTATTGCTTGGTGATAGTTGATGACTATTCAAGATTCACTTGGGTTTATTTCTTCAAGTCGAAGAGTGAGACCCAACAAACCTTCATCGACTTCTCCATTGAAATGCAACGTCAACACAATGTTCCCATATTGGCAATTAGAAGTGATAATGGCTCCGAGTTCAAGAACTACACCCTCAATGAGTTTCTTAGTGAAGAGGGCATTCATCATCAATATTCCGCAACTTATACCCCTCAACAAAATGGTGTAGCCGAGAGGAAGAACCGGACTCTTATGGATATAGCAAGGTCCATGTTAGCGGAGTTTAAGACTTCGTTGACTTTTTGGGCGGAGGCTATTTCCACGGCTTGTCACTCCTCCAACCGGCTCTACTTCCGCAAAGGGTTGAACAAGACTCCCTATGAGATCCTCACCGGCAACAAACCTAACATCTCCTACTTCCGTGTCTTCGGTTGTAAGTGTTTCTATTTGATTAAAGGTTGTCGCTTATCTAAATTCGAATCTAAATCTCTAGAGGGTATATTTGTTGGTTACGGTGCCGAATCCCACACTTATGGAATCTATGATAAAGCCACACGGCGCATCATAGAATCTTGTAGTGTGGTGTTCGAGGAAAATAACGGCTCCCAAGTGGCGCAATTTCATGTTTCCGATGTAGATGATGTAATTCCTCAAGAAGCCATAAGAAGAATGGGTGTGGGATTCTTCCGCCCCATTGAGGAACCCCTTGTGGCGGATCGAGAAGGACAATGCTCTACTCAAGTGGAGCCTTCATCTACTCAAGAAAATATTGCCAATGGAGAGCCTATTACACCAACCCAAGAACAAGTTGAAGACCCTCAACCCCTTGATCAAGTTGCTATGCAAGAGCCCAACTCTCCTATCCATGATGCTAGCCATGATCAAGATCTTGGTCATTCATCTTCTTCTTCAAATGTTGAAGCCGCACTTAATGATGATCAAGGTCAACCTTCCGGTCAAGACGGGGACTCGAATGATCAAGATGATCAAGTGATACCTCCAAGATGCAATGAGGATATCGAAGCCCGTCGTCGAGCTAGAGTTGCAAGAACCATGGATCTTCGTGAACATACTCTTGAGAAGGTTATTGGTGATGTGAGAGGCAAAGTGTCCACCCGGAGGCAATTGGCGAACTTTAGTGATCATCAAGCTCACATTGCCATGTTTGAACCGAAGAAAGTGGCCGAAGCTCTTGAAGATCTGGATTGGTTGCAAGCTATGCATGAAGAACTCAACAATTTCGAGCGCAATAAAGTTTGGAAGCTTGTTGAGAAGCCTAAAGAGTGCCGCAATGTTATTGGCACTAAGTGGATTTTCAAGAACAAGCAAGATGAGCATGGCATGGTTGTGAGGAACAAGGCTAGATTGGTGGCTCAAGGGTACTCTCAAGTTGAAGGCATTGATTTTGGAGAGACCTATGCTCCCGTGGCTCGCCTTGAGTCCATCCGTATCCTTCTTGCTTATGCATCCCATTATAACTTTAAATTGCAACAAATGGATGTTAAAAGTGCCTTTCTTAATGGTCCCTTAAAGGAGTTGGTGTTCGTTAAGCAACCCCCGGGGTTCGAGGACCCCAACTTCCCTAACCACGTCTACAAGCTTGATAAGGCGCTCTATGGACTTAAACAAGCACCACGTGCGTGGTATGAGCACCTTAGAGAGTTATTGTTAGACCATGGATTTGAAGTTGGGCAAATTGATCCCACTCTTTTTACTAAGAGGGTTAAAGGGGAGCTTTTCGTATGCCAACTATATGTTGATGATATTATATTTGGCTCGTCTAACAAAGCTTTTAATGATGAATTTTCAAAGCTTATGACCGATAGGTTTGAGATGTCTATGATGGGCGAGTTGAAGTTCTTCCTTGGATTTGAGATCAAGCAATTGAGAGGAGGAACGTTCATTAGCCAAGCAAAGTACATTCAAGACATGCTCAAGCGGTTTAATATGGCCGAGGCTAAGGAGAAGAAGACACCTATGGATACCAAGTGCCATCTACAACTTAACCCAAAGGGTATAGATGTGGATCAAAAGCTCTACCGCTCCATGATAGGTTCGTTGCTTTACCTTTGTGCATCTAGACCCAATATTGTGTTGAGTGTAGGTGTGTGTGCAAGGTATCAAGCGGCTCCTAAACAAAGCCACATGTTGGCGGTCAAGAAAATCCTACGATATTTAGTTCATACCCCAAGGTTTGGTTTGGGGTACCCAAGGGATTCTTCTTTCACTCTTCGTGGGTTCACGGACTCGGATTGGGCGGGTGATCAAGATGATAGGAAATAAACTTCCGGGGCTTGCCAATTCCTTGGTAGGTCCTTGGTGAGTTGGTCTTCTAAGAAGCAAAATTGTATCTCTCTCCACCGCTGAAGCCGAGTATGTGGCCGCCACTAGTGCTTGCACTCAATTGTTATGGATGAGGCAAACTTTAAAGGAATATGGTGTCAATTGTGACAAAGTGCCTCTTTTGTGTGACAATGAGAGTGCTATCAAGATTGCCTACAACCCGGTGCAACACTCAAGGACCAAGCATATTGAGATTCGTCATCATTTCACTCGGGATCATGTTACCCATGGAGACATTGAGCTAGCATATGTGCCAACCAAAGACCAACTTGCCGATATTTTCACGAAGCCATTTGATGAAGCAAGATTCACTTATTTGAGGAATGAGCTAAATATCGTGGATTCGAGGAGTTTGGCTTGACCATCTTGCATACACACCTATAGTTTCAACTTCTATCTTGGTTTAGGTGTTGGCATGAATTTAGGGGGAGTGTTGTCCTAACTATTGGGCTCTCCCTCCCCCCATGATTCCTATATTAATGATTTGTCTACTCTATATTCAATTTCATGAATTGTGAGCTTAAATGATGAGTTTTGAGTGAGAACCCAAGATATATCTTCGCAGTGTCTCACTCTCCTTACTCATATATGGTGGCCTAAGCCACCGACCTCCTCGGTGAGGAGTTGCCTCTTATTTGGTGTTTATTTGGGCTTTTCTATACCTATAAGTGTCACTATGTGTGTGCGATGGAAAAACACTCATGTTTGGGGTTTCATCTTTGCATCTTGCAAACATGAGTGTCGTACCATACTAAGACAGGTTGATATCTTGTCGTAAGCCCCAACTTATCCCTGAACCACTGCTTTCTATCACTCGTGTCTAGTTTTTGTGTGTGGTTTTTGTTCCTGGAAGTCTCTCTGGTGGCAGGCCGGAAATTCCGCCCCTAGGGGCCGGAATATCCGGTCTAAGTTACCGGGCACCTTTTTACCTGGGCCGCGGGGTGAACTCGCTCCTCACGAGCAGTTCTTCCACCCCCGCACCCCCTTTCTTCTCTCTCCGCCCGGGAGCTCTTGCCGCCGGCCGACCTCCTCCGGGCCGCCTCCGCCCCGGATTCCTCCGGTTTCTTGCCGGATCTGCATCTCCTCGTCGAGGGGATCCATCTCCTCCACTCACTTTTCGCCATGGACGCCGGTAACTACCTCTAATTTTGAATCTAGGACGAACTCAAAATTCGTTTAACCTAGGTGATTTAGATGGTATTTGCTAGTTTCTTTTGGTTGGAATGTGCCTCTAGGCTAGGTTCTCTCTGTATGTAGTAGTGTTTTGAAAGTAGATTACATTTTGGTTAGGATTCAACGGAATTTCCGTTCGCTACACAAGGCCGGAACTTCCGGTGTGTAGCGGCCGGAAATTCCTCCCGTCCGGAACTTCCGCCCCTTGGCCGGAATTTCCGGGGGGCCGGAATTTCCGGTGTGAGCCTGCCAAATTTTGTACTTTCTCTTCACTACTATTTCTTTTTAGCCACCAGACACGAGTGCTTACCTTTGCTTGCCCATCTATCTATGCTTCCTTTATAGGTTCGAGTCACTCTCGTACGCGCACCAAGCGTGCGGCCTCTCGCACTCCTCGTAGCACTCCTCGGCCCCATAACATCGAGTTTGATTCTGAGTCGGACCAGGAGACATTGGACTCACGCCGCTCTCAGCTTGATAGGCAGCGCAAGAAGAAGAAGGCAGTGCAGGTGGTTATCAGTGATATGAGAAAGTCTGAGTTCATTGAATGGCGCAAGACGGACTTTTATGCAGAGCCTCGTGATCTGGAGATTGACAATTGCTTCTGGTGCCATGAGCAGGAGATCCTCTTCAAGGAAGTGTATATGGCCATGTCTGAAAAGAAGAGGGTTTGCCCTATGAAGGCTATTGACTTTGATCACCTAATGAAGAAGGAAGATTACTTTGGGACTGCTATCCGGGTTGTGGACTGTTTGGGACTAAGGCATCTGATGGATACCGAGTGCAACTACAATGTCACCATGATCCAGCAGTTTTATGCGACCGTAGTGTTTGACACAGATGTGAACATTGGAATGACTTGGATGTCCGACACCCATATGCTCACCTCCAACTTCAGGGAGTTTGCTGCCATTCTTGGTTACCGTTTTTCTGGCTCCATTCTCAATGAGGGATCTCGCATGCATCTCATTGGGTGCTCTTATGACAAGAATCAGCTGAAGGATCTTTATAGTGATGAGAGCAAGGTTGGGAGCACCACCGGCCTCCTTCCTCTCTATGACATTCTCTTGCGCATGTTCCGGGAGTCCATTGCTCCAAGTGCAGGTAACAACGATGCTATTCATGGAGGGCTTGTGAATCTTCTTCACTTTGCTCATGAGACAGCTACTCAGGGTACTCTTCGCCCCAATGCGAACCCTGTGGACGTTATGGACTATATCTTCAATGAGATGTATGACTCTGTGATCAACAAGAAGGTGCCTCCTTATGCACCTTATGTGATGAAGCTCATCAAGGCCAAGTATCCGTTTTCTGATAATGTTGTAGACCCCGATGTGGAGCTTACCTGTGAGACTCATGGAAGGGTCAAAATGAACCGGAAGTCTGCTCATCTCACTCGTGGTGCCTCTTCAGCCCGTCGTGCTCCCCCCGCGTCTCGTGTCCCTCCTAGTGCTCCTGAGAGCTCATCTTCTGGGGGTGGGGCATGCTTCGGTCAAACAGAGAGGGTGAACCAAGTTCTTGAGGACATGCTTCGCGGGCTTGTGTCATATCCTTCGGCAAGGGTTGGGAAAAATACCTCCCTCTCGCCGAGTTCTCCTACAACAATAGCTATCAAGCCAGTTTGCAAATGCCTCCTTTTGAGGTTCTTTATGGGAGGAAATGCCGGACTCCTCTCAATTGGTCAGAAACCGGAGAGAGGCCACTCTTCGGTCCTGATGTGATAAATGAAGCCGAGGAGAAAGTCCGTGTCATACGGGATAATCTCAAGGCTGCTCAATCCCGTCAGAAAAGCTATTATGACAAGCACCATCAAGAGGTTCGCTATGAAATTGGTGATAAAGCCTATCTTCGAGTTTCTCCTCTCCGAGGCGTTCATCGCTTCGGGATAAAGAGCAAATTGGCACCTCGCTATGTTGGCCCATTCACCATCCTAGCCAAGCGAGGAGATCTCTCCTATCAACTTGACTTGCCCTCCAACTTCCCAGATGTGCATGATGTGTTCCATGTCTCCCAACTCCGTCGTTGCTTCAAGGATCCAATCCGTGGGGTTGATCATGAGGCGTTGGACATTCAGGAGGATTTGAACTATCGCGAGCATCCTATCCGCATCTTGGATGAAGCGGAGAGGAAAACCCGCAACAACACTATCAAGTTCCTAAAAGTTCAATGGTCTAACCATTCCGAGGAAGAAGCCACATGGGAGCGAGAAACTAGTCTTTGTCAGGAATTTTCCACTTTTTGTTTCCATGTTTGCATCATAACATCCACATGCATTTGCTAATTCAAACATCCATTTGGAAACAAATTGAATTGGGGAGGCCAACTTCCAACCTCCAAACCAATGACCATGCTCAACATAGAAAACCAATTCATTCTTGGACTTCCAAATGGTTTAGGAACTTCCAAGTATACTTTTGGAAACCAATTCTCAATTTCTAAATATTGCCAAATGAGAGATAAATATGAGAATTCAAATTGGTTAAATTCCTTTCCTATTTTTGAAACCAAGTTAAACGTTCCAAAAATTCAAACTAAAATCATGGAGTGCTTCAATGTTATGGTTAGAGCCTCCCTGATAAAATTCACTATTTTTGGAAATCGTTAATTGCTCCAATTAAATGCTTTTTGCAATTTATCAAAAAGGACCCAATCTAAACCCTATGAACAAATGCTGCCCACAACATTTTATCTTGGACCACCAATTTTTGTGGAGGTTCTAAAGATTAATTATAGCTTATATAAATTTTTCTGGAATTTACAAAAATGTTTTAGTGCCTCATCTAAATTCCTGAAGTCTGCTGAACTTAAAAGGAAAAACAGAAAATTGCTTATTTGTTTAATTTACTGACAGTGGGTCCCCACTGGCAGTCTCTCTATCTCTCTCCTCTCTTCTCACTATGCGCCATGGCGCACTGGCGCCATGCCGCGGCCGTGCCCGCCCATGACGCCCTGCCCCCGCGCGACCTGCTGCCCTGAGGTGATCAAGGAGGACCCCCACCTGCTCCTCCTCCTCACCTGCTCCCTCCCCTGCTCCTCCTGCTCTCCCGTTCCCTCCTCTATCGCTCCCAAGCTCGAGCCGTGCCCTCCGCTGCCTCGCCGCCGCCTCCGTCGACTTCGGGCCGAGCTAATCGCGTAGGAAGGAGCGCCGCGTCGTCCTCTACCTCCACCACCGCCGCACGCATGCTAGGAGGCACGGAACCGAGATAATCGAGATCGATTGCCCGACGTCCGCCCGCCGCTCGCCGCGGCCCGCCGAGCTGTTTCCGCCGCCGTCCGTCCGCCCCCGCCACCGTCGATCGCCCCCAAGCAGCCGGGGTGAGCTCCCCTTTCGTTTTGGCAACCTCCCCGCTCCTGCTCTCCCTCCCCCTCGCGTCACCGCCGTCGATCGGCCGCCGGCGTCGTCGCCCATTCACCCCGGCCTAGACCCCAGCCTTGCCGGCCAGGAGGCCGGTTGGCTCGGGCAGGGGCCCGGCCTTGCCCCGGCCTGGGCTCAGTCTGGGCCGGCCAGAGGCCGGCCGCTTCGGGCACTGGCCCGGCCTCGCACCCAGCCTGGGCCGGCCACCAGGCCGACCCCTTCGGGCTGCCCCCCGGCCTTGAGCCCGGCCTGGCCGGGTTGGAGGCCGGCCTGTCTGGCCAAATTGTATTTCTTTTTGGAAATTTGAAAACAAATTCAAATTGTGATATCTTGTTGTATAATGATCCAAACTTTGCAAATTAGATATCAAATTGCTCAGAAAAACATTGCCTATTATTTGGTAACATTACCATACCCTTTTTAACAAATAAATTTGCCATTATTTAAGAATTCCTAAAATGGGTTAAATAATCCCAAATTAGGAAAATTCATAACTTATTAAATAATTATCCAAAAATTATGACTAATATATCAATGTGATCAACGCCTCAAATGCAATCAAACCATGAACTTATCACATCATGGTCACAATTATTTTTTATTTGATGTTATTCATAACTTGTTTAAATGAATTAAGTTCATTTATTTAATTATTTCGCTATTTATTCATCTGTGCTCAGAAAATTACAAATGAGGTATCAAAATGATCGGAATGACAAACCCTACCCATTTCACGTCATGTTCATGCATATGGATCCACTTCCCTAATAATTGAATAATTTATGACAATTGTGGTCATTAAGATAAATATGGAGTTGTGTCCAAATAATTGCACTAATTATTTGGAACTCCATTTAATTTGTTAATTAAATTAAATGATAATATCCTTGCATCAATTTGAGATGTCATCATGTGATTGAGCATTGCATCTTGTGTTCGTGTGATTTATTTGTTCTTTGTGTTATCTTTTGGGTATCGATAGATTCCGGAGTTGAGGTCGCCCCGACCTATCACGATGAGCAGTACTACACGCCCCGGCAGCAAGGCAAGAGATAACCTAACCTTGTTGGCATTCTAGCATCCTAATGATTTATCAACTTATTTTATCCACCATACTATTGCATGCGATTCAAATGTCTCTTTTGATCAAAATATAGAGAATCCTATGATTGCATGTTTTCCCCGAGCCAATCACATGTATCCCTACCTATGAACCCTAGTGTTGATGTGTTGGCCGGATACAGAATATAATTGTTGGTTATATGCTTAGCCATGCTTAGAAATGCTTAGTTGAAATACTAGTTATGTCCATTATTGAATTCCATACTTATTGAAGTTGATGGAATGATTCGGGCATGGTGGACAATTGTGATGCTTAATTAAAATGCTAAGACGGCTCGGGTGAGTTGCCATCGGGGATGGTGTTTTGCCTCACTCTAGCCCCTAGGTGCGAGTTCTTTACCTCTTGAACCAAGACTGAGCGTGCTTCCGAAGGTGGGGACATATGGAATCCCCTTTGACCGAATAAGTTGTGAGGGGCTTGTCAAGGGTCCTCTAGTTTGCATTTCCATTTGCGCGTGAGTGTGTGGGTGGAAAAGAAACGAGGATAGTGGTGTTTAGGATGTGGCCGCGGGGCAGGGCGCTGGGAGCGCTGAACCTGTCCTTCCGCACACTGATGGTACTTGAGTAAGCCTCATGCAATTTAAAGGTCTAACCGCGCCCACTCGCCGGCCTTCCCCGGTAGAGGGCCAATTATGTGAGCCGGACGGTACCGATGGGTAAATTAGTACACCCCTGCAGGGTTTAATCTTTTCGAAAAGCCGTGTCCGCGGTTATGGACAACTTGGGAATAGACGATAAGACCATAGAGAACCTTAACCTAATTGATATGGCAGCTAAAGGTTGCATAATCAACGTGTGGCACATGTTCATTTCCTCGAGGGTGATTCGAGGGGGTGCCTTGGTGGAGATGTGGTGGTTGGTTACCAAACGGTTCGATGAGAACCAATGATGACAAAGTTACTCTCTTATCCCCTTTATGAAAAGTATTCTGAGTAGACGACGCCTCGAGTCATTTATGTCTTTTATTGAAAATTGGCTTTATGCAAAACAAGTACACATATAGCTTTAGAGCCTCCGTCAGTCATTGGGCCTATATCGCCCTACTAAACTTGCGAGTACATCGTACTTAGTCTCTCTTTGCTGCCTCTATGATTTTGTATTTTAGAGGAGGACGACACCGAGCAACTAGGTGGGTTCTTCGTTGACGTCGACTACTAGTCTGGGGTTCCCAGGTGGCAGCTTGGAACCGTGGAACAAGCTGGCTTGGGTGATGTTTATTGTAGGCCTCTTAGGCCATATATTTGCTTCTTGTTGTTAGACAACACTGTCCGCTTCCGCTTGATGAATTGTTGGTCTGTGACCTTTTGATGTGTAATATTCGTAATCTTCTCGTTATATGAGTTGCTATATGTTTTTGTGTCATAGAGTCATGCAATGTGCCAGTTGTTCCACAAGTCTTGATCTCTCTACTATACGGGATAGCTATGTCTGTTGCACAAAGCTTCACTGTATAGTTTTGGGGTCGGGGCGCTACAAGTTGGTATCAGAGCAGGACTGCCTGTAGGAAACCCTTTCTATTGGTCGATGTCGAGTCTAGTTGAAAATTATTTTAACCTAAAAATGAGTTGTGAAAACCTTCTTAGGATTCTTTTTACTCCTCATCCAACTCGCTCTACTCTGATTCTTACCTCTATTTGTTTTATGCTTGGTGTCGATGTTTAGGTTCTCGGGGTTGGGTTTCTACCGTCCAGTTATGTCCCGAGTCCGTTATATCCGTTTGATATCGCCGCGATGACGTTATGTCACCGTGGTTGTCTAAATCTGTCTTAGTGTTTGCCATCTTCAATATCTATACCTGGAAGCACCTTAATGATCTATCCTATCTGTCGAAGGTGTTTACTAACTATGTCATTGTTCCAACTCTTCAGGATGGCTCCTACCCGTCGTGGTCAACAGAGCAATCCTGATCCACCGTCGCCACCCACTATGGCGGAGGTTCTGATGATTATTGAAGAGGGCCGCGTGCGCAATGAGAATCTACTCGTGCAGTTGGTGCAGCAGGGTGCACAGAGGAACACGGACTGCACCACTCTCAACCAGTTCTTGCGGTCCCAACCTCCCACTTTCTCTGAAGCTAAGTAGCCGCTTGATGCGGATGATTGGCTTCGGGCTTTAGAGCGCAAGTTTGCCGCTCTTCACGTTCCGGCGGCGGAACATGTCAACTTCGCCACCTACCTGCTGGATGGAGCCGCCGGCTCCTGGTGGGAGAGCCACGTGGCAATGGTTGCCGCGGGCCATGTCGTCACCTGGGAGGAGTTCCGCGCCGCTTTCCGTGCGGCGTACATCCCCAAGACCATCCTGGAGCTCAAGAGGAGGGAGTTCCTGGACTTGACCCAGGGACGCATGGACGTCCAGTCCTACGGACGGGAGTTCAACCACCTCTCCCGTTACGCCCCTCAGGACGTGATGAATGACGAAGACAAGCAATACCTCTTCCGCAAGGGGCTCGCACCTCGTCTCCGCTACGAGCTCCTACCTTTCAAGTTCACCTCCTACCAGGAGCTCTACAACCAGGCTCTCACCATGGAGCAAGGTAGGAAGGAGTTGGAGGCTTCCAAGAGGCCAGCTTCCACCGACCACCAGAGCTCCTCTTCCTCTGAGGGCAAGAAGCGCCGGGTGTTTGTGCCTTTCAGCGCTGTGCCCAAGGCACCCTCCGCGCCGAAGACCACCGGGTACTTGCCGCCTCCGCCTCGCCCAGCTACTTCGACCTTGGGTGTGGCTGGAGGCGGTTTTCGACCTCGGCTGCCTACACCATCGGGGGTCACTTGCTTCGCTTGTGGCCAGTCGGGGCACTACTCCAGGGAGTGTCCCCAGAAGGCACCGGCTACCACAGCACCTGCACCAGCACCCTCTACCCCAGCCGCCAGGGCTACTACCGTCAGCCGTGGCTGCCTGAACCACGTCTCGGCTGAAGGCGTTGAGGAGGACCCCGGAGTTCTCATGGGTATGCTTCGAATTAATGATTACCCTGCTTCAGTCTTATTTGATTCCGGAGCATCACATTCATTCATATCAATAGCTTTTGCACACAACCATCAAGTTCCATTTGTGAATATGGACTCCCCTTTAGTGGTTAAAACACCCGGTTCCCATTGGCAAACCAAGTGGGTTACTCCAGAGGTGCAGATTTCCATAGGTTCAATACCTTTCCCGTTTTAGTTGATAGCCCTGAAGTCAGAGGGTCTGGATGTTATCCTGGGTATGGACTGGTTAGTCAAGTATCAGGCCAACCTGGACTGTGCGGCCAAGACTGTCACAGTGATCCACCCAAGCTATGGGGAAGTGCGTTACTGGTCACCTTCGTCCGCAGTTCCATCCGCTGCTACTCCTCTCTCTCCGGAGATCAGTTTGTACTTCATGGAAGGAACCACTCCACCTGAAATGCATGAAGTAGCTATGGTGTGTGATTTCCCCGATGTTTTTCCGGAGGAATTGCCCGGCATGCCGCCTGATCGCAGCGTGGAGTTTGTGATTGAGTTGCTTCCGGGAACCGCCCCAGTTTCCAAAACGCCCTACCGCATGCCAACGGAAGAGCTTTCTGAATTAAAGAAGCAACTTGATGAGCTGCTAGAAAAGGATTTCATCCGGCCGAGTAGCTCACCTTGGGGCTGCCCGGTCATCTTTGTCAAGAAGAGGGATACAAATGTTCCTCGTCTGGTTGTTGATTACCGCCCTCTGAATGCGGTGACCATCAAGAACAAGTACCCCATTCCTCGAATAACTGACTTGTTCGATCAATTAGCTGGTGCAACTGTGTTCTCCAAAATGGATCTGAGGTCAGGCTACCATCAGATAAAAATCCGAAAGGAGGATATTCCAATGACGGCTTTCACTACCCGCTATGGGTTATATGAGTACACCGTCATGTCTTTCGGCCTCACAAATGCTCCAGCTACATTCATGAGGCTGATGAACTCCATCTTCTATGGGTACCTCGACAAGTTTGTCATCATTTACATCGATGACATCCTTGTCTATTCCAAGACCGAAGAAGAACATGCTGAGCATCTTCGACTAGTCTTGACCAAGCTCCGAGATCACCGCCTCTATGCCAAGTTCTCCAAATGTGAATTCTGGCTAAAGGAGCTCATTTTCCTCGGTCATGTGGTGTCAGCTGCTGGAGTAGCGGTGATACCAGACAAGATTCAGGCCATCCTGGATTGGCCCACTCCCAGGTCCGTCAAAGATATACGAAGCTTCCTTGGATTGGCGGGTTATTATCGCCGATTCATCGAGGGCTTTCCCAAAATAGCCAAGGCGTTGACTGACCTCCTCAAGAAGAATAAACAATTTGTGTGGTCAGACGAGGCTGAAGAAAGTTTCCAAACCCTCAAGGTCAAGCTCACCACCACTCCGGTGCTTGTCCTCCCCGACATAGACAAGGACTTTGTCGTCTATTGTGATGCATCGCTCCATGGCTTGGGTTGTGTGTTGATGCAAGATGGCCATGTTGTCGCTTATGCTTCTCGTCAACTCAAACCACATGAGCAAAATTATCCAACTCATGATTTGGAGCTTGCCGCCGTGGTACATGCTCTGAAGCAATGGAGGCCCTACCTGTTGGACAACCGTTGCGAGATCTACTCCGACCATCAAAGTCTGAAGTATCTCTTCACCCAGCCGGATCTGAACTTGAGACAGAGGAGATGGCTGGAATTGATAAAAGACTATGATGTGACCCTCAACTACCAACCTGGCAAGGCAAATGTCGTGGCGGATGCTCTGAGCCATAAAGCCTATTGCAATACCTTGATGGTTGAAAAGACACAACCTGCTCTTCATGAGGAGTTTGCTAGGTTGAATCTGGAAATTGTTCCTTCCGGTTTTCTAGCTAACCTCGAGATCAAATCCACTCTCGAGGATGAAATCAAGGCCGCCCAAAAAAATGATGCTGGCATCCTCAAGATTAAGGAGAATGTCGCAAGTGGAAAGGCCAAGTGTTTCTCTATCGATGACTCCGGTGTTGTCTATTTCGAAGGCCGTCTTGTGGTGCCCAAGAGTGGAAATACCAAAGGGTCAATTCTCCAAGAGGCACATGAGTCTCCCATATCCATCCATCCCGGTAGCACCAAAATGTACCAAGACCTCCGTCCCAAATTCTGGTGGACCCGCATGAAGCGGGAAATTGCCAAATATGTTGCAGTATGCGACGTCTGTCGCCGGGTGAAAGCTGAACATCAAAGGCCAGCTGGTACCCTTCGCCCCATAGCCGTTCCTGAGTGGAAATGGGATGAAGTTGGTATGGATTTCATCACCGGGTTTCCAAAGTCACAAAAGGGCAACAATGCTATTTGGGTCATTATCGACCGTTTGTCAAAGGTTGCCCATTTCCTTCCGGTCCGTGATGATATTCGAGGAAGCCAACTTGCCGACTTGTATATGGCCCGGATTGTTCCTTTGCACGGGGTTCCTTTGCGGATCATCTCCGACCGTGGAAGCTTATTTGTGTCCAAGTTTTGGCAAAGTTTCCAAACGGCTCTTGGAACCCGTCTCAACTTCAGCACCGCTTATCATCCTCAAACTGATGGTCAAACAGAGAGGGTGAACCAAGTTCTTGAGGACATGCTTCGGGCTTGTGTCATATCCTTCGGCAAGGGTTGGGAAAAATACCTCCCTCTCGCCGAGTTCTCCTACAACAATAGCTATCAAGCCAGTTTGCAAATGCCTCCTTTTGAGGTTCTTTATGGGAGGAAATGCCGGACTCCTCTCAATTGGTCAGAAACCGGAGAGAGGCCACTCTTCGGTCCTGATGTGATAAATGAAGCCGAGGAGAAAGTCCGTGTCATACGGGATAATCTCAAGGCTGCTCAATCCCGTCAGAAAAGCTATTATGACAAGCACCATCAAGAGGTTCGCTATGAAATTGGTGATAAAGCCTATCTTCGAGTTTCTCCTCTCCGAGGCGTTCGTCGCTTCGGGATAAAGAGCAAATTGGCACCTCGCTATGTTGGCCCATTCACCATCCTAGCCAAGCGAGGAGATCTCTCCTATCAACTTGACTTGCCCTCCAACTTCCCAGATGTGCATGATGTGTTCCATGTCTCCCAACTCCGTCGTTGCTTCAAGGATCCAATCCGTGGGGTTGAACATGAGGCGTTGGACATTCAGGAGGATTTGACCTATCGCGAGCATCCTATCCGCATCTTGGATGAAGCGGAGAGGAAAACCCGCAACAACACTATCAAGTTCCTAAAAGTTCAATGGTCTAACCATTCCGAGGAAGAAGCCACATGGGAGCAAGAAACTAGTCTTTGTCAGGAATACCCCGCCTTATTCACTCAAGCCTAGAATCTCGGGACGAGATTCCTATAAGGGGGGTAGAATTGTAACAGCCCTAATTTGGTAATGAAAAATACGAAGAATTTTTCCACTTTTTGTTTCCATGTTTGCATCATAACATCCACATGCATTTGCTAATTCAAACATCCATTTGGAAACAAATTGAATTGGGGAGGCCAACTTCCAATCTCCAAACCAATGACCATGCTCAACTTAGCAAAGCAATTCATTCTTGGACTTCCAAATGGTTTAGGAAGTTCCAAGTATACTTTTGGAAACCATTTCTCAATTTCTAAATATTGCCAAATGAGAGATAAATATGAGAATTCAAATTGGTTAAATTCCTTTCCTATTTTTGAAACCAAGTTAAACGTTCCAAAAATTCAAACTAAAATCATGGAGTGCTTCAATGTTATGGTTAGAGCCTCCCTGATAAAATTCACTATTTTTGGAAATGGTTAATTGCTCCAATTAAATGCTTTTTGCAATTTATCAAAAAGGACCCAATCTAAACCCTATGAACAAATGCTGCCCACAACATTTTATCTTGGACCACCAATTTTTGTGGAGGTTCTAAAGATTAATTATAGCTTATATGAATTTTTCTGGAATTTACAAAAATGTTTTAGTGCCTCATCTAAATTCCTGAAGTCTGCTGAACTTAAAAGGAAAAAAAAGAAAATTGCTTATTTGTTTAATTTACTGATAGTGGGTCCCCACTATCGGTCTCTCTATCTCTCTCCTCTCTTCTCACTGTGCGCCATGGCGCACTGGCGCCATGCCGCGGCCGTGCCCGCCCATGCCGCCCTGCCCCCGCGCGACCTGCTGCCCTGAGGTGATCAAGGAGGAGCCCCACCTGCTCCTCCTCCTCACCTGCTCCCTCCCCTGCTCCTCCTCCTCTCCCGTTCCCTCCTCTATCGCTCCCGAGCTCGAGCCGTGCCCTCCGCTGCCTCGCCGCCGCCTCCGTCGACTTCGGGCCGAGCTAATCACGTAGGAAGGAGCGCCGCGTCGTCCTCTACCTCCACCACCGTTGCACGCATGCTAGGAGGCGCAGAACCGAGCTAATCGAGATCGATTGCCCAACGTCCGCCCGCCGCTCGCCGCGGCCCGCCGAGCTGTTTCCGCCGCCGTCCGTCCGCCCCCGCCACCGTCGATCGCCCCCAAGCAGCCGGGGTGAGCTCCCCTTTCCTTTTGGCAACCTCCCCGCTCCTGCTCTCCCTCCCCCTCGCGTCACCGCCGTCGATCGGCCGCCGGCGTCGTCGCCCAGTCACCCCGGCCTAGACCCCAGCCTGGACGGCCAGAAGGCCGGTTAGCTCGGGCAGGGGCCCGGCCTTGCCCCGACCTGGGCTTAGTCTGGGCCGGCCAGAGGCCGGCCGCTTCGGGCACTGGCCCGGCCTCGCACCCAGCCTGGGCCGGCCACCAGGCCGACCCCTTCGGGCTGCCCCCCGGCCTTGAGCCCGGCCTGGCCGGGTTGGAGGCCGGCCTGTCTGGCCAAATTGTATTTCTTTTTGGAAATTTGAAAACAAATTCAAATTGTGATATCTTGTTGTATAATGATCCAAACTTTGCAAATTAGATATCAAATTGCTCAGAAAAACATTGCCTATTATTTGGTAACATTACCATACCCTTTTTAACAAATAAATTTGCCTTTATTTAAGAATTCCTAAAATGGGTTAAATAATCCCAAATTAGGAAAATTCATAACTTATTAAATAATTATCCAAAAATTATGACTAATATATCAATGTGATCAACACCTCAAATGCAATCAAACCATGCACTTAGCACATCATGGTCACAATTATTTTTTATTTGATATTATTCATAACTTGTTTAAATGAATTAAGTTCATTTATTTAATTATTTCGCTATTTATTCATCTGTGCTCAGAAAATTACAAGTGAGGTACCAAAATGATTGGAATGACAAACCCTACCCATTTCACGTCATGTTCATGCATATGGAGCCACTTCCCTAATAATTGAATAATTTATGACAATTGTGGTCATTAAGATAAATATGGAGTTGTGTTCAAATAATTGCACTAATTATTTGGAACTCCATTTAATTTGTTAATTAAATTAAATGATAATATCCTTGCATCAATTTGACATGTCATCATGTGATTGAGCATTGCATCTTGTGTTCATGTGATTTATTTGTTCTTTGTGTTATCTTTTGGGTATCGATAGATTCCGGAGTTGAGGTCGCCCCGACCTATCACGACGAGCAGTACTACACGCCCTGGCAGCAAGGCAAGAGATAACCTAACCTTCTTGGCATTCTAGCATCCTAATGATTTATCAACTTATTTTATCCACCATACTATTGCATGCGATTCAAATGTCTCTTTTGATCAAAATATAGAGAATCCTATGATTGCATGTTTTCCCCGAGCCAATCACATGTATCCCTACCTATGAACCCTAGTGTTGATGTGTTGGCCGGATACAGAATATAATTGTTGGTTATATGCTTAGCCATGCTTAGAAATGCTTAGTTGAAATACTAGTTATGTCCGTTATTGAATTCCATACTTATTGATGTTGATGGAATGATTCGGGCATGGTGGATAATTGTGATGCTTAATTAAAATGCTAAGACGGCTCGGGTGAGTTGCCATCGGGGATGGTGTTTTGCCTCACTCTAGCCCCTAGGTGCGAGTTCTTTACCTCTTGAACCAAGACTGAGCGTGCTTCCGGAGGTGGGGACATATGGAATCCCCTTTGACCGAATAAGTTGTGAGGGGCTTGTCAAGGGTCCTCTAGTTTGCATTTCCATTTGCGCGTGAGTGTGTGGGTGGAAAAGAAATGAGGATGGTGGTGTTTAGGATGTGGCCGCGGGGCAGGGCGCTGGGAGCGCTGAACCTGTCCTTCCGCACACTGATGGTCCTTCAGTAAGCCTCATGCAATTTAAAGGTCTAACCGCGCCCACTCGCCGGCCTTCCCCGGTAGAGGGCCAATTAGGTGAGCCGGACGGTACCGATGGGTAAATTAGTACACCCCTGCAGGGTTTAATCTTTTCGAAAAGCCGTGTCCGCGGTTATGGACAACTTGGGAATAGACGATAAGACCATAGAGAACCTTAACCTAATTGATATGGCAGCTAAAGGTTGCATAATCAACGTGTGGCATAGGTTCATTTCCTCGAGGGTGATTCGAGGGGGTGCCTTGGTGGAGATGAGGTGGTTGGTTACCAAACGGTTCGATGAGAACCAATGATGACAAAGTTACTCTCTTATCCCCTTTATGAAAAGTATTCTGAGTAGACGACGCCTCGAGTCATTTATGTCTTTTATTGAAAATTGGCTTTATGCAAAACAAGTACACATATAGTTTTAGAGCCTCCGTCAGTCATTGGGCCTATATCGCCCTACTAAACTTGCGAGTACATCATACTCAGTCTCTCTTTGCTGCCTCTATGATTTTGTATTTCAGAGGAGGACGACACCGAGCAACTAGGTGGGTTCTTCGTTGACATCGACTACTAGTCTGGGGTTCCCAGGTGGCAGCTTGGGACCGTGGAACAAGCTGGCTTGGGTGATGTTTATTGTAGGCCTCTTAGGCCATATATTTGCTTCTTGTTGTTAGACAACACTACCCGCTTCCGCTTGATGAATTGTTGGTCTGTGACCTTTTGATGTGTAATATTCGTAATCTTCTCGTTATATGAGTTGCTATATGTTTTTGTGTCGTAGAGTCATGCAATGTGCCAGTTGTTCCACAAGTATTGATCTCTCTACTATACGGGATAGCTATGTCTGTTGCACAAAGCTTCACTGTATAGTTTTGGGGTTGGGGCGCTACAAAGGGGGAGATTGAAAGAACATCTCTTAGTTTTGGTGATTTAATGACAACACATATTATGGGCTAATCATATTTGGTTAAGTATGTTGACAGGTTTTTTAGGTGGTTAGACCCAATTGGTGAAAATATCGAAGTAAAGATCAACGATGAAAAAGAGAAATGGGTTTCTATTGTTTCAGTACCGAAAGTTCCGGCCCTCTGGGCAGAATTTCCGGGGGGCGGAAATTCCGGCCTACGGGCGGATGTTCCGGCCCCAGAGCAAAATTGGCTAAGTCCTTTTGGGATCCCTCTCTGGAGGGGTCCCGGAACTTCTCCCCGGAAGTTCCCCCGGAAATTTCCGGTGGGGCGGAAATTCCGGCCTACAGGCCGGAAGTTCCGGCCCGTGGAAATTTCAGGTGGAAAAACGACTAAGTCATATTTGGGATCTCTCTCTGGAGGGGTCCCGGAACTTCCCGCCGAAAGTTCCCCCCGGAAATTTCCGGTGGGGCGGAAATTTCGGGCGGAAATATGGCTAAGTCATTTTTGGGATCCCTCTCTGGAGGGGTCCCGGAACTTTAATCTGGAAGTTCCCCCCGGAAATTTCCGGTGGGGCGGAAATTCCGGCCTGCTGGCCGGAAGTTCCGGCCCCCTGGAATTTTCCGTGGGATTTCGACTAAGTCATTTCGGGGAACCCTCTCTGGAGGGGTCCCGGAGGTTGTGGGCGGAATTTCTCCCCGGAGATTTCCGGCCCACCGGAAGTTCCGGCCCGCGGTCGGAATTTCCGGCCTCCCGATTCCTGCAACGGCTAGAAATCCTGGAGGGGTATAAATACCCCTCCACCTACCTTCAGCCCCTCAGCTCTTGCACTCTCTCTCTTCATTAAAAGCAAAAGCTCATAAATACAAGATCTCTCAACTCCTCCAACCAAAAGCTTTGATTCTTGGAGGATTGAAGGAGGAGGCCCCGATCTACATCTTCACCGAGCAGTTTTTTATTTCCCCCTCTTTCACTTGAGGGATTTCTCTTCTAGGGTTAGCTTTGTGTTACCCTAGATTCTTGTGCTTATTTCTTGTTGTAATTGTGACAGATTCGTGGATTTGGAAGCCCCCAATTAAGTTGTGGGTGTGTGCCCCAAAAACATTGTAAAGGCTCCGGTTTCCGCCTCGAAGGACTCCGATAGTGGAAGGTGAACCAAGCCTTTGTGGCAAAGTTCATCGGAGAATAGGGTGAGGCCTTCGTGGTGTTGAGTAGGCCTTTGTGGCGAACTCACACCCCTCCAACGAGACGTACTCCCTTAACAAGGAGGAACTCGGGAATACACCCTTGTCTCCGCGTGCTTCCCCTTTCGGTTACCTCTTTCCCTTTGTAGCTTTTACTCGTATCGTTAATTGCCTAGTTGTTTAGTTTGCTTCTCATATAGGTAAATTCACCGTAGTTGCATATCTAGATAATTTACCTTTGTGTTGAGCCTTAATTTGAAAAAGAATTAAAAATTGGTGTAGCACCTATTCACCCCCCCTCTAGGTGTCCATACGATCCTTTCAGTTGGTTACGTGCAATCTCTGGATAGGCTGGGTTTCCCAATAAGCGAAGAGTTCGCTACGGATATAATTTTGAACTCTCTTCCTAGTGCATATGGTATGTGGATCTCCAACTACCATATACATGGTATGGATAAGAAGCTCACTGAATTACATGGCATGCTCAAGACAGCAGAATCTGATCTCAAGAAAGGCACCAGTCAAGTGCTGATGGTGCAGAATAAGGCTAAGTTCAAGAAGAGTTCTTGGACTAAAAAGAAGAAGGCTAAGTCAGGAGGCAATGATGGCCTTGAACTTAGGTTAGGTAGAGACTCCAAGCGCAGAGTGTGTAGTATAGGAAAGACGGTTTCCCCATGAGGGGTGACTCGAGGGTTTAATATCGAACTCTCGGGGAATCAGTAGTGAAAGATTTATCTTCTTATCCTTCTCTTGAAAACCTGCAAAACAAAGTAAATTGTTTTGTGCCCTCAACCCCACCAAGTGGTTGTCAAGCACAAGGTGTGAGAATGATATGAAAATATAACAAATGCAAAACAAGAAATAAATATGCAATGATGATAAATAAATATGCAAGGATGGTGGAAACAATGATGGATGATATTTTTGGGTTTTGTATTGTGAATGCAAGATATAAAAGTTTTTTTGTATTTTCGGATTTTTAAATGGCAGAAAATGGAAAATGCTTATAAGTTGTTGGAAAGGTGTTTCTTATGATTATAAATGGACCGGGGTTCATGGTTTCACAAATGCACTCTCTCTTTAATAAAGTGGTAGACAATGGAACACTAGAATTGACATATGAGATTGCAACAAAAAGGTTTCATGACAAGTTACTAATTATATGGGCATCATGTCCTAACATAGAGATCTTTTGTTTATTCATCTCTCTTATACTCCACCAAGAGGTGAACTAAATCTTAGTACCTCAGTAATTAAGATAAATCAGAGTATAGCTTTAAGTCTTATGACATGAAGTTAAAATAAGAACATGCTAGATCTAGTCATGGAGAAGTGGCAATGGTCACACCCACACCTCCGGTAGCATGGTATTTTCCTTTATCCCTAGTGAGGCAACAAAGTAACGTAAAAATACCCAAGTTGATCGCGGAACTTCTCTCACTTTCACTACACTAGCCACCCCCTCATTACTCCAACTAATGCACACGTTCCCCACACACGCTCTCATAAACATGCTTGATCAAAACAAGTAGACAAGAACGGGGTACATAATATGCATCTACTTTCATAACTGAAACAAAACAATTGCAATCTCAAACATATATTAACTCATAAAGAGATCCACCACAAAGGAATTACATAGATGACCGTAATCATGTTTGGAAGCTCATACGGTGCTAATTAGTGAAGCTCAAGAGAGAGGAGAGATACATAAGTTACTTCCACAAACCCATAGTCCAGGGGTGACTACTCCCTCTTCATCATGGAGACGGTGGAGATGTCGTTGGGCGAGATGGAGACCATGCCGGCAGCGCTCTGCCGGAGTTTTCCCCCTCTAATCTGCAGCTCCAGATCTCTGTTTCGATGTTTCTATGTTTTCGGCCGCCTCCCCTCCGAAGGGTGTCGGGAACTATTTTTATAGTCGGTTTTAGGTCAAGACGAAGGTTCTGGAGAAAAGATCGACGGGAACGGAGCCTCGAGGCCCCAGATGGTGGGTCCCACGCGGCCAAGGAATCTGGCCGTGTGGGCCACCCTCTTCTGGCCCTCGGGCCTCCGTTTGTTCGCTTCCTTCGCTCCTACGCTTTGTTCCTTCCAAAAACTGATGCTCGTAAATTTTCAGGTCATTTGAACGTCTTTTGGGTCCCTGAAACATCAAAATATAGAAAATAGGGTTTTCTGCCAGCGCAGGGTTAATTCCAGAAAAATAGAAAAACTATGAAATCTTCCCAAAATCATTATAAAACAATGATATAACCCTTATATGATGCAAATATGATTGAAATATGAGTATTATAATGTAAAGTTCATGTATGCATTTTACATGCATCAACATCCCCAAGCTTAACCTATACTTTGCATTTTAAGACTATCAATGGATATCAAAGATGCTATGATGGTCATAGAGTACTCTTGTAAATATGAATATAAAAGGTGGACACTTTGGAAGGATATATAAATGAGTAGAGGTAAAACATGAATAAGTTTCATCTAACTTCAAATGCTTCTACTTAAGTTAATGTTTGCAATGTGGTATTCATTGGTGTCAAGCTCTCATTACCCCCATCATAACATCTTGAATGGTTAAAGTTTAAAAGTGAAAGCAAATATGAGTAGTGTGCTTGACAAAGTATGGGTTGAAAGCTCCATGTCCCGTGAATACAAGTACCTACACCATGGTGTTACTCAATTTGGGCTACCAAGCAAGTTCAAGTTAAAGTCATTGTAAAAGCGTCATCAAGAGGGTCAACTGGGGTAACTCTTGTCCCAGGACATGGAACAAGCCCATGTCAAAATGACAAGACAAACAAACATAATGAACAATCTCAACACCCTTTTTATTTACTATTGATATAGCTTTTTTATTATGAGGTGCATCACTGAAGGTTCACAATAGCATGTAAGTAAATTTCCACCATGAATGATGCATGGCTTAGATTAGCGGCCCAGGTGTCTCTCTAGCCATTTGTACAAACTACTTAAACTTACTTAGTTTCCACGTTTATTTGGCACTATGATAGGAATCCATAAACAAAAGTACATGATATCAACTAAATATAATTAAGAACATGTTGAAAGCTTGCCATGTGACAACACATATGGGCTAACCCCCAACCAAGACTCTTGTCAAGCTCACAGCTTCATAATTTTAATCACAATGGTTCATGTTTATTAAGTGCAATAAAAGTAAGGTGTGAGAGCTTTTTAACCAACTTTCCCCATAACAATCAACAACATAAGCATTTAAATTCAGAGGTATAGATAATACAAAATAACATGATAAGCATACTCAGAATAGCATAAAGCTAATAGGTAGATATGGTGGACTCACTGGAAAAACTTTGGTTGAAGGTGTTGGAAAACAAGTTTTTACTTGTTGGAATTTTTGGGCTAGCAAAAGGGAGAAAGTTGACCGTCTAAATGCATGCACAAGTGTTCATAGAACTAACCAATCCATGTTAAACAAAGTAAGTAACATTCAGCATCAAAACATGAATAATAGATAGCTCTTGATAAAACACTTGTAAATTAACACTCATTAAAAATCACATGAATCATGCAACTATATGTATCTTAAATCAACTCAAACATCCCTTTCCCAATATTTTTAATAGCATCCAACTTAATTCAACCCAAAATTCTAGTAGCTCTCTCATATAAAAATGATAGTGGTGGTCTCAAAACAAAAATCAAACCAAAATAAAAAGCAAATAAAAGACGCTCCAAGTTTATGCGATAAAGTGCATTGATCGAAAAACAGAAGTTAGACGTGTGCAAACCGAGAGTGTGTTGGTCCAGTGGGGTTGTCTTCACATCACCAAGCTTATGTTATTCACCATCCTTGGATAGCTCTTGGTGCATCTCCTCTAATCCCTGTGAAAAAACTTCACCAAACTCCCATTAGTAGTGATAGACAAATGAATTGCTTGCTGCATAAAATCCTTAAAAAAAATCATATGAATGTCCAGAAAGTGTATAATGTTGTATGCCTACTTATAAACTCAATTGGTTCAAAAAGATTCAAGTTAAAAATTCAAAGAATGCATCAAACAAAATGGGACAGAATCTGTCCAGAAAAATAGCAGCAGAAAAACGCATTTGTATACCCTACTTAAGAATGTCGCAAATTCTGAAAAAATTCATGAGTACAGATAATAAAAATTTGCAGTTACAGTAAAAATTTCAGCTCATTAGGAGTTACAGAATAGGAATGAAAAATCAAACCATGCACAGATTCGTGCTGGAATAAATCTCCGAATGCAAATATCAACTTTTTCAAATAAAAATGGGTAAAACTTGGTACTTTATTAAAAATGCCGGAAAAAAACTAAAAATTAAGTCTCTTGTTACATCAAGAGGACACAAAGAAAATAAAAAATAAAAACAATCGGGTTGCCTCCCATAAAGCGCTTTCTTTATAGCCATATAGCTAGGCTTCTTACTTGATATTTATGATGGACGAAGCTCATGAGGGAGCTTGAACTTTGGTGTGTCCCTCTTCCTTGGTAAGTGTTCCATGCACTTCTTGTGTGGAAACTGAAACTTCACATTCCCTTCTTTTGAATCAATGATAGCACCTATGGTATGAAGAAAAGGTCTTCCAAGTATAATTGGACTAGAGGTTTTATTCCCCATATCCATGATTAGAAAGTCAGCAGGTACAAATGTCATATGCAACTCTACCATAACATCACTTACTTTTCCTAAAGCATGTTTAATGGAATCATCAGCAAGTGCAAGTTCAATAGAGCATTTTTCAAGATTCTTTAATTCAAGAACTTCATATAATTCTTTAGATAAAACAAAGACACTAGATCCTAGATCTAATATAGCATGGTGTGTCTCTTTTCCAATGGTTACTAGTACTTTGGGAATCCATACATCCCAAGCTTAGGTGGTATCATAGCTTCTTGGTTGTACCTAGCAATCTTTTCTTTTAAAACATGATTAGCAATATAAGAACCAAAACCTGCTTGGTTAGAGTTGATGGAAGGATCACTTGCAATTTTTTGTAAGATAGATATTAATTCATGCAGGCTACAATTATCTAAGTCAAGTAGTGGTTCCTTGACTTCACTAAGCATTTTAACTTCCTCAACTTTTCTTTCTTTCTCAACCCAAACTTGTTTCTTAACAGGAGCTTCCTTCATATGTTTAAATGATGGGTTTTTCTTTAATGAATCACTAACACAAATCAACTTCTCCTCAATTCTGTTGAGGTAAACATCTTTTTCAAGAAATTCTTTCTCACATAATCTTAGTTTTTGCATAACATTAACTAGTTCATTGTCTATCCTGGGAATGATGTTTTCATGATAAGATGCTAGTTGGTCGAAATCCTCTTTATTTGGTAGTTTCTCTAATTTGGCTTCAAATTTATCTTTAGATAATGCAAATGCTACTATGGTATCCTCCACCTTTTTCTTACTACCCACAAAGCTACCAAAGATTCTTCTAAGTGTCATGGCTTCACAAGGTGGTGTTGACAAGCCAAAACTTCCACCTGTAGCCCCATCTAAAGCATTTTGATACCAAGGATCTATTCCATAATAAAAGTAAAGATTTAGCTTTTCATCTTCACAAGGTGTAGGATCTTCATAGTGTATCCTATTAATTCTTACCCAAGCATCTTTTAATGTTTCTCCATGATGTTGCTTAAAATTAGAAATGGAACTTAATGGAGGACTCACTTCTTGTTTGTTTCCAATAACCATGATTGCAAGTTTTCATGTGTTTTTAATTTTTATGCAAAACTGAAAATAAAATGACACTAAGAAATGTAAACCGAAATAAAAAATGCAAAACAAAATGCAAAACTGAAAATAAAATATGCAAACCTAAATACAAATATGATATGCAAGACAATAACAAAACAAAATAAAATGCTTTGAAGGTAAAGATGGACAAGATGATGCTCACGTAGGTGCAACCTCCCCAAGCTTAGGTGTTTGCACAAGTTGGTGATGAAGTTGACTTTGTTGTGAGATACTCTTTTAGACAAATCTTTACAGCAATGATTCCCCGGCAACGGTGCCAGAAAACATCTTTGATGGCCTTGAACTTAGCTTAGGTTGAGACTCCAAGCACAGAGTGTGTAGTATAGGAAAGACGGTTTCCCCACGAGGGATGACTCGAGGGTTTAATATCGAACTCTCGGGGAATCATTAATGAAAGATTTATCTTCTTATCCTTATCTTGAAAACCTGTAAAACAATCTATTGTTTTGTGCCCTCAACCTCACCAAGTAACTAGTAGGAAAAAGCTTACTAGTGGCGTGCGAAAATTGGTTACTAGTAGCGTGCGGGCACACGCTGGAATAGTCACGCTACTGCTAACTATTACTAGTAGCGTGCGTCACCCGCACGCTACTAGTACTCGGTTACTAGTAGCGTGTGACCCATACGGCACGCTACTAGTACTCAGTTACTAGAAGCATGTCATACATGCCGCACGCTGCTAGTAGTAAGAGGTACTACTAGCGTGCTACGCCAAACCACACGCTACTAGTAAGTAATTGTGGATTTAAAAAAAATACGGCCGTATACGCCGCCGTATATGCTGCCACCTTGCTACGGGATGCATTGCCGCTGCTCAGCACCCTCCTGCCGGTCTCCCGGGGGGGGGGGGGGGGCTTCGCCCCGCGCTCGTGGCTTCATCCTCAGCCACGCGAGAAGGCGAAAGGGGGGCTTCATCTCGCGCCGGCATCGTCCGTGCCCGCGCCACAGGGTCTTGCTCTCGCATCCGCGCCCGCGCCATGGGGGGGCTTCGCTCGGTCCCGTGCCGCGCCGGGAAGGGCCGCGCTCGGGGGCTCCGTCCCGCGCCTGCCTGTCCACTCAGGGATTGGCGATGGAGCATGAAGGGGAGGAGGTCAGGTGGCTGTTGAGGAGGACGCCGGCCAGGAGGAGAAGGGCGCGGGCGCGGTGCTCCACGGTGGAGAGGAGGAAGGGGATGCAAGGGACAAGCTTGGGGCGGAGGAGGCGGGGTGCGGCGTTGCCGTTGACCCCGCGGACGAACTCGAGACAGAGGAGGGACGGAGGAGGTGGGACGCGCAGATGGACGAGGCTGGTCCGCTCGGGGCGGGAGGAGGCCGGCAGGTGCTCGGGACGGTGGAGGTGGGACGTGGCCGTGGCCGCCGTCGACGTGCCGGCCGCGCGGTGGAGGTCGATGATGCAGCGGCGGCGGCGGAGCCGTAGAGGAGAGGAGGGGCCGCGCCGTCGCTTGGGGACGGACGAGGCAGCGAAGCGCGACGGAGGTCGATGGGGCGGCAGTGGCGGCGGAGCCGTAGAGGAGAGGAGGGGCCGCGCTGCCGCTTGGGGACGACGACCAGCAGCGGAGCGACGAAGGCAGAGACGGTGATAAGGAGGAGAGAGAGAGAGTGCCCACGCAGTCACGCACGCACAGGGATAAGGAGGAGAGGAGAAAAAAAATGAGAAAATAAGAAAGAAAAGAAAAAAAAAGCAAACCAGGAAAGGAGAGGTATGCCATGTCACCGATCCGTGGCCTTGTGTTGCTGGCCAATCAAGCGTCGGCGTGCGGATTGTGTGATTCTTGCTGAGTTACTAGTAGCGTGTGCTCTAACACGCACGCTATTAGTACGTACATACTGCTAGCGTGCGTCCCATAGCACACGCTACTAGTATTTGTGGATCTAAACATGCGGATTTTTAAATCTGGATGAGTTACTAGCAGCGTGCGCTCAAGGACGCACGCTACTAATATGCACTTATTAGTAGTGTGCGGTCCGAAGCGCATGCTACTAGTATTTTCTGGCTGGTGGGTACGCTCAGTCCAACCTATTAGTAGGGTGTGATTTTGGCGCGCATGCTACTACTAATATGTACTAGTAGCGTGCGCTCTTAGCCGCACGCTGCTACTACTTAGTAGTAGCGTGTGGGCGTTATCGCACGCTGCTACTAAGATTTCCCCTATAAGCTTTTCCCTATTAGTGAGTGGTTGTCAGGCACAAGGTGTGAGAATGATATGAAAATATAAAAAATGCAAAACAAGAAATAAATATGCAATGATGACAAATAAATATGCAAGGATGATGGAAACAATGAAGGATGATATTTTTGGGTTTTGTATTGTGAATGCAAGATATAAAAGTGTTTTTGTATTTTCGGATTTTTAAATGGCAGAAAATGGAAAATGCTTATAAGTTGTTGGAAAGGTGTTTCTTAAGATTAAAAATGGACCGGGGTTCATGGTTTCACAAATGCACTCTCTCTTTTAATAAAGTGGTAGACAATGGAACACTAGAATTGACATATGACATTGCAACAAAAAGGTTTCATGACAAGTTACTAATTATATGGGCATCATGTCTTAACATAGAGATCTTTTGTTTATTAATCTCTCTTATACTCCACCAAGATGTGAACTAAATCTTAGCACCTTAGTAATTAAGATAAATCATAGTATAGCTTTAAGTCTTATGACATGAAGTCAAAATAAGAACATGCTAGATCTAGTCATGGAGAAGTGGCAATGGTCACACCCACACCTCCGGTAGCATGCTATTTTTCTTAATCAATAGTGAGGCAACAAAGTAAGGTAAAAATACCCAAGTGGATCGCGGAATTTCTCTCACTTTCACCGCATTGGCCACCCCCTCATTACTCCAACTAATGCACACGTTCCCCCACACACGCTCTCATAAACATGCTTGATCAAAACAAGTAGACTAGAACGGGGTACATAATATGCATCTACTTTCATAACTGAAACAAAACAATTGCAATCTCAAAAATATATTAACTCATAAAGAGATCCACCACAAATGAATTACATTGATGACCGTAATCATGTTCGGCAGCTCATACGATGCTAATTAGTGAAGCTCAAGAGAGAGTAGAGATACATAAGTTACTTCCACAAACCCATAGTCCAGGGGTGGACTACTCCCTCTTCATCATGGAGACGGTGGAGATGTCGTTGGGGGAGATGGAGACCACGCCGGCAGCGCTCTCACGGAGTTTCCCCCCGCCAATCTGCAGCTCCAGATTTCTGTTTCGGTGTTTCTGTGTTTTCGGCTGCCTCCCCTCCGAAGGGCGTCGGGGACTATTTTTATAGTCGGTTTTAGGTCAAGACGAAGGTTCTAGAGAAAAGATCGATGGCAACGGAGCCTCGAGGCCCCAGATGGTGGGTCCCATGTGGCCAAGGAATCTGGCCACATGGGCCACCCTCTTCTGGCCCTCGGGCCTCCGTTTGTTCTCTTCCTTCGCTCCTATGATTTGTTCCTTCCAAAAACGGATGCTTGTAAATTTTCAGGTCATTTGGACGTCGTTTGGGTCCCTGAAACATCAAAATATAGAAAATAGGGTTTTCTGCCAGTGCATGGTTAATTCCAGAAAAATAGGAAAACTGTGAAATCTTCCCAAAATCATTATAAAACAATGATATAACCCTTATATGATGCAAATATGATTGAAATATGAGTATTATAATGCAAAGTTCATGTATGCATTTTACATGCATTAGGCAACGCCCAGAACTCTGTTCCGAGCGCTACCTCAGGGACTAAGTCATCTCCTGTAGCCGGATCCACTTGCTTCTATTGCAAGGTGGATGGCCACTAGAAGAGGAACTGCAGCAAGTATTTGGCCGACAAAGCCAAGAGTGGAGGTTCGACTTCCAACTCAGGTACACTTGTTTGCAATGTTATAGACATTTATCTTGCTGGTGCACCTAACAGTTCTTAGGTATATGATACCGGATCAGTAATTCACATCTGCAACTCGTTGCAGGGACTGGTAAGAGCTAGGAGTGTGGCAAGAGGCGAGGTTTACATTCGGGTCGGCAACATGGCGAGAGTCACTGCGTTGGAAGTCAGCATGATGCAACTTCATTTACCTTAAGGATTCTTAATGGAGCTGAATAATTGTTATTATGTTCCAGTGCTTAGTCGAAACATTATTTCTGCCTCATCTTTTATGAGACAAGGTTATGAGTCGAATATTAAGGACAATGGTTGTTTGTTATATTTGAAAGGTATGTTTCACGGCTTTGCACCCGTTCAGGACGGGTTATTTATTTTGAATCTTGAAGGTGAATCGGTCTATAACATAAATGTGAAAAGGTTGAAACCAAATGATCTGAATATGACTTACTTTTGGTACTGTCGGCTTGGTCATATAATTCCATGATGCCCGGAGCCTACCAAGAAACTTGACGGAGCAACAGCAACCAAGTTCATCATAGAGATAACCACTCGGTTCGGCATACCACATAGCATTATCACTGACAATGGCACAAACTTTGCCGTCAGTGAGCTATCAAAGTATTGCAGCCGATCAAAAATCCGGCTCGACGGGGCATCCGTGGCACACCCGCAGTCCAATGGACAAGTCGAACGCATGAACGGCATTATTCTGCAAGGTATCAAGCCACGGCTAGAGACCCCATTGCTTCGAGCAGCCGGCGCATGGGTGGAAGAATTACCGGCCGTCTTGTGGAGTATTCGTACTACCACCAACAGATCAACCGACTTCACCCCATTTTTCCTTGTATATGGAGCGGAAGCAGTGTTACCAACCGACATGATCCACGATTCTTCTCGAGTCGTAGCCTACGTCGAAGAAGATGCAGAAGAAGCACGTCAAGACGGCTTAGACATCCTCGAAGAAGAAAGAGAGCTTGCTCTCGATCCGCCATTTACCAGCATGGTCTGCATCGCTATCACAGACGCAGAGTGTGGAATCGATCTTTTCGAGAAGGCCACTTAGTCCTCCGGCTTGTTCAAAGTCGGCAACACAAGTTATCTCCCCCATGGGAAGGACCTTTCGTTATCAGCAAAGCACTGAAAAACGGGTCATATTATCTCCTCGACTTAAGGGATATGAAGAAAAATCCCAGGAAGAAAGGTCACAGGAGGAAACGGCACGTAGACGATGACTTAGATGAGACTAAACGTCCCTAGAATATCACTCAGCTACGTCCCTTTTACACTTAGAAAATTCTATTGTAAACATGTCAATGTGATCATGAAATAAAAATTGGGTTCCTCTCATGTGTTGTTTCGAGATCCTTTACCATCTTTTATTTCCCAATGATCGCATCTTTGTATCAAATGTTAACCCGAAATTGACTGTGTTGCTAAGTTGGTTAAACATATTTTTGTTTGTTCCGCCTTAAGGCGAAGAAAAACAACATTTTGAATAAATGTATTCATCTGATAGCATTTTGTGCCGGGTTGCTTCAAAGTGTTTTGAAACCGAAAGGCGGTGCTTGTTCTGAGTTTAAACAGATTGGTTCTTTATACCCTGTTGCTCAGCAGGTTGTTTTTGCAATAGGTTTGCCGGCACACAAAAAGCTAAGGTATCAAAGCCAGAGGACTGAAGGCATAAAAATTGTCAACTGCTCCAAATGACTTAAAAATTAATCATGGCAGTGCAAAAGACTTAGCTGTTTTACAGACATATTGCATACGAATGTTTGGACGGCTTAACAACATGCCGGCTCAAGCAGCTTTCTCCGACTCTTCGCCTTCGTCTTCCGACTGAACAGGCATAGGGGGCATGACACTTCCTTGAAGGTGGTGGTGAGGGAGACAATCTTGCCAATTTTGCTGGCGTATCTAGACACTGAGTGAAGGATGTCTTTCTGGTCTTTCGCTTCAAGAGGCGTCCCGTCAGCCTTATCGTCTGGAAAGCTGGAAGCAACTCGCCCGGCTTCGGCATCTAGATAGTGCGCCATCATTAGGCTAAGAGCCATCTTCGCACCACCTGGAATGCTGGATCGAAGCTTCTCATCGTGAAGCAAAGTTGCCTCGTTCAGCATCTCGGGAAGGCTTGCAAGTTCGGCAAGAGGCTCGGTGTCGCCAGGAAAGAACTTGGCCGTAAATTCTTTGCCAGTGGCAAGAATCTTTGGGAGCATCTCCCCCATCTCCAGAATCCGCGTAAGCCGGTTATTCACTGTCACCTTCTGGCCATATCCCGCTAGAGCTGAAAAAGGCGAAGTACAAATGTTGAGTTAATCTCATCACCTCCGGCAAAAAATGTTGAGTACGAGGTCTTTTAATTGAGGCTTACTCAGGAGTTGGGAGTCTATTGCCAAAGACTCGTCAAGCCGCCGGTCTTGGACTTCACGAAGAGCATCATTGCTTGTCTGCTTCTCCTTCTGCAGAGCTTGTTCGGCTTGTGCGAGGCGCTCCTTGGCTGACTTCAATTCTGTCGACATAGATTGGTTGAGCTTATTCAGCTCAATGTTCTCCTCGCGGAGTCGGTCAATGTTGCCAACATTAGCAGTAATATCCTTGGCTTTGTTGATGGCGTATATGGAATATCAACAACAATATAAGCAATTCAGTAGATAGTTGCAATGGCCTTGCTGATAAGAACTGTAAATGTACCTTGGTACATGATGCGATCAGCCTCCAAAGCCTCGATGACGGCATCCCTATCAACCAGCTCATTCTTCAGCCGGCGTATCTCCTTGTTTCTCGCACTCAAAAGATTCACATTTTCAGCACTCATGTTGCGGTGTATCTGTGTAAGGAGGCGCTAAGCTATGAGCCGGCAGGAAGTTTAAGTCGTCTACAATCGGCCAATATAATGCTCGGGGGCTAAGCAACTAATATTCTAAAGTTTTTTCCTAGAACACCAAGCCGGAAAATTTCAGTCGACTTGGCGCTCGGGGGCTAGGATATTCTGTTTTTCTCTTAACTCGGCAAGCCTATTCTGACCACTTTGCCGCGTTCATATATTAAACCCGGCATAGTGCTCGGGGTCTACTGAGGATATAGATAAGGCATACCTGGTAGTGCTCACGAAAGATGGAGATGTCGACTTCGAAGGATTCGGCAAAGGAGTTGTGCCGGTCCTCCAACACGTCAATGACATCATACGTGTCATACGCGATGGATTGGCCCGGCTCGTCATCCCTAAAGGTGGTTCCTTTCTTCCGCGCAAAACGGGGAGCCGGGATAAAGTGGTCCTGGAAGTCTGACTTGATGCGGCCGTCTTCGTCAAAGGCTTCCTCCATGATTGGAGGGAGGACCGGGGCATCATTAGCCGTAGCTTCAGCCCTATCTTGTGAGGAAGGCATATTCACCTTTCCCGTCAGCTACATCCACTCGCTTGCCGGAGTAACCTAAGCACGAGGTCGGCTAGGTTCTATCGGCTTGGACGAAGCGGACGGTCCTTCTGCTGATGCCGGCTTAGTTACCAGAGGAGTTGGAGGAGGAACCGTGGGAGAAGTCTTTCTCCGCACGGCTAACACCTTGGTCTTCAAAGCCGGAGCTTTCTTGAACCTGCAAAAAGCGAAAAGGTTTAAGACAGGGATAATCCAGCAAAGCTGGGTTTGAAAAGAGGAATATCAGGCTTACTTCTTGGTGGGAATGTCAAGCCCAGCAAGAGCGTCATAGTCATCAGACGACTTGGCACCAATCGTAAGAGATTGGCTCTTTCTCTTTCGGCCCTTGATACGTGTCAAACGTATCTATAATTTTTGATTGATCCATGCTTGTTTTATGTCATTTTCACATGTTTTTGCCATCTTATTATATCATTTTAAAGCATTTTGTTGGACTAACCTATTGACAAGATGCCCAGTGCCAGTTCCCTATTTTTGTCCTGTTTTTGTTGCAGAAAGTTATTTCTGGAAATATTCTCGGAATTGGACGAAAATTTACGGTGATTTTTTATTGAGGAAATAAGGACCGGAGCCAGAAGGGCGACCCCGGGAGGGACCCACAGGCCAGGGGCGGGTCCCACCCGCGGGTCTAAGGGGGGGCCACGGCCGGGGGTGGTCCCTGCCCCTCGGAGACCCCCTCGCGACGCCCTTTGGCCTATAAATCATCCCCGATGAAAAAACCCTAAGCCCTGAAGGATTTTTCCAAATACGATACAGAGCTCCGCCGCCATCGCTGACAAGTTTCGGGGGTTCAGAAGGTCCTGTTCCGGCACCCTGCCGGGACGAGGATCGACCGCCGGAGCCATCTCCATCAACACCGCTGCTTCCCGTGATGAGGAGGGAGTAGTCCCTCACCGGGACTGAGGTTTATATAAGTAGCTATGTGGTTATCTCTCTCCCATGATGTGATCTTCGTTGTCATCATGAGCTTTATTAGTATAGTTGAATACATGATGTTTCCCTATGTGTAATGAATATGATGTTGTTCAAGTGGTGTTATCTAGTATAATTTGCAGAGTCACCGTTGTGATCACGGTACCACGGTGACAGTGAGGGTGCCATGTGTGGCTCTATGCATCAAGATTAGAGGGATCTTTATCATGAGTTTGTTCTTTATTATTGTTGGATTGAATAGATCATGAGGTTTCTTGATGCTTGTGTTATTGAAGAAAGAGACTATTCAAGAAATAGGTTGTGGTGTTTTGTTAGTACTATCTTTGCATGCGGATAGTGACAGCATGAAGTGTCCATAGATGTGGAATACGAACTTTAAGGTGTGCTTTCCGTAGCCCTATGCAATTCTCATCCTATTTGATCCACGAAAGAATGATCTCCGAGTAACATCTACCATGCATGTGTTTTTGTGGGAACTATCATGTGTTTAATTATGTTAATGATGTTGAGAGTAATCACTAGTGAAAGTATGAAGCCTAGGCCTTGTTTCCAAGCATTGATACACCATTTTTAGTCACTTTTGTCACTTGTTTGCTTGCTGCCATTTTTATTACAGAATTACAAAATCACCTTTTACCATCCATATCACTTGCATTTTACTATCTCTTCGCCGAACTAGTGCACCTATACAACTGACAATTTTATTAGGTGTGTTGGGGACACAAGAGACTTCTTGTATCTTAATTGCAGGGTTGCTTGAGAGAGGATACATTCACCTTACACCTCCCTGAGATCGATAAACCTTGGGTTACTCACTTAAGGGAAATTTGCTGCTGTCCTACAAACCTCTGCGCTTGGAGGCCCAACAAGTCTACAAGAATAGAAGCATGTAGTAGACACCAAGCTCTTTTCTGGCGCCATTGCCGGGAAGGTAAGAGGACGCACTACAATTCCTCTCCCGTCAACGAAGCTCTTTTCTGGCACCATTGCCGGGGAGGAAAGGTAAGCGGTACTCACACTCCAATGATGAAGCTAATTTCTAGCATTGTTATTGGGAAGGTGAGTGCTTGAAGGTATCTTCTTTAGATCTTGCAATTAAATCTTTTTGTTTCTTGTTTTTATTTCACTAGTTCGGTTTAATGGAAAAAAAATATGAGAGAGCTTTATAAAATTTACCTTGAAATTGGTCATGATGCTTTTGAATAGAAAATTAAAAAACCTATGGAACTTTATTTGCATAATAATCATTATAGTAGCAATGTTATTAGCATGATTTCTTTGGACACCGTTATTGCTAATGCTAAGGAAAATTCTAAGCTTGGGGAAGCTGGTTTTGATGAATATGATCTTTTTAGTCCCCCAAGCTTTGAGGAGGAAATTTGCTTTGATTATACTATGCCTCCTATATATGATGATTATTATGATGAATGTGATATTTTCATTCCACCTACTATTGAGGAAAAAGTTTATTATGATCATGATATGCCTCCTATTTATGATGATTACAATGATGGTTATGATAGTTTTACTCCCACTATTACTAATGAGAAGGATTTTACTTATGTGGAGAGTAATAATAATACTTTTATGCATGTGAATCATGAGAAAAATGCTTTATGTGATGGTTATGTTATTGAGTTTTCTTATGATTCTATTGAAAGTTATTATGAGAGAGGGAAGCGTGGTTATATAAATTTTCATCTTATGAAGTTTCCCCTCTTTATGTTGAAGGTTTTAATGTTGCACTTGCTTTGCCTTCCTATGCTTAATGCTTTATGCTCCAATGATTTATTTTCTTACAAGATTCCTATGCATAGGAAGAGAGTTAGACTTAAATGTGTTTTTATTTGCTTCATGATGCTCTCTTTTGCGTTCCAACTCTTATTCTTATGAGAGCATCATTAAAATCTCAAGCCTAGCTAAAAGGCTATAACGAAAAGCGCATGTTGGGAGGCAACCCATCTTTTACTTTCAGTTTGTTTTTGTTTTTATTGAGTCATGAAGTTGTTGCCTCTGTATCAACTTCATTGTATCTTTTTATTTTGGTTTTTTGTGCCAATTTTAGCCTCTAATACATTGAAAGTGCGAGGTATTGTTTTGCTGTCCAGAAACAGATTTCTGTCCTTCACTGTTCGAAAATACAGAAAATCCCTGAATTTCATATTTTTCTGATATTTTCAGACAGCAAGCCTGATACTTTTATATATCTTTAGTTAGTTTTGAGTTTTCTGATTTGAGCTACAGAAGTGCCTCGAAAAATTCAATCTTTACAGGTTGTTCAGTTTTTGACAGATTCTGCTTTTATTTTGTATTCGTCTCTTTACTATCGTCAAATGTGATACTCTTGAGGAGGAGTACCACATTGAGGCTTAGTAAACAGTAGCTAATGCCCAATAAAGTTGTTTGCAATTTGTCTTGAGTTGAACACATATGCATTTTAATTTATAAGCACTAACCCTCTAATCAGTTTATAAAAAGTTTTGTGGCAAGGGAGTTTTTAAGTTCCAAAGGAGAGGAGAATGAAGAAATTGAAGATAGATCAGAGCTCAATCTTGGGGATGACCCCATGGCACCCCCTCTGAATATCAAGAACCATCAACCGTCTAAGCTTGGGGATGCCCAAGCACTAGTAGAAAACAGGCCTTTCGCCCGGGCCATTAGTCGCGGACGTGTCTCAACCCGCGACTACAAGTCCGGCCACGTCGCCCCGAAATCTACGGCCCATTTGTCGCGGTTCGTTAGGAACCTTTTGTCGCGGATTGAGATACCAACCGGGACAAATGGCATCTGCGGCCGCCGCGAAAATGGCCCCCACCTTTTGTCCCGGTTCGTGTCTCGAACCGGGAGTAATACCGCGCCTTTCCGCGACGGTTCGTGATTCGAAGGCCTTTGAGTTCCCGCGCTTGATCACACGGGGAAACGAAGAGGTTGATCACACGGGGGAAACGAAGAGGTTGATCAAATTAAATGGATTTTGGGAACACGGTTGGATTAATTACCACGGCCTCCTCATCTCCCTTGCTATCTCTATATAAGAGAGCTACAGTGCCATTTGCCAAATGCACCATCTCCTCTCTGTAATCTCTCTACTCAAAAATCCTCTCTCGAATCGCTGCCGCGCGCCATGGAGCCACTTGCGTGCCCACCTCGATCCCAGGTGTTCCACTACAAGGACGACGCCGTCAACATGAACTTCAAGGTCGTGGTCACTCTCCGCGCATCAACCGTGGAGAGATGGATCCGCGACGTCAAGAGGCGCTACCTCGACGCCGCACCGAAGAAGATCGTGGGCCTCGACTGCGAGTTCACCGACGCCGCACCCAAGGAGAGGCAGCGTGCCGCCGTCCTGCAACTCTCCGTGGAGACCGACACGTTGGTGTTCCATATTTGCTACGCTGATCAGGTGCCGCAGGCCCTCAAGGACTTCTTGATGGACAAAACCATCAAATTCTGCGGCGCGGCTATCAACAACGATCAACGTATGCTGGAGCCTTACAGAATTCATATTCCGTCCGCCGTCGACCTCCAGCGGGCCGTTCACCCTAACCCAACGTACCCTAATCTTCCGAGTCTCTATGCTCTAGCCAATTTTACTATTGGCACAACGCTTCAGAAGAAGAAGATCAACAAGAAGAAGAAGAAGAAGGAGGACGAGAAGAAAAAGGAGGAAGAAGAGGACCTCACGAGAGGTTGGGGCAACTTTCCATTGAGCTTTTATCGCATCAAGTATGCCGCTCTGGACGCTCGCCTAGGCTACGAGATTGCTAGGAGGTGTCTCGGTGGTATGTGCGTATGTCTCAATGTGTCGATCTAGATCGTCTCAACAATAATTGTCATATGTGAGACGTTTGATTGAAATTATAAAAAGTTGTCTGATCTTTGGATTTATGTAGCACTTGTTTTCCCTTTATATTGTTAATTATCTCTGGACCGTAATAATATTCAGCAATAGCAAGTTTGTGCACATATCAAAAGTAATTTTTTTTATTATAAAGAGTTCTACACATTCTAAGGATTTTGTAATGACTAAAAATTTGTTGAATTTGGCCAAGTGGATCAAAAGTTATGGAATTTCGAAAGTTAAGGATTTAAAACTCTCTCTCTGTCGATCCCTCTCTCTTCTATTCCAAAAGTGTACGGTATGTGGTAGCGTAGAAATATACGAAAACTATTTTGAAATGAAGAAAAGAAATAAATAAAATGAAAAGAAAATGAATTCTCTGCCGCGGCAAAGAAAACTGTCCAAATTTCTGCCGCGATCATTAGTCGCGGCCTGGTATACGAGCCGCGACAAAAGCTTGTGACCCTGTTTTGGTGGCCTTTTGTCCCGGTTTGTATCTCAAACCGGGACAAATGGTCTGGCCCTATATATATGCAGCCCCTCTTCCCCCTCCGCGACACTCTCTTGTTTTTTTTTCCTGGTGGGAGGTGGTGTTGGTTTGTGCTAGTTTTTTTTTTCTACATATGCACTAGAGGTGTTCGGTGAAATGCCTGTTAGAGCGATGCCACTTGAGTTCACACCAAACAAACATGATATGAGGTGTCCGAGCCACACTTAAGCTTCCTCCTCTTTGTTTCCAAGTTTCCTAAAAGGTTAGCAACTACTTTCTTGTTTAGACCACGCGGTACTAATTTTAGCATCGTGATTGCGTTTGATATATAGTTGCATGATGCAGATGGGCCACCCATGGATGTACGGTGACCGACGCTCTGGCGCTTATAGAGAAGGCGTGCGTTCTTTTATCGTTGTGTCCGTGGCGAACAAGCGGCGGGATGGTTTTATGTGTTGTCCGTGTGTCGAATGTCGGAATGAGAAGGATTACACTTCCTCAAGAGTCATTCAGAGCCACCTGCTTCGGTCTGGTTTCATGCCCGGCTATAATGTCTGGACCTATCACGGAGAAAGAGGGGTTATGATGGAAGACGTCGATGAAGAAGAGAACGATGATGACAACTACCGATCTATGTTTCCTGAATACGCTGATACTGCAATGAAAGACAATGAAGAAGAAGGAGGTGAAGAACGGGCAGCATATGAGCCCGCTGATGATCTTGGTCGGGTCATTTCTGATGCAAAGCGAGACTGCGACACAGAAAAGGAGAGGTTGCAGTTCGAGCAGATGTTACAGGACCACAACAAATTGTTGTACCCAACTTGTGAAGATGGCCAGAAGAAGCTGGGTAGCACACTAGAATTGCTGAAGTGGAAGGCAGAGACCGGTGTGACTGACTCGGGATTTGAAAAGTTGCTGGTACTAATGAAGAAGATGCTTCCAAGAAATAACGAATTGCCCGCCAGTACGTACGAAGCAAAGAAGCTTGTCTGCCCTCTAGGATTAGACGTGCAGAAGATACATGCATGCCCTAATGACTGCATCCTCTACCGTGGTGAGAAGTACGAGAATATGGATAAATGTCCGGTATGCACTGCATTGCGGTATAAGATAAAAAAAGATGACCCTGGTGATGTTGAGGGTGAGCCACCCAGGAAGAGGGTTCCTGCCAAGGTGATGTGGTATGCTCCTATAATACCACGGTTGAAACGTTTGTTCAGAAACAAAGAGCATGCCAAGTTGTTGCGATGGCACATGGAAGACCGTAAGAAAGATGGGATGTTGAGGCACCCGGCTGATGGTCGGCAGTGGAGAAAAATCAAGAGAGAGTTCCCGTACTTTACAGGTGACGCAAGGAACTTATGGTTTGGTCTAAGTACAGATGGCATGAATCCTTTTGGGGAGCAGAGCTGCAGTCACAGCACCTGGCCCGTGACTCTATGTATCTACAACCTTCCTCCTTGGTTGTGCATGAAGCGGAAGTTCATTATGATGCCAGTGTGTAACAGCCCTAGCTTGGTAATGAAAAATACGAGGAATTTTTCCACTTTTTGCATTCATGTTTGCATCATGGCATATCTTTAAATTGCTTTTGTGACAAACCACAAATGGAAAATAATAAAAAGAGGGAAGCCAAACTTCCCAAAACCTTTACTTACTTGAAATGCAAACTATGGTGCAACCTTTAACATGACAGGTGACCATATGGTTCAACAAGTTCCCCAAGTTCACCTTAATGCACAAGAACCAAATGGATGGGTTCCAATTGTTTCCAACTTTCTTAGGCCCTAAAATGTAGCTCAAAGCTTTTGTCTATATTTGTGAGCCATGCCACCTTGTTCAAAGGCCTAGATAAATGTATGGTGAGTTGTTTATCTTGTGGAGAAACTCCCAGAATTTTTGCATATTTTCTGGAATTGTTTCGGTGCCCAAATAAAAGCTAGCCTTTTCTGCCAATTTGTGGTCATCCGGAATGACCCGGAAATTTCCGGATCAATTCCGGACTAGTCGGAATTTTCCGGCCCTCTCCGGAAAATTCCGGATGAAGCACAGTGACGACAATGGACACTGGCGCCATGCCGCCCGATGCCACCTGCTCCCCTCGCACGCCATGCCGCCGTGGCCCCCCTTTGAGGTCAAAGGCGCTGCCCTCTGCTCCCCGTGCTCACCTGCTCCTTTTCCCTTCTGCCCTCCCTCTCTCGCTCCTCCCGAGCGTTCCAGGAGGCCGCCCGCGCGCCGTCCCATCGCTGTCGATTCGCCGCCGTTGGAGCTCCCCGGGACGAACGGCCGCCGCCAACACCTCCGCCTAGACCTCCTCTCCCTCCCCACCGGAGGAACCGAGCCGGGAGGACCAGTCCCGGCGTGTGCGTCCTCGACCTCGGCCACCGGCCGCCCAGACCGATTCTCGCGACTCCGGCCTCTCCCCGCCAACGCCGACTCCTTCTTAGCACACAAGGTGAGGCATGCGTGCTTGCTAGCCCTCTCCCGCTCCCCCTCTCCCTCTTGTGCGTGCTCGCGCCATGCACACCCGCCGCCGCCGTCGTTTTTCTGCCCAGGATCGAGCCGTCCGGAATCGCCCGGATTATTCCGGATCGATTCCGGGTCGACCGGATTTTTCCGGACATTTCCGGACGAATTCCGAAACTCTAACAGAAGGATTTTGAGGTCACCTCGGATTTGGCTCGGAATGAGCCCGGATTATTCCGGACCATCCGGAATATTCCGGCCCAATCCGGATAAATTCCGAACCATCTGTAAAACATGAAAACCAGATTGCTTCAACTTCTTTTCTTTGAATCTTGCAAATGTTATACCAATTTGTTCAGTGTTTCAAATGCTATCTAAACATGCTAGTACCACCTCATGACCACAACTTGCTTTTCGACATTACTCTTAAATTGGATAAGAGATATAAATCCAAATAAGTAATTAAATGAATTAAACTCAACTACTTAATTATTTTGCTATTTATTCTTCGGTACTCCGAATATCACGAATGCGGTACCAAAACGACCACAAGAGCAACACCTAGTTAATCGTGTCATGTTCATGCATATTGAGCCACTTATCTAATAATGAGATAATTTATAAAGAATGTGTTCACTAAGATAAATATGGAGTGTGTCCAAATAATTGCACTAACTATTTGGAACTCCATTTAATTTGTTAAATAAATTAAATGATATCATCTTTGCATCAATTGGACATGTCTTCATGTGTTTGCGTATTGCACCTTGTGATCGTGTGATTTATGTGCTCTTTGTGTTTCTCTTTTGGGTATCGATAGATTCCGGAGTCGAGGGTCTCTCGACTTACCCCGACGAGCGGTACTTCACGCCCGGGCAGCAAGGCAAGAGATAACCTAAACTTCTTGGCATTCTAGTATCCCAATGTTTTATAAACTTATTTTACCCACCATATTATTTGCATGCGATTCAATTGTCTCTTTTGGTCAAAGTATAGAGAATCCTATGGTTGCATGTTTTTCCCGAGCCAATCACATGTATCCCTACCTATGAACCCTAGTGTTGATGTGTTGGCCGGATACAAATATAATTATTGGTTATATGCTTAGCCATGCTTAGAAATGCTTAGTTGAGATACTAGTTATGTCCGTTATTGAATTCCATACTTGTTGATGTTGATGGAATGATTCGGGCATGGTGGATAAATGTGAGGCTTAATCAAATTGCTAAAGGCTTGGATGAGTTGCCCTCGGGGAGGGTGGTTTGCCTCATTCTTGCCACCTAGGATGAGAGTGCTTTTAGCTAGAACCAAGAACCGAGCGTGCTGCCATTGGTGGGTGTATGGGCGCCTCACTAACTGAATAACTTGTGCGGGCGTATCCAAGGGTCCTCTAGTTTGCTATTTCCATTTGCCGTGTGTGTGAGCGGAAAAAGAAATGATGAGGATGGTGGTGTTTAGGACGTGGCGATGGGGCAGGGGCTGAGGCTGGGTAAACTTGCCCTGTGGCCACAGATGACTCTTGGATAGTCTCACGCGAGGTAAAGGCCGCGCCTGCTTGCCGGCCTTCCCCGGAAGAGGGCCAACTAGGTGAGCCGGACGGTACCAATGGGTAAATTAGTACACCCCTGCAGGGTTAAATCTTTTCGAAAAGCCGTGTCCACGGTTATGGACAAACTCTTGGGAAAGGCGGATTAGCTCATAGATAACTTTAACCTAATTGATGTGGCAGCTAGAGGTTGCATAATAAACTTGTGATAAAGGTTCATTTCCTCGAGGGTGAGTCGAGGGAGTGCCTTTGTGTGAGATGAGTGGTGATGGTTGTGAGTAGGTTCGCCGAGAACCAAAAGGTGAAAATGTTACTCTCTTACCCCTTTTTGAAAAGTATTCTGAGTAGACGAATGCCATGTGTCAATTATATTTCTGTTTATGAAACATAGCTTTATGCAAAAGAAATACATACAAAGCTTTAGAGCCTCCGTCAGTCATTGGGCCTATATCGCCCTAATAAACTTGCAAGTACGTCGTTTCTCAGTCTCTCTTTGCTGTCTCTATGTATTTGTATTTCAGAGGAGGACGACACCGAGCAGCTAGGTGGGTTCTTCGTTGACGTCGACTACTAGTCTGGGGTTCCCAGGTGGCAGCTTGGGACCGTGGAACAAGCTGGCTGGGATGATGTTATTTGTAGGCCTCTTAGGCCATATATTTGCTTCTTGTTGTTAGACAACACTACCCGCTTCCGCTTGATGTATTGTTGGATCTGTGATCCTTTTGCTGTGTATATTTGTATTCTTCTCAATATATGAGTTGCTATATGTTTTGTGTCATAGAGTCATGCAATGTGCCGGTTTGTTCCACAAGTCTCGATCTTTGTTTTATACATTGATGGTTGTGCCAAATACATAGCCTCTCTGTGTAATTCCGGGGTCGGGGCGCTACAACTTGGTATCAGAGCAGGACTGCCTGTAGGAAACCCTTTCTTTTGGTCGATGTCGAGTCTAGTGAAAATTATTTTCAACCTAAAAATGAGTTGTGAAAACCTTCTTAGGATTCTTTTTGCTTCTCATCCAACTCGCTCTACTCTGATTCTTACCTCTATTTGTTTTATGCTTGGTGTCGATGTTTAGGTTCTCGGGGTTTGGGTTCCTACCTTTAGTTACTAGTTATCCTTACTCCTCTGCCAAATCTAAAATGTGAAGAAAGTAAGTATGATGGTTCGTCAAGATATTCCTTTGCTTTAGCCCAAGATCTTGAACCGAAGGTCCCGGATTGTGCTAGGGCTTCGGTGTAGTGATTCATGAGGGTTGTCACCCTTGTGAGCATTATGCTATTGCGAGTCCCAGTGCATGAAGCTGATCTTTGACCCAGGATCTTTCCCGTTGAACCCCGGTGCTAATGGTTAAACCCTACATCAGGTTGGCAGAAATTAAAGTTAGTCTTCAAGCTCGAGGTTGCAGCCGTAATTGTTTCCTCGACAATGCTCTTCTTCGTCACTAGCTTTAGCTAGAATTCCTGTTATGGAATCATCTGAATCATGACGGGATTTCTCTTAGCGAGTTCTTCATCAATAATTGTGATCCCTCCGGTAACACCCGTTCCTGAAACCCTTTCGGCACTAGTTGTCGGAAGAGTGCCACAAGGGTTTCTGCAATAGCTTGCAATTGTTGTTAGCCGATTCTTAGTCTAAATCTGTCCTATGTTATTGCATCTTAAACCTCTATGGCTGCAAGGATCCAATGATCTATCTTATCTATCAGAATTGGTTACTAACTTGTCGTTGTTCCAATTCTTCAGAATGGCTCCTACCCGTCGTGGGGAACAGAGCAACCCTGATCCACCACCGCCACCCTCAATGGCGGAGGTTATGATGGCTATCGAACAAAACCGCCTGCGCAATGAGCTGTTGCTCGAGCAGCTGGTCCAGCAAGGGGCCAGGAGGAACACGGACTACACCACCCTCAACCAGTTCTTGCGGTCCCAACCTCCCAATTTCTCCGAGGCTAAGGAGCCGCTTGATGCGGATGATTGGCTTCGGGCTATCGAGCGCAAGTTTGCCGCTCTCCACGTTCCGGTGGCGGAACATGTCAACTTCGCCACCTACCTACTGGAAGGAGCCGCCGGCTCCTGGTGGGAGAGCCACGTGGCGATGGTTGCCGCGGGCCATGTTGTCACTTGGGAGGAATTCCGCGCCGCCTTCCGTGCGGCGTACATCCCCAAGCCCATCCTCGAGCTCAAGAGGCGGGAGTTCCTGGACTTAACCCAGGGACGCATGGACGTCCAGTCATATGGACGGGAGTTCAACCACCTCTCCCGTTACGCCCCTCGGGACGTGACGAATGATGAGGACAAGCAATACCTCTTCCGCAAGGGGCTCGCACCTCGTCTCCGATACGAGCTCCTACCCTTCAAGTTCACCTCCTACCAAGAGCTCTACAACCAGGCCCTCACTATGGAGCAGGGTAGGAAGGAGCTGGAGGCTTCTAAGAGGCCAGCTCCGGCTGATCACCAGAGCTCCTCCTCCTCGGAGGGCAAGAAGCGCAAGGTCTTCGTGCCTTTCAGCGTCGTGCCAAAGGCGCCCTTCGCGCCGAAGCCCACCGGGTACTTGCCACCTTCGCCTCACCCAGCTACTTCAACCATGGGTGCGGGTGGAAGTGGGTACCACCCTCAGCTGCCTCCACCACCGCAGAGGCCCACTTGTTTCAGCTGTGGCCAGACGGGGCACTTCTCCAGGGAGTGTCCCCAGAAGGCACCGGCTACCTCAGCACCTGCAGCTGCTCCCTCAACACCAGCCGCCAAGGCCGTGCCCATCAGCCGTGGTCGCCTAAACCACGTCTCGGCTGAAGGAGTTGAAAGGGACCCCCGTGTTCTCATGGGTATGCTTCGAATCAATGATTCTCCAGCTTCAGTCTTGTTTGATTCTGGAGCATCGCATTCATTCATATCCATATCGTTTGCAATCAACCATCAAATATCATTTGAGGATATGGACTCCCTGTTAGTGGTCGAGACCCCAGGCTCTAGTTGGCACCCTCACTGGATGTCTCCGGAGGTTCAGATTTCTATAGCGACAATTCCTTTCCCGTTTTCGTTGATAGCACTAAAGTCAGTGGGATTAGATGTCATTCTGGGCATGGATTGGCTAGTCACATATCAGGCCAAGCTAGATTGTGTTGCCAAGACTATCACAGTAAACCACCCAACCTATGGACTAGTGCGTTACTGGTCCCCTACTTCCGTAACTCCGTCCACTGCCACTCCCCATTCTCCGAAGATCAGTACTATTTTCCTGGAGGGTATCACCCCACCTGAGATACATGAGGTGGTTGTGGTGTGTGATTTCCCCGATATATTTCCTGAAGAATTGCCTGGCATGCCACCTGATTGAAGTGTGGAATTCGTCATTGAATTGGTTCCGGTAACCGCCCCAACTTCCAGAAGGCCTTACCGCATGCCAGCAGAAGAGCTAACTGAATTGAAGAAGCAACTTGATGAGCTGCTGGAAAAGGAATTCGACCGCCCTAGTAGCTCGCCTTGGGGCTGCCCGGTCATCTTTGTCAAAGAAAGGAATACCCATGATCCTCGACTGGTTGTTGATTACCGCCCTTTGACTGCGGTGACCGCCAAGGACAAGTATCCTATTCCTCGAATAACTGACCTATTCGATCATCCAGCCGGTGCAACGGTATTCTCCAAGATGGATCTGAGGTCAGGATACCATCAGATCAAAATTAGAAAGGAGGATATTCCGAAAACGACTTTCACTACTCAATATGGCTTATATGAGTATACCCCGGCAGAAAAGTTACTATGACAAACACCATCAAAAAGTTCACTATGAAATTGGTGATAAGCTTATCCTCGAGTCTCTCCTCTCCGAGGTGTTCGTCGCTTCGGGATCAAGGGCAAATTAGCACCCCGCTATGTTGGCCCTTTCACCGTCCTAGCCAAGTGAGGAGATCTCTCCTATCAACTTGAGTTGCCTACCAATTTCCCGGATGTTCCTGATGTGTTTCATGTTTCCCTCTTCCCTCTTCCTACTCTAGGAATCTCGGGGCGAGATTCTTGTAAGGGGGTAGAGTTGTAACAGCCCTAGCTTGGTAATGAAAAATACGAGGAATTTTTTCACTTTTTGCATTCATGTTTGCATCATGGCATATCTTTAAATTGCTTTTGTGACAAACCACAAATGGAAAATAATAAAAAGAGGGAAGCCAAACTTCCCAAAACCTTTACTTACTTGAATGCAACTATGGTGCAACCTTTAACATGACAGGTGACCATATGGTTCAACAAGTTCCCCAAGTTCACCTTAATGCACAAGAACCAAATGGATGGGTTCCAATTGTTTCCAACTTTCTTAGGCCCTAAAATGTGGCTCAAAGCTTTTGTCTATATTTGTGAGCCATGCCACCTTGTTCAAAGGCCTAGATAAATGTATGGTGAGTTGTTTATCTTGTGGAGAAACTCCCAGAATTTTTGCATATTTTCTGGAATTGTTTCGGTGCCCAAATAAAAGCTAGCCTTTTCTGCCAATTTGTGGTCATCCGGAATGACCCGGAAATTTCCGGATCAATTCCGGACCAGTTGGAATTTTCCGGCCCTCTCCGGAAAATTCCGGATGAAGCACAGTGATGACAATGGACACTGGTGCCATGCCGCCCGATGCCACCTGCTCCCCTCGCGCGCCATGCCGCCGTGGCCCCCCTTTGAGGTCAAAGGCGCTGCCCTCTGCTCCCCGTGCTCACCTGCTCCTTTTCCCCTCTGCCCTCCCTCTCTCGCCCCTCCCGAGCGTCCCAGGAGGCCGCCCGCGCGCCGTGCCATCGCCGTCGATTCGCCGCCGTTGGAGCTCCCCGGGACGAACGGCCGCCGCCAACACCTCCGCCTAGACCTCCTCTCCCTCCCCACCGGAGGAACCGAGCCGGGAGGACCAGTCCCGGCGTGTGCGTCCTCGACCTCGTCGACCTCGGCCGCCGGCCGCCCGGACCGATTCTCGCGACTCCGGCCTCTCCCCGCCAACGCCGACTCCTTCTTAGCACACAAGGTGAGGCATGCGTGCTTGCTAGCCCTCTCCCGCTCCCCCTCTCCCTCTTGTGCGTGCTCGCGCCATGCACACCCGCCGCCGCCGTCGTTTTTCTGCCCAGGATCGAGCCGTCCGGAATCGCCCGGATTATTCCGGATCGATTCCGGGTCGACCGGATTTTTCCGGACATTTCCGGACGAATTCCGAAACTCTAACAGAAGGATTTTGAGGTCACCTCGGATTTGGCTCGGAATGAGCCCGGATTATTCCGGACCATCCGGAATATTCCGGCCCAATCCGGATAAATTCCGAACCATCTGTAAAACATGAAAACCAGATTGCTTCAACTTCTTTTCTTTGAATCTTGCAAATGTTATACCAATTTGTTCAGTGTTTCAAATGCTATCTAAACATGCTAGTACCACCTCATGACCACAACTTGCTTTTCGACATTACTCTTAAATTGGATAAGAGATATAAATCCAAATAAGTAATTAAATGAATTAAACTCAACTACTTAATTATTTTGCTATTTATTCTTCGGTACTCCGAATATCACGAATGCGGGTACCAAAACGACCACAAGAGCAACACCTAGTTAATCGTGTCATGTTCATGCATATTGAGCCACTTATCTAATAATGAGATAATTTATAAAGAATGTGTTCACTAAGATAAATATGGAGTGTGTCCAAATAATTGCACTAACTATTTGGAACTCCATTTAATTTGTTAAATAAATTAAATGATATCATCTTTGCATCAATTGGACATGTCTTCATGTGTTTGCGTATTGCACCTTGTGATCGTGTGATTTATGTGCTCTTTGTGTTTCTCTTTTGGGTATCGATAGATTCCGGAGTCGAGGGTCTCTCGACTTACCCCGACGAGCGGTACTTCACGCCCGGGCAGCAAGGCAAGAGATAACCTAAACTTCTTGGCATTCTAGTATCCCAATGTTTTATAAACTTATTTTACCCACCATATTATTTGCATGCGATTCAATTGTCTCTTTTGGTAAAAGTATAGAGAATCCTATGGTTGCATGTTTTTCCCGAGCCAATCACATGTATCCCTACCTATGAACCCTAGTGTTGATGTGTTGGCCGGATACAAATATAATTATTGGTTATATGCTTAGCCATGCTTAGAAATGCTTAGTTGAGATACTAGTTATGTCCGTTATTGAATTCCATACTTGTTGATGTTGTTGGAATGATTCGGGCATGGTGGATAAATGTGAGGCTTAATCAAATTGCTAAAGGCTTGGATGAGTTGCCCTCGGGGAGGGTGGTTTGCCTCATTCTTGCCGCCTAGGATGAGAGTGCTTTTAGCTAGAACCAAGAACCGAGCGTGCTGCCATTGGTGGGGTGTATGGGCGCCTCACTAACTGAATAACTTGTGCGGGCGTATCAAGGGTCCTCTAGTTTGCTATTTCCATTTGCCGTGTGTGTGAGCGGAAAAAGAAATGATGAGGATGGTGGTGTTTAGGACGTGGCGATGGGGCAGGGGCTGAGGCTGGGTAAACTTGCCCTGTGGCCACAGATGACTCTTGGATAGTCTCACGCGAGGTAAAGGTTTAACCGCGCCTGCTTGCCGGCCTTCCCCGGAAGAGGGCCAACTAGGTGAGCCGGACGGTACCAATGGGTAAATTAGTACACCCCTGCAGGGTTAAATCTTTACGAAAAGCCGTGTCCACGGTTATGGACAAACTCTTGGGAAAGGCGAATTAGCTCATAGATAACTTTAACCTAATTGATGTGGCAGCTAGAGGTTGCATAATAAACTTGTGATAAAGGTTAATTTCCTCGAGGGTGAGTCGAGGGAGTGCCTTTGTGTGAGATGAGTGGTGATGGTTGTGAGTAGGTTCGCCGAGAACCGAAAGGTGAAAATGTTACTCTCTTACCCCTTTTTGAAAAGTATTCTGAGTAGACGAATGCCATGTGTCAATTATATTTCTGTTTATGAAACATAGCTTTATGCAAAAGAAATACATACAAAGCTTTAGAGCCTCCGTCAGTCATTGGGCCTATATCGCCCTAATAAACTTGCGAGTACGTCGTACTCAGTCTCTCTTTGCTGTCTCTATGTATTTGTATTTCAGAGGAGGACGACACCGAGCAGCTAGGTGGGTTCTTCGTTGACGTCGACTACTAGTCTGGGGTTCCCAGGTGGCAGCTTGGGACTGTGGAACAAGCTGGCTGGGATGATGTTATTTGTAGGCCTCTTAGGCCATATATTTGCTTCTTGTTGTTAGACAACACTACCCGCTTCCGCTTGATGTATTGTTGGATCTGTGATCCTTTTGCTGTGTATATTTGTATTCTTCTCAATATATGAGTTGCTATATGTTTTGTGTCGTAGAGTCATGCAATGTGCCGGTTTGTTCCACAAGTCTCGATCTTTGTTTTATACATTGATGGTTGTGCCAAATACATAGCCTCTCTGTATAATTCCGGGGTCGGGGCGCTACACAGTGCTGATCCAAGGCCCGAAGCAACCCCGGCAACGACATTGATGTGTATCTAAGGCCATTAGTTGATGAACTTTTACAGTTGTGGGCCGAACCAGGTGTACGTGTGTGGGATGAGCACAAACAGGAGGAATTTGACCTACGAGCATTGCTGTTCGTAACCATCAATGATTGGCCTGCACTTAGTAACATTTCAGGACAGACGAACAAAGGATACAGTGCATGCACGCACTGTTTAGATGAGACTGAAAGTATATATCTGGATAAATGTAGGAAGAATGTGTACCCGTACAATCGTCGTTTTCTTCCGCACAGGCATCACTTAAGGAAAAAAGGCAAGCATTTCAATGGCAAGGAAGAAACCCGGACGAAGCCTGTCCCCCGTAGTGGTGCTGATGTATTTGGTATGGTCAAGGATTTAAATGTAATCTTTGGAAAGGGTCCTGGCAGAGAACCTGTTCCGAATGACGCTGACGGACACGCACCCATGTGGAAGAAGAAATCTATATTTTGAGAGCTAGAATATTGGAAAGTCCATGAGGTCCGCTCTGCAATCGACGTGATGCACCTGACGAAGAATCTTTGCGTGAATATTCTAGGCTTCCTGGGCTTGTATGGGAAGTCAAAAGATACACCGGAAGCACGGGAGGACCAGGAACGTCATAAAGGACGAGACGGCATGCATGCAGGGCAGTTTCAAGGGCCTGCCAGCTACGCTCTTACCAAAGAAGAGAAGGAAATCTTTTTTGAAGTACTTTTCAGTATCAAGGTCCCGTCTGGCTTCTCGTCGAATATAAAGGGAATAGTAAATATGAAAGAGAAAAAATTCCAAAACCTAAAGTCTCATGACTGCCACGTGCTTATGACGCAATTGCTTCCGGTTGCATTGAGGGGAATTCTACCAGAAAATGTTCGACTAGCCATTGTGAAGGTATGCGCTTTCCTCAATGCAATTTCTCAGAAGGTAATCGATCCAGAAAGTCTAACAGGGTTACAGATTGATGTGGTCCAATGTCTGGTCAGCTTCGAGTTGTTGTTCCCGCCATCCTTCTTCAATATTATGACGCACCTCCTAGTTCACCTAGTCGAAGAGATTAGAATTCTCGGTCCTGTATTTCTACACAATATGTTCCCCTTCGAGAGGTTCATGGGAGTCTTAAAGAAATATGTTCATAACCGTGCTAGGCCAGAAGGAAGCATCTCCAAGGGCTATGGAACAGAGGAGGTCATTGAGTTTTGTGTTGACTTTCTTCCTGACCTGAAGCCGATTGGTGTTCCTGAATCTCGGTATGAAGGAAGGCTGACTGGAAAAGGCACACTAGGAAGGAAAACAACGGTATGTAGGGACGCGCTTTCTTTCACTCAAGCACACTACACAGTTCTACACAATTCCACCGTGGTTGCTCCGTATATCGAGAAACACAAGAATATTCTACGCGCCGAAAACCCGGGGGAGCATGAATCCTGGATTAAAGGGGAACACGAGGCGACTTTCGGCAGTTGGTTGCAGACACATCTCATGAATAACAACACTGTTGGAGATCAGCTGTACTTGTTGGCCAGGTTACCATCGTCGACTATATGTACTTTCCAAGGGTACGAGATAAATGGGAATACATTTTACACGATCTCCCAAGATAAAAAGAGCACCAACCAAAACAGTGGTGTCCGCTTTGATGCAACAGACGACAATGGGCAGAAGGACACATATTATGGATACATAGAGGAGATATGGGAACTTGACTATGGACCTACTTTTAAGGTCCTTTGTTTCGGTGCAAATGGGTCAAGCTGACAGGAGGCGGGGTACATGTAGACCAAAAGTACGGCATGACAACAAGTGGATCTCAAAAAGCTTGCATACATGGACGAACCATTCGTCCTAGCGAACAATGTGGCTCAGGTTTTCTATGTGAAGGACATTTCTACCAAATCGAGAAAAAGAAATCAGCAAAAGAATACATCGTCCGATGAGCCAAAGCGCCACATATTTCTTTCAGGGAAAAGAAACATTGTGGGAGTGGATGACAAGACAGACATGTCAGAAGATTATAATAAGTTTCATGAAATTCCGCCCTTCACAGTGAAAACTAACCCATGCATCCTGTTAAATGATGAAGATGCTCCATGGCTACGGCGCAGAAGAAAACCACAACACTAGATAGGGATGTTGGTGATTTGTAATAATGGCTATATGCGAGTACAAACCGTATGTTTTGACTATATGCACCGTCGGGATGTATGCATGGAATCTGAATGATTTGTATTCGGTCGATGAACTGAAGGATTTCTAGATAGAACAAAACACACGGTATCACCTGCATACAACCCTACTGTGGCTAGAGAGTGCCCGCATATCAAATGCACCGTAGGGCGTATGCAGGTGAACCTGTTTGAGTTGTATTCGGTCGATGAACTGAATGATCCTCGGCAATTCATCATTGTGTCACCCTAATCCAGTGGTTGGATTCAACCTACCGAGGGCTTGTGTTAGGGAACATGCCAGCGGGTAGGCTAAATCCAACCATTGGGTTCGGTGGCAAAGGTAGACGCTCGTTGTGTGCCGTTTCGCTGCAGGGACGTCGCTATTTATAGGCGATTAGAAGGTGTACCTGTGGATGAGGTGGGAGTGCAGATCCAACAGCTCACAAGCGCTCTAAAGAAACACACCCCTGATCCAACGGCTCACAAGCGCTTAAAGAAACACACGATCCGTGTGCTTCTTTAGTCCCGGTTGTACAAACCGGGACTAAGGCCCTGATCCAACAGGTCACAAGCGCTCGATGGAAACACACGATCCGTGTGCTTCTGATCCAACGGCTCACAAGCGCTCTAAAGAAACACACCCCTGATCCAACGGCTCACAAGCGCTTGAAAGAAACACACGATCTGTGTGCTTCTTTAGTCCCGGTTGGTAACACGAACCGGGACTAAAGGCCCTGATCCAACAGGTCACAAGCGCTCGAAGGAAACACACGATCCGTGTGCTTCTGATCCAACGGCTCACAAGCGCTCTAAAGAAACACACCCCTGATCCAACGGCTCACAAGCGCTTGAAAGAAACACACGATCCGTGTGCTTCTTTAGTCCCGGTTGGTAACACGAAGCGGTACTAAGGCCCTGATCACATATATATGTAGGCTTGGCCGCCATTGCCATATCACATCTAAACTCATATCTGCAACCTCATCACTCTTCCATTGACTTAGGTGTCGGCGACGATGTCCATGTTGGACCAGAGGGGCGATGTGCGGGACTGGGCTCCACCGGGCTGGCACTGGGAGGTGCTACCTTCCGGGACGCGCAGCTTGGTGAGGAATCCGGGTGACGTCGTCGACCCGGATCTTCTGTGGTGGCAGTCGCGTGGGCCACGCTCAGTGTAGAGGGAGCCGGCCTCCGAGGATGTGGTACGTCGCCGTATCAGGGAGGAGGATGAGCATGTCCGTCGCTACATGTATCTATTGGATAGGCATTATGACAGTAGGTGGCCGTTTCTTCGGAGGGTTCCTTCTCACGTGAGCTATGACCCTATGAGGGTTCCTTCTCTTTGGATGCGCAGCGCCGGCGGCTCAGCACCCCGCGGCTCAGTAACCGGTCGAAGTTAGTTATTCAAATTATCCAGTTATGTCATTCCGTATAAATGATTTGTATTCGGTCGATGAACTAGTTATTCAAATTCAAGCACTTTTCATGTTGAAAGTTTTCTCAAAAGCCGCGACTACCTTTAGTCGCGGGGCGTGGTTCAACCCGTGACTAAAGACATGCTTTTAGTCGCGGCTTGAGCCACGCCCCACGATCCGTGTGCTTCTGATCTAACGGCTCAGAAGCGCTCTAAACAAACACACGATCCGTGTGCTTCCGATCAAACGGCTCACAAGCGCTCGAAGGAAACACACTATCCGTGTGCTAGCTTCTTGCCATATCACTATATATATGTAGGTTTGGCCGCCATTGCCATATCACATCTAAACTCTTCCATGGCTTCCACCGTACTAAGCTACCGTCAGGCAGAGAAGATTTCCACCTCGAACTACCCCTGCCCGCCCGGCTACTGCGTCCCCGCCGGCTGGATGCTAAGCGCCGGAGGCGTGCCGGTCCCTCCTGTCCCTCATGGTGTGGCGCGCCGGGCGGCCATCACGAACCACTACTACCTCGAGCTCACGCCGGAGCAGCGGATGGATCCCGACTACCGCCCGACTTGGGACGCCTTCTTCATCAATCGGCGTGAGAGGGCGCTCGCCAGGTACGAGGGGGACGGCCCGCCTCCTTCGGACTTCAACGAGGCCGGCCGTCAGCTGTGGTGGGCTGGCCGAACTCTCCAGGGCGTTATGAACTACATCACGGCCGGCGATAACCCCCGCCTACGCTACCCTCAGATCCAGTCCAGGCGTGCTCACCCGTCGAGGTGGGAGCCACGAGCGCCGTCCGATGACAGCGACGACGACCACGACGAGTATTATAGGCCTAGGCAGGAGTATGACTAAGATTGTTAGGACAAATTATCCAGTTATGTCATTCCGTATAAATGATTTGTATTCGGTCGATGAACTAGTTATTATCAAATGATCCACTGTTGTCATTGGCTCCAAGATTAAAAAATATGCAAAAAAAATATTAGTTAATCCATTTTTTAATTGAAAATGGCAAAATTGTTAATAGTTTGTAGAGTTACAATAATTATTTTATAAAACAGAAAATGGTTTTGGATTACTTATTCAAATTCAAGTACTTTTCATGTTGGAAGTTTTCTCAAATTTATTCAAATATTCAAATATTTGTAGAGTTAATCCATTTGTGAGTAAGTATTTGAAAAAAACAGAGAAAACAGCGCGCGAGCACATTTTTTTGGCCCAGCGCGCGCAAATTTTGGGCCATTAGTCGCGGCCCGTACCACCAGCCGTGACTAAAGCCTGCGATGCGCGCGCGATCTGAAACCGCCCCCACCCCCCCCCCCTTTAGTCGCGGGGCGTGGCTCAGCCCGCGACTAAAGACCCCTTTTGTCCCGGTCGGTCTACGCCCCGCGACTAAAGGTGCGTGTATATACTTCCGGTGCGTGGCTCAGACCGCGACACCGAGGCCATTTGTGACATAGCGCCGTCAGGCTGCCGAAATTTTCCACCGCCACCGTCGCCTCCTGCCGCCAGCCGCTCTCCTCCGCCACCGTCGCCCGAGCTACCGCCGCCCGAGCCTTCCTCTCCGCGCCCGTCGCCGTCGCCCGAGCTACCGACGCCCGAGCCTTCCTCTCCGCGCCCGTCGCCATCGCCTCCTCCGCCGCCCGAGCTTGCCGTCCGGCCGCCGCCGCCCCTCAACTTCGGCCGCCCCCGCGCCCGAGCGGCAGCCACCCCTCAACTCCGGCCGCCGCCCCTTAACTCCGCCGCCCCCCGCGCCCGAGGCGCCGCCGCGAGCTCGCCGTCCCCGCCTAGGTCAGACTGCCGCCGGCACCCCTCTCCTCCTTAACCACCGATTTTTAGCAAATTGTAGATAGCAAAATTATTTTATGAGATTTTAGAATGAAGTGTGTCAGTTCTAGCAAAATTAATTTATGAGATTTAGTGATTTTAAAATTAAGTGTTAGTTCTAGCAAATTATTTTATGTTAGTGTTAGTTCTATCAAATTATTTTATGAGATTTTAGAATTAAGTGTTAGTTCTAACAATTGTATAAAGTGTTAGTGTTAGTTCTAGCAAATTAATTTTAGAATTAGTTGTATAGGTGTTTAATGAATTGCTACGGCCAAAAATCATGTTAGTGTTAGTTCTAGCAAATTGTATGAAATCTAGCATTTTTAGCAATTTGTAGATAGCAAAATTATTTTATGAGATTTTACAATTTAGTGTTAGTTCTAGCAAAATTAATTTATGAGATTTTAAAATTAAGTGTTAGTTCTAGCAAAATTATTTTATGAGATTTTAGAATTAAGTGTTAGTTCTAGCAATTGTAATAGTGTTAGTTCTAACAAAATTAATTTTAGAATTAATTGTATAGGTGTTTGATGAATTGCTACTGCCAAAAATCATGTTAGTGTTAGTTCTAGCAATTTTTTGTTGAACTTTAACAATTATGCAACTTTTGTTATAAATAATTTTATGTAGCAATATTGTATGCGAAAATGATATTGTGTGCATTTTGCAGAAACTATGGATCCACCTAGTCCGATCCGCAGAGACCTAAGACAAGAAGAAATTCTCGAGGACATAATCCACAACGCCATCGGTGCTGATCCACCCGAATCTCCCTCGATGTATCTGAACCCATCCGGTGAGGGTGAAGAGGTCGACCAAAATGAGGAGGAAGCCGACGCCTCTGATGATGGAGAAGGCGACGGCTCCGATGATGGACCCTTAACAAAGTCCGGCAAGGTATATATATATATGAAGTCCGATGGTCAGTAGATGCATTAATTGAGTTGTATATATATGAATTGACGAATGTTTCTTCTCTTAGGCCTCCACATCGAGAAAATGTTCCAAATGAGGCCCGGCCAAAAAGTTGGCCGCATCTGCGCATTATACAATTACGAAGATATCACCAGTGGGCGAACTGTTGGAACCCATAAAGGTTGCAAAGAAATTTGTAAAACAATGCGGAGTCATGGTTAGGGATCGCGTCCCCATCACCGTTCGAGAGTGGAATAAGCCCAAAGGGGTGGAAGATAATGAGTATGTCGCCGAAAGGTACAAAGATGGTCTTTGGAATGACCTCATGGCACATTTCACCCTCCTAGAATGTGAGGAAGAGGACGACACAGCTGCATTGAGGGACAAAGTCAAGGTGTTCACTCTTAAGAAGATGACCGAACTATTCCGGCAGTGGAAGAAAACATTATGGCAAGAGTATCAGAAGACCAATAGTGCTCCAAAATTCGAGGGCTATCTAGTGAAGCAGAAGGCTTACTGGGATGCATTTGTGAAGTACAAGAAGTCAGAAGATGCTACGGAAAATTCAACACGAGCCAAGACAAATGCTGCGAAAAAGAAATATCACCATAAGCTCGGGACAGGGGGCTACGCGACTGCCATGCCAAAGTGGGATAAAATAGAGGAAGCGCTGCTTGCTAAAGGGATCGTTCCAGAACCAATTCGCGACGAATGGGAACTAAGGGCACGGAATTTTTTCCTTGCGCATGGGAGTGAGTATGACATGGAGACAGGGGATCTTATTTGCAGTGAGGGGATAAGGGTACCCAGGGAGACATGGCTGAAAGTGGTGAAAGAAATTAAAGAGGGGAAAACAAAGTTTCGTGGTGACAGAGAGAAAGACTTGCTGACAAAGGTCCTCGGGAATCCAGAAAAAGGAGGACGAACACGAGGCTTTGGCCCTAGTTATCCCTGGGAGATTGGGTTTCCCAAAGACAAAGATACTTAAGCCGATCGAGAGCAAAGAAGCGACGGGAGGAGGAGGAGGAAGACAAGTTCAACCAGTTGCTAGCAAGAATTGACAAGCAGCAGCAGATTGACGAACTTAGAGGAGAGCGCGCGCAAGATCCTGCACTCGATATTACCACAGGCCCATCTCTGCGGAGAAGCAGCGTGGCTGAATCGGAGGTCCCGTCTGACGGTGCACGGATGATAGATGGCGGTCCCGGCTACCCTGTGGATGGAATCAAGGAGCAGATACCTTGTGAGCTCCATCAGAAGGTGAAGAACATATCCCTGAAGGTGGCGGTCGGAACTGCTTTACCTTGTCCACCTGAGGCACGTTGGCATGGCCGTGAGATTCCAGCTGGCTATGCTAAAGTCGGGGTGGATGAAATCGTAAAGGGGTTTGACTCAATGGAGCTTGACATCCATGGACCTGAAGGTGAGAAGACACTCGGAGAAGTACTGGGTGGTATCATTCTATGGGACAAGAACAACATCAAGCTTCCAGGCTCAGCGCCAAGTCCAACACCGCCTCTGAGTCGTCGCAGGTCACCATCACCTACAAGAAGCCCACCCCAAGACTATGATCAACACAGCGCGAGTCCATCTCGATCTTCGCCGCCGGACTTGGGCCGGCCGACTTGTTTCATCGCTGAGTACTCTACGACGCAGCAGCCCAAAACGAAAAAGGGAGCCCTTCCCAAGAGTACCTCATAAGAATCTTCCCATCAGAACTTACGATCATACTGACGAGGAAATCGCAGCGATCGCAAAGGCTGAAAAAGATGCGCATTTGCAAAGAAGAAAAAAGAGCCCACCCCGGTATACACTGAGAAGCAAATAGCGTGGGGAGTTGATTTTCTGAGCACAAAATCGCAATATGAGTTGCACCATAAGCCAGATGACTATGCATGCACACTCGGAAGGAAGCTTAGAAGAACAAATCAAGTAAAAGTGCAAGCGGGAGCAAAGCAAGTGAAAGTGCAAGCGGGAGGAAAGCAAGTACAAGTGCAAGCGGGAAACGAAGGGACGTTCCCCAGCTCGGATAACAAGCCAAACAATCGATCCCACCCCTCAAGGTGTTATCCAAAGACGTTCCTCGGGCACAGCAGCAGGATTTGGTAGAAGCTGCAAAGTTGGCGGCCGCTATGGGTGTGACTGTTGCTGAACTGTTAGGTTTCCCAAGACGACAAGTTACCCATGGCTGATGTAGCCCCTACATATGTCCCAGGGAAGCCTTTGGTCAGCGAACAGAAGTTGAAACAACTGCCAACACAAATGCGAAATTGCATCAATGGTAATTGAGAGAGGTAAAGGGGGATAGAATAATGATCGTGGCGAAAGCCCCAGCAGAGTACTTCTTCCGACCCGAAGAGGTCCATGTTGACTTTTCAGAACTCGTCCAGTTATTCAATTTGGACGCCCTCGACAAATCTCTCATAAGTTGCTATTGTCTGTAAGTTGTTGAATTCATTATCTACATATAATTTGTTCAGTTCATTGCATTTGTAATTATTCTCATTATATATATCCTTTTGTACTCTATATTATGCAGAATGAAGATGCAGTCTTGTAAAACAAAGGTCTATAGTGTTGGGTTCATTGACCCAGATAAAGTACATATAGAAACGCTAACGACGAAACTCGACGAGACGGCGGGAAACCTTCTAAGGTTTCTAACGGAGCAACATTACTGTGACCACATATTGTTCCTTACAACTTCGAGTAAGAGTGTTACTGTCTTGTACACACTAATTTTTACTTACTCGATGTTAAGTGTAATTGATGAGTTACTGACGTAATATAAACGGGTGCAGCTTTCACTGGATTCTGCTAGACATACGAGTTGATAGGGAAAAGTTGATGTCATGGACCCATTAAAGAGAAAACCTGGAGAGTTCAAACCATGCAGGACATGCTCCAGAGGTAATATTCGCGCTATATCGGTCTCTTTCGTTGATTTCATGAGATATCAGTTAATGAATTAACTCATTCATTAATACATTTTCTTTGCCGGGCAGGGTTTGGAACCGATTCAAGAGTGTGGGTAGGGTTCCTTAGTAAAGAAGCTGACGTTTACTCCGGTCTCGGTAAGTAGTACGAGATATGACCGCGCATCTCTTTACTTCTAGTTTCACTACAGTTATTATTTGATACTAGATTATTATTTTGATTGAATTCTATTCTCGTAAAGTGCGCGAGGCAGCCATCGGGGACACATCTATGTGGATACTACGTTGCGAGTTTATTCGCACGTTTACCACTGAGCACAAAGATTATAGAGTCGACGTAAGAAATACGTTCACAATATTATTTTATTACCCTCGCTTTTTGTTATCATTGATTGATGTTCATATTGATCTCCCTTTCTTATATAGTTTGAGAGACTGCGGAGAAAAGGTCCTACCGGAGAAACGCGTACTAGCAATTGCAGAGGAACTAGCGGATTTCTGCTGAAAGAGATGGTAGACGGACGCCGGAGAATTTAGTGTGAACAATAAGCATAACCGATAATGCCGGGCCGTGTAATCGAATAGACGGGCTTAGTCCCGTGTGATCTCCATGTAAATATCAAAGTGTATATATTGTATGCCTCGATCGAGGTACGGTATGTCGGTAGCGTAGAAATATACGAAAACTATTTTTGAAATGAAGAAAATAAATGAATAAAATTAAAAACAAATGAATTCTCTGCCGCGGGCACAGAAAGTGCCCAAATTTCTGCCGCGACAGAGAATTAGTAAAACCCCTAAACCCTAACCAAAATGAACTCTCTGCCGCGGCACAGAAAGTGCCCAAATTTTTACCGCGGCAGATAACCATTAGTCGCGGCCCGTTATACGAACTGCGACTAAAGGTTCTGCCCATAGCACGCCCAGGACGAGACCATTTGTCCCGGCTGGTGACAGGTCCGCGACTATTGGTTGGACCTTTAGTCCCGCCTCCGCTGTCGCGGTTGGCCAAACCGCGACAAAAGGCCCCTCACGGCCCGGGACAATAAGTCCAGTCTCCACTAGTGAAATCTCCACTCGATACATTGCTATCTTATAGGACCATTGGTAAATCCTATTAAGAGTATACCACTTGGTGTCCGAATCAAAAATGGATTTCGCGCTCCATGTAGCCTTTGCAACAAAAAAAAAACACATTTGAAAAAATCAAAAAATAGTATGTATGTGGTCAATGACATATACTACAAGCCTGTAAAATCTCAATTCAAAATAATTTGTATTGTAAGCTACACAAAAATGACAAAAATAAATATCTGAGTATAGTGAATAATGCTAACTTCAAATATTATCATTTTTTAATATACCGAATATAATAAATTGATCGAGATTCGGAAGCAAGAAGCAGCCGACTTGGCGCGAGCGACCCGCGAGTCGCTTGACGCGGCCCGTGCGAGTTGTCGCAAGCGCCACCGCGATGCCGCCTCCTCTCGCGATGAGGGGAGGGGCAACAGCCGCTGAAACCTACCGTCGGTGGCGCCGCCTACACGCGGCCAATTTTGCTAAAATTGTCGGTGGCACTAAAGTAAGCCTTACCACTAGACGGGGAGCGCAAGGGGAGTCAGCAAGATGGCCCCCCGCGCCGGTCACCTGGCAGAAAGTGCCAGCAAGTCTGTTCCCGGTGCCGGCCACCAGGCCGGAAGAGCCAGCAAGTCCGTCCCGACAAGCCGAAGCATTTCCCACACGCGGCCAATTTTGTTAAATTTTATCGGGATATGACCTGTTATTCAACATGTTATTGGATCAAATCTATCTTTTAGATAGAATGTGACCTGATCTTTCAAGTATTCAATATGTAATAAAATGTTAAATTTGGGGGAAAAAAAAGGCCAGGGCAGATCAAATGGGTCGGCCGTTGGGTGCAGTGGCCAGAAAGGCCGGACAGGGACGACGCTTGTTCGTTTCACGACTCATACAGATGAAAAAAGGGACAAAAATCTGGTCCGCCCTAACAATCTACCCTAGTACTTTTGTTTTATTGGCCTTGTATATATTTTCTATAGGATTGTCTCATGCTTAGTTGATTTAGACTTAACTAAATCTCGAACAATTGCACACATCTCATGTGCATAGTGACATAGTCCAACAGGACTGACGCAAATCCAACGTCTAAATAACAGAGTAAGATTTAACTAAATCTCAATCAGTTGCACATAGGTGTAAACCATGTGCAACTTTCAAATCAGTAGCAATCACGACGTAAAATCAAGCAACTAAGTAGTTGACTTAGATTTAGTTAGTTTCCGGTCGACTGGTATTTTGCTAATTCTCAGTGAAACCGTTTTTATTTGAGAAAATACAACAATATAAGGTGTATAGAACCTACTGTGTACAACTTAAACCAAATAAAAATAAACACATGATAAGGTTAGAAGAAACGAGTTTGAATGGAACAACCAAAGGAGGAAAATAACCCTCATTCAAGCCCTTCGGCCATCCCCACCTCTCTATGTTCCGTCAGTGTAAGGCCCCTGAATTATTTGTAAACAATGTGAAAACATGAACGTTGCCCACGTTGCCATCTACCCAGCCTAGTGAATTGTGAGCTAGAGAGAGTAATAATAATGGTCGAAGAAGGAGTGGAGAAGATGTTGATGATTCGTGGACAGGTGGCGAGCTCAAGACGTGGATTTTTCCTCCGAGGGATTAAATGGGACGTAGGACCGCGACCCGTCGATCGGTAGTGTGGCTAGGTGCGTGGCTCCGGTGGGTTGCGGATGATTGGAGGGTGTCGGAGGAGGAGGAAATGCTGCACGACGGACGCGATGATTCGTTCGCCCGTCCGTTCAAACCTTGCAGTGCAGGGCCACTGCCAATGATGGCCGAGCATGGGCTCCTCGCCCAGTCATCTTCTCTGTTCTCCAGTACGGCTCCATGTGTGAAGTTTTTTCTCCCTCTTGATGTGCGAGACAATGAGTTTTGGCGAACTAGCACAACCCTGATCGGGTGGCTTATTCTCTCTATATATCGGTGTACAAGAGTTAGTACAATATACGGAAGCTACGTAGCCTATACAGAGTCTAACATGATGGATTCGGTCTGGCTAGCTAAGAGCATCTCCCCGGGTGCCTAAATTGTGTCCGGCACCACCCGTTTGGAGGCCCAATTGCGGGGTACCGGACGCATGTCGGTCTTTTTATTTTCCCCTCCCACACCGACACCCCCTAAACGGCCGGACCCCAATTGATCAACATTTGTAAAAGGAGTCGATTTCATTTCGATCCGACAATTTCTTTTGTAAAAGAGGCGATACAACTAAAATTTAAACTAAAACTACCTAAACTTGTAATCTAGAACATGCCGGACGGAGGTGGCGCGCTAGGGCCAGCCTCGTCGTCGTGCGCCCCCTCGTCGAAGAGGGGGAGGCAGGCATGTTGAGGCCGCCAGCATGCGCAAGCAGCGCCTCGCCTGCCTGGCTGCCCTGGCCTCCAGCATCTGCCGGTGGCGCTCCGCCGCTTGAGTGCGCTCCCGCGCACGCCCCAAGCTCTCCGCCGCCCGCAGGTCCTGCTCCGCGCTCGCCGCGAGCTCCGCCTCCACCGCCTGTTCTACTTGCAGCTCCCTCGCCGCAAGCTCCCCGCTCCTCCGCCGCGTCCTGCCTCGCCGCCTCCCGGCTCAGCCTCTCCAGCTCCTGTGCTTGGCGGCCCTGGTAGGGCCTCTGCCAGCTGGCGGCTGTTGGCGATCGCCCTCGCCGTGTTCGCCTCCTCGTGCGCCGCCCGCTCGGCTTTGCGGAAGGAGCGGGCGTACTCGTCCTCGATGAGTGTCTCGAGCGACATCTCCACGGCGCGCGCCTCCGCCGCGTCGTTCGCGGCCATGGCGAACTCCCAGAATCGGCGGCGCCCCTCCTCCTCGCGCGCCGTGACGAAGGACAAGATCGCCGCGTGCTGGTCGGGCAGATGGGTGGCTCGTGCATCTGCTCACGCGCCACCACATCCTCCAGCACCGACACCGGCACAGGGCCTTCCCTCCTCCTCCGCCGCCGCCTCCTCCTCCTCCTCCACTCGAAGTCAAGGGCCTCGTCGTCTTCTACCGACGGCGGCGGAGGAGGATTAGGAGGAGGGTTTCCCCCCTCCAGAGGGTAATGGCGGCGCGCGGTTTGGGTGATGGTGACACATGCGGTCTGTAGCTTGCGCGTCATGGTGGTGGCGTCTGGGTGTTTATCTACGGCGAGGTGAGAACACGATGAGAAGCGGGGGGACGGCGATGTTCTTTTTATAGCGCCGGGAAGCGGCGGGAAGGATGGCGGGAAACGGTGGTGCGCGGGAAGGGACGGTTGGCCGGTGAGGCGATGTGCTGGTTTAATGCCGGCGATACGTCTCCGCCGCGTCGGCTGCAGCACCGCTTCGTAAGGCTGCCCCGCCATTAAATCCTCGAAGGGACGGGTGTGAGGATGACAGGCGGGCCATCCTGTCAGTGAAGATGCCCGGACAGTGTCCGGTGTTTGAGTAATTAGGCAATATTTCATGATTAATTCTAGAATATTAAGCATGACAACAATCGCTACTAACATGTTAATCTCAAACATACTAGAAGTATTAACTAACATGAAACAGCATACTAGCAGAAAACATGTTAAGCCAGCAGATTGGATCACGCAACACGTACCGATCCGTGGTGGAGGAAGTAGTCGTAGCCGTTGCCGTACCGATGTTGTTGACGACAACGTTGGCGATGACCGGTCGAAGAGAAGACGGCGTTGGAGACGACGAGCTTTAGGTCCCACCGAGCGACCGGGAAGACGAGCCGTGATGACGAACTTGAGCAGTCGCGCGGAGCGCTTCCCAAAAACCTAATTAGCCCTCTCCCCGTACAGGATCGCAAGAGCTAACGGTTCCGGAGACCTGCTCTCCCGCTCGCCGGTGCACACCGGCGATCGGGATGGAGTAGACTACGGTGGCGGCGCAAGGCACGAGATTGGCAANATAGTGATATCCGGCATTATTGGCAGCGCGTTCCCGCTGTGTCCATCGTCTCCTGCTCCTTCTTTCTTGGCTCACGTGCCGGTGCCGGTGCCGCCGCTGGATTCGGCGTCGATTCGCTTCCGTCGCTGTGCTCCGAGGCGGCGCCCTTCTTGCAAGAAATGTGGCTGCGCTGCGAGGTGGCCGGACTCTGACTCTCGCGACCGCGTCGCAGCAGACGGAGCTCCTCTGTTTCTCTGTCTTTTCACCGGAAGCGCTGTTGGCCCTGGCGGCGAGAATGTTGGCGATGGTGGTGCGAAGCGCCGGGTTGGGGACTAGATCGTCGGGGCGAGCCTGCGCCGCGCACGCGCACTTGGAGTTGGCGACGATGTGGGCTCTGATGCACCGGTCGCAGAAGCTGCTGAAGCAACATTTGCTCGTCATCACCGCGTCTTCCATCACTTTCTCGCCGATCTTGCAGTAGAGATGCGCCGGGACGCCGTCGTCGTCTGGCGCCGCCGCCGCTGGGGAAAGCGCCCCCGCCTTTCCGAAGTCGAATCTTGGGTCGCCGTTGGTGGGGCAGTGCTGGATGAAGTGGCCAGGGACGCGGCACCTGCGGCACACGTTCCAGGATGCGGCGCTGGCCCATGGTATGCTGTGCCACGGTGATTGTAGCGAGTGTTGGGTAATTAGGCAATAATTCCATGATTAATTTCAGAATATTAAGCATGACAACAATCGCTACTAACATGTTAATCTTAAACATACTAGAAGTATTAACTAACATGAACAGCACCATACTATCAGAAAACATGTTAAGCCAGCAGATCAGATCACGCAACACGTACCAATCCGTGGTGGAGTAAGTAGTCGTAGCCATTGCCGTTGCAGTACCGATGTTGTTGACGACAACGTTGGCGATGACCAGTCGAAGAAGACGGCGTTGAAGACAACGAGCTTTAGGTCCCGTCGAGCGACCGGGAAGACGAGCCGTGATGACGAACTTGAGCAGTCGCGCGGAGTGCTTCCCAAAAACCTAATTCGCCCTCTCCCATACAGGATCGCAAAGGCGAGCGGTTCCAGAGACCTGCTGTCCCGTTCGATGCACGCCGGCGCACGGGATGGAGTAGACTACGGTGGTGGCGCAAGGCACGAGTTCGGCAAAACCTAGATTGGTTCAATGTGATGCGGCGCACGCAGTGCACGACAATATATAATGCGGCACGGGAAAACCCTAACGGGTACAACGTGGGCCAAGTCCACGTCGCGCACGTTTTAGGTCGGTTACAGTAGCCCACGATCTGGGAGCGACCCGAACCGACTAACTGTGACGCGTCCGTCCAGACCGTTTTTCCCGGACTGCAAAAATAAAGCTCGGCTCGGTGAGATTCCCGCAACCCGCGGCGCGTCGTAACGAGACGAGACGAGACGAGACGGGCGGTGCGTGCGTGCATGCGAGCGGCGGCGGAGGAGGAGGAGCGCGTGAGAGAGCCTCTTGTTCTCACAAGCTTACCAAGTAGTAGAACACTCCACTATATAAGTTGGTGCAACTCCTCTCAAACTAGCGGGGTGGGACTAAACTTTAGCTCCCACTCCACTCTCATGTGTGCTGCCACAAAAATGGGCTTTGAGATTTTCTGAAATTGCTTATTGGGCTGCCACATATGGGCCCAATTCTAACAATCCCCCACCAGATCTCAAATCCCCATTTAGAGATAATTTGCCAAACCTCGTTTCTTGTTTATATACCAGTGTTTCAGCAGAGACTGTTAAGTTGAACTTCCGCCTAGAGCTTCAAGCTACATCTATCAGCAACTTGAACAATGGACTAAGCCTTAAATTGCAAGTTTGGTGCCAACAGATTTCACTCAAAGTCACAGCCAGTACCTGGCTGTCAGTAGCCTACCCCGCGGGTGGAGCATATGCGTCGTACTCCCTGGTCTCTTCACGAGTTTACTAGAGATCACCCAAATCTCATAGACTGCGATATTTAACAGTCGGAACTCATATAGGTGTGTTCTTTCAAGAATGCTCTGTAGGACAGCATCTTTGCTATAAATAGCCAATAGAATCACATTAAGGCATGTTGCCAACCTGCCTTACAGCTTTCTGAGATCTCGTGCATCTTCACTTAGAGAGGGTAACAAAAAGCTCTCCTCCGTTAAACTACTAGTTTGTTTTTCCCAGGTCCTACTTCACGGGATCTCCGATCACATAGGTTGGTTACCACTATGGTGTAACACTCATGGGTCTCATACCCATCTCCCTCGATGCACTCTCTATCACATTTCGTGATAGTCCCTTTCTAAAGGGATCTGCGGTTTTGTCTATTTGAATATACGTAACAGTAATTACTCCGGAGTTTTTCAATTTCCTGACAGATTTCAAACGTCTTTTAACGTGTCTTGATGACTTCGCATTATCCTTAGCACTATTCACTTTGACAATCACCCTTTGATTGTCACAGTTCATAAGGATGGCCGGCAATGGTTTGTTAACCACCGGCAAGTACATCAAGAGCTCACGCAACCATTCTGCCTCTACAGTGGCTGTATCCAAAGAAGTAAGTTCTGCTTCCATGGTTGACCTCGTCAATATGGTTTGTTTACAAGACCTCCATGACACTGCGCCACCTCCAAGGGTAAATGCATACCCACTTGCGGGGTAAAGCTCATCAACATCTGAAATCCAGTTCGAGTCACTATATCCCTCTAGCACAGCAGGGTGCCCAGAATAGTGAATCCCATAACTCATTGTACCGTTCAGAGAGCGCATGACTCTTTAAAGTGCATGCCAATGGTCATTACCCGGGTTTGACATGAACCTGCTCAACTTGCTTACAACATATGAGATATCAGGTATCGTCGCGCTCGCGAGGTACATGAGTGAACCGATTATTTGAGAGTATCTCAATTTATCTATCGATTCTTTCTTGTTCTTTCGAAGTGCCACGCTGAGATCCTAAGGTGTTGGAGAAGGCTTGCTATCTATAAAGCCATCGGCTCAAGACCTTCTCAACATAGTGTGATTGTGTTAAAACAATTCCACTCTCATCCTTAATCAGCTTGATGATCAGAATTACATCAGCTTTCTCACAGATCTTTCATGTCAAAACATTTGACAGAAAAGACTTGACCTCATTTATCACATTTCATGCTTGTACCAAATATCAATATGTCATCGACATACAAGCATATATGACACTATCGCCCCCACCATGGCGATATAAACACACATATCAGCCTCATTAATGGCAAAGCCTGCAGAACTCAAAGTTCTATCAAACTTCTCATGCCATTGCTTAGGTGCTTGTTTCAGTACATACAAGGATTTCAACAACTTGCATACCTTTCTCTCTTCACCCTTTAACCACGAACCCGTCAGACTGATCCATATAGATCTCCTCTTCCAACTCTCCATTGAGGAAAGCTGTCTTAACGTCCATTTGATGAACGATAAGACCATAAGAGACAGCCAGGGAAAGTAGTACACGAATTGTGGTTAGTCTAGCGACAGGTGAATAGGTATCGAAGTAAATCTTCACCTTCTCTTTGTGTGTAGCCCTGGCCACAAGCCGCGCCTTGTACTTAATCAACAGTACCGTCAGGTCGCAGCTTCTTCTTGGACACCCACTTGCAACCCACAGGTTTACACCCATACGGTCGTTCAGATAGTTCGCATGTTCCATTAGAAAGAATCGAGTCCATCTCATTTTGGACAGCTTCTTTCCAGTCATCCACATCAGGAGATGCATATGCCTCTGCAATGGACGTAGGAGTATTGTCCACAAGGTACACAATGAAATCATCATCAAAGGATTTTTCAATCCTCTGTCTCTTGCTCCTCTTAGGAGCTTCATTGTCATCCTTCTCTAGGACAGTCTCAAGTGGTTGTTCAGAATGATCACCAGATGTACTAGATTCAGGAATTATCTCAAAAGAAATTCTAGCAGTGCTATGCATATCTTCATAGGAACATATTCTCAAAAATGTTGCATCACGAGATTCCATTATAGTATCAACATGCATATCAGGAACTTCAGATTTAACCACTAAAAATCTATAACCAACGCTACGCGGCGCATAGCCAAGAAAAATACAATCCACTGTCTTTGGTCCGAGTTTGCGTTTCTTCGGAATAGGAATGTTGACTTTCGCCAAGCATCCCCAAGTACGCAAATAAGAAAGTGATGGCTTTCTTCCAACCCACTCCTCATAAGGTGTTTTCTCTTTATTCTTGTTAGGAACTCTATTCAGGATATGACATGAAGTCAACAAGGCCTCCCCCCACCATGCCTTAGATAAACCCGCAGTGTCCAACATGGAATTCACCAAGTCGGTCAGCGTGCGGTTTTTCCTCTCGACAATCCCGTTTGATTGGGGCGAGTAGGGAGGCGTCCTCTCATGAATAATGTCGTGTTCCTCACAGAATTCGTCAAATATTTTCGCAAATATCTCCACCACGATCCGACCTAAGACGCTTGATCTTTCTCTCTAATTGATTTTCAACTTCAGCCTTATAGATTTTAAAGTAGTCTAAAGCTTCATCTTTAGTTTGCAACAAATAAACATAGCAGAACCTAGTAGCATCATCAATTAATGTCATGAAATATCTGTTTCCACCTTTGTCAACACAACATTCATCTCGCATAGATCAGAATGTATGAGTTCTAGAGGTGCCAAGTTTCTCTCCTCGGCCGCCATGTGAGGCTTCCGAGGTTGCTTAGATTGCACACAACTATGGCACTTAGGCCCAGTTCTTTTCGGCTCCGGCTTGTGCAGAAGCCCCTTTGGCTCCGGCTGCCCAGAGAAACAGCAGTGAGAATAAGCTCGTGAGAAATTGTAGTCCAGTTCTTTTCGGCTTTCACTGTCCCGGCTTATTGTTTGAGTTGTGTGATAAAAAGTCTGTATTAACCCTGGAATGAGTTTGTGTGCTAACTACACAATAATGAGTTAAATCTTATTGTTTTATTTGACCACACAATCAATTTTCGAATATCATGAAGTGCTAAATAGTACATCCAGAACACCATCGAATCATCCATGAACTGCATCCAGGGACCGGTGCATCTTGGGCACCGAAACAGATCCGGACCTGGCCGGCAAGCTCGAGCTCGGCTCGATCCGGGCCGGCGAGTAGGGAGTGGCCGCGGGCTACGGAGCAGGGCCGGCGGCGCCCGGGATCTGGGGAGGCCGGAACAGCGCCGGTTGAGCGACGTGGCCAGAGCGGTCAACGCGGGGCTTCGTGGAGCGCCGGTGGCTGGTCGCAGCGGAGCAACGGCCGGCGACCTCGAGGTCGACGGTGGGGCAGACGAGATGGAGGCGGGTCGGCGTCAGCGCTCGGGACGGAGCAGTCCCGGCGGCGCTCGGGATCTTGGGCGTCTCCGGCGGGAGAGATAAGATAAGGGAGAGAGAGAAGAGGGAGAAAGAAAACGGCCGGTTCGCCTCTGTCTGCGCGGTGGCAATGGTCCGTAATTTGCATCTCAAACAGGGGCACATCGGAAAAACGGTTAGCTGCACTTGCGGGAAGCCACCGGCGGGCGCGGGAAGTTGGGGTATCGCTGCTTATTCTCACTGTGAAGGAATCGATGAAGCCGGCTGTCCAGTTAAGCGGCTTAAAATCGAGTTCTTTTGGACTTTGGCTTCTTTTCACCTAGAAGCTGCTCAGAAGCTCCAAAAGAACTGGGCCTTAGAACCTTTGGCAATAGTGAATTTCGGAATTAAACACATGCTGGATAGCCGAGACATTAAACCAAAATTAACGTGACATAAATGAGAGTGCCAAACACTAGCATCCGAATTAACAATGCCATAAATATGGTTCACTGACTTATTACAAAAATCTGAAAGGGAAAAGCGGAACAAGCCTCCGCACTCATAACCTTTACCAATAAATTGTCCAAACTTTGACACAACCACTTTATTGGACTTTAAGACTACTTTAAACCCATCTCTGCATAGAAGGGAGCCGCTAACGAGATTCTTGTTCAGATCTACCGTGCCAACACCACGAACAGAAGCATGTGATCCATTCCCCATTAGGACGGAAGAATCCCGTGCGACCTGGTAAGAAGTGAACATAGAGATGTCAGAACATACATGAACATTAGCACTTGTATCAATCTACCAACATGAAGATTGAAATACTCAAAGCACAACAGGTAAATTACCATACCCATCAGTATTGCTAGCGGTCACGACGTTGACAGTATTGGTGCCATCTTTTCCTTTGCGATCTGCACGTTCAGGGCAGTTCTTGGAATAGTGGCCAAGCTCTCCGCAGGTATAACATCCTCCCTGTCCAGCTTTGTTCACCTTCTTCTTCTTCTTCTTCTTCTTCTTCTTCTTCTTCTTCTTTAAGTCAGTAGTCTTTGCAGGCTTATTGAACAAGGGCTTGAAATTCCCTTTGTTCTTGACATGTGAGTTCTTCTGCACCATGTTGGCGCTAGACTGACCCTCACCGCCTCTCTCATTAGTGTCCTTAGCCCGAGATTTCTCCTCAACATCAAGAGACGCAATTAGATTTTCAACTGATATCTCCTGTCTCTTATGTTTGAGACTTGTGGCGAAGTTCCTCCAAGACAGAGACAACTTTGCAATAATGCACCCAGCCACAAACTTGTCGGGTATGGCACACTTGAGAAGTTCGAGCTCCTTTGCAATACACTTTATTTCATGAGCCTGTTCCACTATAGAACGGTTATTCACCATCCTGTAATCATGGAAACTCTCCATGACATAGAGTTCACTGCCAGCATCGGATGCACCGAATTTCGCATTCAGTGCTTCCCAGAGCTCCTTGCCGTCCTCTATGTGCATGTACACATCACACAGATGACCATCAAGAATGCTAAGAATACATCCCCTGAAGGCAGTATTGTCATACCGGAACTTTTCCTGATCTTGCTCAGAAATAGTTCCATCAGGCATGCCTTCACTGACATGGAATATTTTCAAAGCCATCAGCCAGAGCTGGCACTTCACTTGCCACCTCTTAAAGCTCACACCGGTAAACTTTTCCGGTCTCATAGCATCAGCAAAACCAGCTATTGATAACTCAGGAAATTGCCTATAATTAGGTTTTTGGATTGTTGGGTAATTAGGCAATAATTTCATGATTAATTCGAGAATATTAAGCATGACAATAATCGGTACTAACATGTTAATCTCAAACATACTAAAAGTATTAACTAACATAAACAGCAGCATACTAGTAATGACGACAACGTTGGCGATGACCGGTCGAAGAAGACGGCGTTGAATACGACGAGCTTTAGGTCCCGCCGAGCGACCGGGAAGACGAGCCGTGATGACGAACTTGAGCAGTCTCGCGGAGCGCTTCCAAAAACCTAATTCGCCCTCTCCCGTACAGGATCGCAAAGGCGAGCGGTTCCGAAGACCTGCTGTCCCGTTCGCCAGTGCACGCCGGCGCAAGGGATGGAGTAGACGTGATGCGGCGCACGCAGTGCACGACAACGTTTTAGGTCGGTTACAGTAGCCCACGATCCGGGAGCGACCCGAACCGACTAACTGTGACGCGTCCGTCCAGACCGTTTTTTCCGGACTGCAAAAATAAAGCTCGGCGAGATTCCCGCAACCCGTCGAGTCGAGTCGAGACGGGCGGTGCGTGCGTGCAAGCGGCGGAGGAGGAGCGCGTGAGAGAGGCTCTTGTTCTTACAAGATTACCAAGTAGTAGAACACTCCACTATATAAGTTGGTGCAACTTCTCTCAAACTAGCGGGGTGGTACTAAACTTTAGCTCCCACTCTATTCTCATATGTGCTGCCACAAAAATCTGCAATAAAAATGGTCTTTAAAATTTTCTGAAATTGCTTATTGGACTGCCACCTATAGGCCCAATTCTAACAGCGAGCAGCGTCGATCACCGCGCTGGTAGCCTTGGCCTCATCGTCGTCCTCCGCTCCCGCCGACGCGCTCGACCTCGAGGAAGAATCGGATAAAAGAACTGCCAGCTTCTTGCGTCGCTTTGGGCAGTTGAGTGGATGGCGACACGATGGTGTCGACCGGAGGCCCGGCGACTCGGCGCACCACCACCGTCGAGTTGCGCAGGACCAACGCTCTGTCGTCCGTGTACTCCTCACGGGTCTGCGCGTCGATCGCGATGCCCTCCCTGGGACCCCGGCCGCGCGTCCGGCCGTGGCCGTGGCGACTTGTCCCCAGGATTTGGCGCTTCAGGTCGCCGACGGAGATGGAAGGCGCCGCGACGGGCAGGGAGAAGGTGTCCACGCCGCTCCTGTACCGGTAGTACACCGCCATCTCCTTTTCCCTCGAGATTGGTTGGTCACGACAGAGATGAGCACCTTCGCCGGAGCCGGAAAAATGGTTTGTAGAGGCGAGGCGAGGAAACGAGAAATATGCATCTCGGCGATCACGGTCCATGCCTATATATATCCTCGGGAAGTTTGAATCCGAGAAGGTGTCGAGCTTCCTCCTGAACCGCCTTTTGGTAACCTGTCCGAGTAATAGTATGAATCGTAGTACGCGGTTTCGCTTTCAGTTAATTCCTTCCTTTAATCGGACATGTTCTATCGTTCTAGCCTGGTGTTTCCTGTTAGACCTTCCAAACTTGGTTCAACTAGTTTAACTAGTTTTGCAGTAGCTAGGATCCGAATTCTTGACATATTTCCAACAAGCAACCAGTATTTCCCCAAAAAAAAAGCACCCGGCAATTTCTTTTCCACTGCATTTTGTTTCATGTGCGCATTCAAAGGTTCCCAGCATCTCCTCAGCCGCATTCAAAGGTTCCCCACAATTTCTTTGTGCAGACGTCGGGTTGTATCCGCGACATTTGATTCTTTCAAGTATTCTTTGCCAAACACCTGAACCACCGTTTTGCAGAACTTGTATACACTACATGTGGATTTGCTCATACGTATGTACTTATCGACAAAATAAACTAACAACTCCATATGAAAGCATCAAAACAACAGCAATGCATTTCTGATAAGAAAAAACCAAGCTTACCAGCAACCTCTTTCTTAAAATTGAAGTAATCATCATGAACCCTCGCTCCCTGAAAAATACACATGAACACATGCCTTGACATCCGGAATGGTCGCCGGAAAACATGTAGAAAGTATAGCGACAGAACACGAAGGAAATTATAACTTCCACCACCTTCTACTCAATACTCCATGAGTTGCACAAACTACTACTTGGTCATTTTTTGCAGTTTAGACCAGTTGGTAGTCTAATCTGTTGCGGGCTTCATCACTTGATGATCTAATCAACTTTTAGCACCATTGACAACAAAAAGGACATCTGATCCCCCACATGTCAGTACTACAATTAACATACATATATTTAAAATAGATTTGGGAAAACATAAAAATAATAATTATGCGAGCTAAGCTCCACAAGTCAATGCTTCAATTGATTATAGAACCTTTGAAAAAACATAAAATGACTATTCGTCCAAAAATTATGAGTTTTTATGTTGATGCACATTTGTATACAGTGGATGAGTTTTATATAAAACATCATTGGTTATTCAAAAAATATACTATATAGTTCACAAATAAAATATTCGTGACACACTATACAAATCTGAGGAAATAATTGACCGTCCAAAATCATGATTTTTGTGTCGTTATAGGGTATAATAAACCTACTTCTGAACATTAATTGTCCATTCAAGAGTTTGAACAAACACTCTGGAATAGCAAAATTATAAGCTCATTATTATCGGAATTTTGTTATTTTTGTTTAGTGTGTCATGAGTATTTTTTTTTCAAAATATAACAATAAAAACGGTTTTAAGTAAAAGTTGGTGCTACATATATAATGGATTTTATTACATTTAAACATAATTTATTTCTTAATTTTTAGATTTTTTTTTGAATTTTAAGTTCTTTATATTTTGTACATTAATTAGAACATTAACATGTCGGGGAGGGGGGCTGCCGATTTTGCTGTCAACATGGCTAGATAATTTATTACATGATCAAGTGGTGGAAAATGTAACATATTAGACCACCACATGGTGGAAATCACAAAAAAATACGTCCAAGTGGTGGGTTGTGCAACCTATGGAGTAGGAGGTGGTGGAAGTGCAATTTACTCACCGGACACGCTTAAAGTAGTCGTGTAGAGCTGGACATGGCCAGATTCTCTTTTACGGTCGACTGTTTCATGTCCTTTGATGGAACCCTTGAATTTGGGATGATTATTCTCACTGTTGTCATGGATGAGAATAGTCGCAGCCATCCAAATATGACTATCATCATCCGCTGAATGTGTTGTACAAAAACTCGTTAGAGCTATCCTCCATTGTTTGGCCGGGAAATTGGTCGAACACGTTGTGGGCGGCGCATATCATGGGCGTGGACCAGCCTCCGACTTTGGTGTGGGCTCAGGTGGTCACGGCGAGTACGACGAGACAAGAGTACGACGTCGTTGGCTAGAGCGCCCGAACTCCTCCGACGCCAGCAAGAGGTGGAAATCATGCTGGCTAGGAACCCGGACTGCAGTAGCAGGGTGGCGGTATTGGCGAGCAATGGTGGAGGTAGATAGCGGCGCGACGGCAAAGAGGAGGCAGGGGTGAGAATCTGGGTGGGGAGAGAGGGTGGAGTGGTCGGGGTTGCCGACTTGCGGGTCAGGAATGAACAATAGCCAAACTCGGGTGGACATTGTCCGTCCCACCACAAATCCAACCCAAATTTGGTCCGAAAACGGGTCAAAATGGACAAGTTGCACACCGGATGTCCGTTTGTGACATTGGGTCGTGGTTCCAGTCCACTAGACAGGAACAGGAACATGCATATAATGACCAAATTGGGGGGGGGGGGGGGGTGAAGTTGCCATAAGGCATAAGAGCATCTCCACCGGGGGTGCCTAAATTGTGTCCGGCACCACCCGTTTGGAGGCCCAATTGCGGGGTGTCGGACACTTGTCCGGCGCTTTTTATTTTTCGGCCCACACCGGCACCCCCTAAACGGCCGGACACCAAACACAGTTCGAACGAATCAAATTTGGAAACGACTCAAATTTCATTCAAACTTAGTTATATATTACAAGATTTGAACGAATTTAAACTAAACCTACCCTAAATCTAGCCAGACAGATTGTCCCAGTCGATGTCGTCTCTCTCCTCCTCGTCGCTGTCGAGGAGGATGATGTTTGGCGAGGACGAGCGCGGGAGGTAGAGGCGTCGTCGTGCTGCGCATAGGAGGCGCCGGTGCGGGAGGTAGAGGCGCCCGCCGAGGTGGAGGCCGAGGCCGCCATTGCCGCCGAACTCTCGAGAGCCTGCATTAGCCCGGGGGTGTCCCTCTCGAGCTCAACGGCCGATGACGTCAAGTCCCAGGAAAGCCCGGGGCAGTCGCCGTCGTGGACGTCGTCCTGCAGCTCCGGTGGCACCTCGAAGCCCGGTGGAATCACCACGATCTTGACGTCCTCCGGCTCCTCCTTGACACGCCGTGTCGTCGCGGCGGCTCCCGCTCCCGCGTCCGCTGCTGCTCCCGCCACCGCGTGCGCAGAGGGACAGCCAGCCGCGCCGAGGCCGGTTCGGTGGCGGCGAGGGTGCTCACCGCGGGGGAACCGGCACCAGCCTCAACGGGATTTGGCTCCCCATTGCGGCGTGGCGGCGGGCGGCCTCGATGGCGCTGACCACGGTGTGCCCGGTGGCACCCCACCACTTCTCGCGCCCGGTCGTGTTCCACTGCACCGGCGTGGCGTGGGAAAGCGGTGACATTTACGCCCGCATGCGTACCGGTTTCCTACCACGGCGCAATTAATCCGGAGAAGAAACCTCTTCGTGTGGCTGATGGGTGGGCCATGTCTATCGGAGGCTTAGGCTGGACAGTGTCCTGCACTGCGAAGGCAGCCCCCAACTTTGGAGGCCCTGTTGGCGGTGCCGGACAGTTTTTGGGCTAGACATAGGCTTTTCGACCCCCCGGTGTGGCATGTTTTTCTGTCTGGGGCCGTAATGGAGCTTTAGGGGCCCTATTGCGACCCCCCGGTGGAAATGCTCTAAGTCCTTGATGATGTTTAGGATTTTTTATGATGCAAAAAAGTTACATAAAAAAGGAGCAAACAATAAAGGGATTCAGAAGAAATCCATACATCCTTTGGTACTGGTCATCTGTATTTCATCTTGTTGTAGACTATCATTCATAGTACACTCGGAATTCGGGTGGAAAGCAGAAACTTCTTGTGTATATATATTTATTTGTTTTTGTTCTCTGATGATCCTAAGAGTCCAGTTTTTTGTAAATAATGTATTTGTGTATGTGTTTCTGATTTTATTTTTTGAACTGTTGCCGTCAGGCTTTATTTCAAAGACGACAACCTGTCTGATTGATTCACATCAATCAGAAAACCAGAGGTAGCATCATACATAGTGTTCAAAGTACTAAGAGAGAATATGTGTTTGATGTTTCTGATTGCAAAACCTGAAAAGGAAATGCAAATCTTGCATGTCCCGAACAACAAGTACTATATAGTGGTTCCTCGTTTCTTATTTTCTGAAGAGTATGCATTTCTGAAGACAACCAAACCTCTACACACTTGCTCGGCACAAGATGCAATGTCTCATGTTTCAGCAACAAGAAGAAATTCTGATATCAGCGTAAACATATCGCAATTGATAGCAGTAATTCACACAGACAAATTGACTATACAAAACAAGCACTAAACACTAAAAGTTCCTCCGCATTCATACGGTGCTACTTCAATTGCAATCCCTTTTACTGAAAATGCCCACTGGCACAAATACAAGCTGAAGCAGGACATACTACACCAGTTTCGGCTTCGTCCCTTCAAATGGATCCATCCCGTGTTCACAGGATGAAACTCAAGAGATACAATCGATCGAGTTCTTTTTATTGCTACAAGAAGATACTCAGGATGGCACAGTTACAGGGAAGACAAGAGCTTCAAATGCCTAAGTACACTTGTACGCATACAGCTCTTTGTTACACTACATTGCAAGAAATTCAAATGGCTAACATCATTGGGCACCAGAGCAGCTTCAGATCTTCAGTATGCCTTCACGTCAGGACTAACGCGACCTGTGATCTGATCCCACCGCACCTTCTCTTGAAGCCACGGTCCAGCTGCCTCTGATCGTCGCATCCCGTCCTCTTCCTGCCGTCGTGGAGTTCGCCGTGGTAGCCATAGGGAGCCGTCATGTTGCCCATGGCGTTGACAAGGTGCGGGGCCATGGGGTAATAGCCGCCACCATTAGCGTAAGGCATGCCACCGTACCCGTAGTACATGGAAGGATCAGCTGCCCACGGCATCCCACAGAAGAAAGCAGGATCGTAGCATGCCGGGGCAAATGAAGGAGCGTCGTAGCAGCCATAGTTAGGACCGGCATGGTTGGCGGTGTCCTTCGTCTCCTGCTCCTTCTTTCTTGGCTCACGTGCCGGTGCCGGTGCCGCCGCTGGATTCGACGTCGATTCGCTTCCGTCGCTGTGCTCCGAGGCGGCGCCCTTCTTGCAAGAAACGTGGCTGCGCTGCGAGGCGGCCGGACTCTGACTCTCCGCGACCGCGTCGCAGCAGACGGAGCTCCTCTGTTTCTCTGTCTTTTCACCGGAAGCGCTGCTGGCCCTGGCGGCGAGAATGTTGGCGATGGTGGTGCGAAGCGCCGGGTTGGGGACTAGATCGTCGGGGCGAGCCTGCGCCGTGCACGCGCACTTGGAGTTGGCGACGATGTGGGCTCTGATGCACCGGTCGCAGAAGCTGCTGAAGCAACATTTGCTCGTCATCACCGCGTCTTCCATCACTTTCTTGCAGATCTTGCAGTAGAGATCCGCCGGGACGCCGTCGTCGTCTGGCACCGCCGCCGCTGGGGAAAGCGCCGCCGCCTTTCCGAAGTCGAATCTTGGGTCGCCGTTGGTGGGGCAGTGCTGGATGAAGTGGCCAGGGACGCGGCACCTGCGGCACACGTACCCAGGATGCGGCGCCGGCCCATGGTATGCTGCGCCACGGTGATTGTAGCGAGCAGCGTCGATCACCGCACTGGTAGCCTTGGCCTCGTCGTCGTCCTCCGCTCCCGCCGACGCGCTCGACCTCGAGGAAGAATCGGATGAAGAACCGCCAGCTTCTTGCGTCGCTTTGGGCAGTTGAGTGGATGGCGACACGATGGTGTCGACCGGAGGCCCGGCGACTCGGCGCACCACCACCGTCGAGTTGCGCAGGACCAACGCTCTGTCGTCCGTGTACTCCTCACGGGTCTGCGCGTCGGAGATCGCGATGCCCTCCCTGGGACCCCGGCCGCGCGTCCGGCCGTGGCCGTGGCGACTTGTCCCCAGGATTTGGCGCTTCAGGTCGCCGACGGAGATGGAAGGCGCCGCGACGGGCAGGGAGAAGGTGTCCACGCCGCTCCTGTACCGGTAGTACACCGCCATCTCCTTTTCCCTCGAGATTGGTTGGTCACGACAGAGATGAGCACCTTCGCCGGAAAAATGGTTTGTAGAGGCGAGGCGAGGAAACGAGAAATATGCATCTCGGCGATCACGGTCCATGCCTATATATATCCTCGGGAAGTTTGAATCCGAGAAGGTGTCGAGCTTCCTCCTGAACCGCCTTTTGGTAACCTGTCCGAGTAATAGTATGAATCGTAGTACGCGGTTTCGCTTTCAGTTAATCGGACAGGTTCGTGCCTGGTGTTTGTTTCCGGTTCCTTCCAAACTTGGTTCAGCTAGTCTTAGCTAGGATCGGAATTCTCCATATTTCAAAATTCCAACAAGCAACCATCATTTCTTTTTCACTGCGTTTTGCTTCGCTTTTTTAGAGAAAATACCATTATATAGAAGGTTCGGTTTGTGTGAAACCCAACAAAATTTAGAGACAACTTTTAAAAGGCTAAAGGTAATAAAGTCAGTCGGCCACACGATAGGGTGTTGAGGAGAACCTCTTACAAAGCAGAACAAGGTTAAGCTAAAACAAGGAAAGAGACTACACTATGCCGAGCATCAAACCGTTGCGTAAAACGATAGAACCACCAGCAAAGGAACAACGACAACTAACATAGAGCTTGACATCGGAGAGGAAAGATCAGAACTTCTAGAACTTCTAGAAGACGTCAAGCACGAAGTAGAGAATATAAGGCTATCACAAGTGAGGCCATTCTGATATGGATATGAAGTCTATCTGTCTATCTTCTAATCAATCCATCCTAGAGAACCATAAAAAAGGTTCGTTGTAAAATATTGTTGCTACTTGCTACACCAAGGCTTAATTACAGCAAATAGGGTTAAGCCCCCCACCCCCCGCCCACCCCCCCACACACACACCTTTCCTATCCTCTACTACTAGAGAATCATCAGCAAGGTTGGACGTAACAATACGAGAGTGCCTCAACTACACCAAACATGAACGGAGCTTCGTTGGGGCCAAGAGGGGCCTCCCCCTCCCCAAATGTTTGTGCAATAAGACAATGTTGCTATTACAGTATATTTAGGACTTTGACCCTTCTAATTTTTTTCTCCCAGCTCCGCTATTGGTACGGAAACCATTATCAAAATGTAAACGATTTTTTCTAAAGATGATAGGCAAAATCGTCCAGCTCGGCCTTCTAGAGTTCTGGTATTGTTGCACAGTTTTGTGCAAAGAATAGAAAAATGGTGCTAAAATTGCTCTTTTGGCTTTTGGTACAAAACCTTTAGAACTAAAAAAAAACTATTATTAGTTGAATGGTTCTATTCCTAAGTATTCTTTTATTTTACACTATTAAATCCTAATTTTGATGTTTTGGTGTAATATAGATAGTTTCCTTGCTAAGAGAGGGACGTGACTATGGTCGCTTTCGTAGTTACTCAGTTTTCCTTTCCTAAATGAAAAAGTCCATTTTAAACCTTGAACTCATAAAGGTCGGGCGGTTTGGACCCTGAAGCCAAAATCCCTATCGTTTGTACCCTGATCTCAGCAATCCCGGTCTAAACTCTAAACTAAACCCTATAGCTGTTTGGCACACCGGGAAACAGAAAATCCCAGCCGGACGGTCTGCATGTCATATTCATCTCTATCCCCAATCCATCTCTCTTTCTCTAAAATCCATCGAAGCAGATGGCCGCCGGCGGGCGCGGGACGCCGTTGCGGAGGCAGCCGACTGCCACCGAGCTCGTCGTGCTGCTGCCGGGAAGTAAACCCCAAAGGAGCGCGCAAAGGAGCAGCCACCCTTGGCCCCCGAACCGGTCAACGGTGCGGGCGAGCCAGAAGGACGCCGCCGCGGCGTTGTCTATGTTGGCCGAGGCGCCATCGACGGGGCGGGCTGCTGGAATGGGGATGGTGCCGGTGCGGGTGCTGCCATCTTGCGCGCGGAGGAGTAGGTGGTGGAGGAGGGCGTCGCCGGACTGCGCTGGAAGCCCACCATGACCGCCTTGACTCGGCCTGCCACCATGGCTGACGTCCGGCCGTCGAATACGAAATGGACAGCTAGGATTGCGCGACGGACATGCTCGTGATGTTTGCTGCTTGGGGTCACTCCTCTGTCTAGCTCACTCTCTTAGGTGAGGTCATGTCTCGCGTATGACTAGCAGGTGAGGTGAGGTGTGGGGAGTGTTCAGCTTGGGGAGAGCGGTGGGGCACGATGTCCGAGGAACGGTCTCTTGCTTGGTCTGAACTCTGAACCGAGAGGAAGATGGATATAACATGTGGGTTAGTGTTGTCAGTGACAGTAGCAATTTTATAATTTTACTCTTTTCTCTATCAAACATGTGCAAGGTTTATTTTAGACAAGGATTGCTAAATTCAGGGTACAAACCACAGTGATTTGGATTTCAGAGTTCAAACCGTCCGATCTCTACAAATTCAGGGTTTAAAATGTACTACGGAGTACTACTATTTCCTTTCCTAAAACAAAACCACCTGTCGTAACTCTGTTTTGTTTACACGCCGTTGGACAAAATTCACCACTCCTTTCACCCTCTCAATCGTGTCACTTTACTGAGAGGGAACTGGGCAAGCGATGTTCTCACTTTAAAATACACCAACCGGCTCACACTTCCAGCGGCACCAGAGCCTCCAACCTTCCATCGCCTTCCGAATTCCCGATACCAGAGCAGCATCTGCACGCGACGGCGACGGCGACGGCTTCGTCCGACCGTGCCCTCCCGATGGGTCTCGCCCTTCTCTCGCTCGCGCTCGCCCTCGCGCTCGCGGGCCGCGGCGCGGACGCGTCCATCCACGAGTACTCCGGCGGCGGCTTTGCGCCGCGCGCCAACTCCTTCTTCTTCCACGGCGGCAGCGAGGGCCTCTACGCGTCCGAACCCTCCTCAAACTCCTCCGCCTCCTTCATCAGGTACGCCGGGCGCGCCCCTCCTGGACTACTCCCCTTAGGGTTTTGCGGGGATCGAGCTGCCCCCGATCAGGCGCGCTCTGGTCGGGTGTCGGGGTTAGGATCTGACGCGCTCTTTAGATGTTGCGCCATTCGTTCTGTTATAAATCTCGACCTGGGCGGTGATATGTACAGCAAGCTGTATAATTGGGGTTTTATGGGCTCCAACGTGCTGTTTGATTTTGTCTGCTCTGGGCTGAGTATCCAGTGTTCTTTCCTATCCTTAGGGTTCTAGCTTTTGATGTTCGTATTATGTAAGCGATCAAGCGGGGATTCGTGAAATTTTTGTGCGGGTAGACATTGATCTGTTGAGATGATGTTGCAGCCGCATGAAGTTGCTTTATCCTGGAAAGTTCTACTTATTTTTCTGAATTATTGTGGTGCGATACACATTAGTGAATCCAACCACCGAGCTTAGTTCAGTTCTTGTCCTGTTTTGGCATATTCAGGGGATGTTACCATCTTTTTTCGATAACTGGAGATGATAAACATTGCCATAGATGTAATGTATTTATTTATCTGTCAGATGTCAATGTGATTGTTGTGTCCTGACATGTGAAAGATAACATGTGCGACACACACGTAACATGACGCAGCTCCATTGTTTCTGTGCAAATCAGCGCATATTAGCACCAAATCGAGCATACATTTCATGAAGCATTTGTTTCAGAATCACATGTGTGTTAAAATGCATGGGCGAACAGCAGAACTCAATTATATTATGGAAATAAGAATACCACTGGTAGTTATCCTTCGTTGCTAGGATTTTTCTGCTATCTGATGGGCTACTCTTTCAGGTTTGACATTGTTACATTTCGACGGACCCAGGAGTCAGCAGGTAGGCATGAAGAAATGCAGCAAAAAACAGGATTGGTAGAGGCTATTATTGTTGAGATCCAGGACAGAGACAAAATTGGGGGCTCGTACTTGCACTCTGATGCAATATGCTGCACCCCTGAGCTTGACAAGGAGAAGTCCTGTAAAGTAGGTGAGGTTATTATACGGCCTAATCCTGATAATCCAGAGTGGCCAAAAAGGATTCAGACATTCTTTGATGGTAAAAGCGAAGAAACTACTATGGTAACACAGAGTGTGTCTATAAACAAAACAGGGATGTACTATCTCTATTTTATGTTCTGTGATCCTCAACTCCGGGGACTGAAGATTACAGGCAGGACAGTTTGGCGGAATCCTCATGGTTACATCCCTGGTAAAATGGCCCCGATGATGACATTTTTTGGTTTCATGTCACTTGCTTATCTTGTACTCGGACTTCTATGGTTTCTTCAATTTGTACGATGTTGGAAGGATATTCTGCAGCTGCATTATCACATAACAGCTGTTATTGCCCTTGGCATGTGCGAAATGGCTTTCTGGTACTTTGAGTATTCTAACTTCAATTCAACTGGAACCAGACCTATGGGCATAACCTTGTGGGCAGTTACATTTACTGCTGTGAAAAAGACTGTGTCTCGCCTTCTTCTGTTAGTAGTCTCAATGGGCTATGGTGTTGTTCGACCCACATTAGGTGGAATTACATACAGAGTCGCTGCTCTTGGTATCATCTATTTTGTTGCTTCAGAAGCTCTTGAACTTGTTGAAAATCTGGGAAACATCAACGACTTCTCTGGGAAAACGAGATTATTCCTAGTTTTACCAGTCGCCATACTTGATGCTACATTCATCATCTGGATATTTTCATCACTCTCTAGAACTTTAGAGAAACTGCAGGTAGCTGCTTCACTTTCTTGCTAGCCCAAGTAAAAAATATGTTCTCTATCTTTAGTTGGATACAACATTCCTCTTTTTTCTTTATGTTTAGTTCATGTTCTGTAAAAAAGACCTCTGTTCTGTTATCCTACGATAACGGAACCCGGCTCCCTTCGGGGAGGCGTATGAAAAAAAAAAGTTGGATACAACCACCAAGCTTTAATTATGAAGTATTCTTCTCGAAGCTGTCCTGTTTTTATATGCCACATAGCAATGTTTAGCCTTTCTGAAAGGAAATGCAAGGGCCTGTGCTTCAGCCGTTTACATTCTAGCAAAACCTGTAGCTAGTTGTTATGCTAAGCATCCATCAATCTTTTATTTTATCCTTTTGTCGTATCTTATGTGCTCACCTGACTCTAATTATACACAGCTGCGGAGAAGCATGGCGAAACTTGAATTGTACCGGAAGTTCACAAATTCTCTAGCTATGTCAGTGCTTATCTCAATTGCTTGGATTGGCTATGAGGTATGTGTTATGTCAATTATATCATTGCAATTTGAAAATATACCCACCAACAGTGAATGGAAAAACTCTTGGTGTGCCTTTTCCCTTCTATATGATGTACATATATATAGACTCGTCATCTGATCACTAATCAACACTTTGCTTCGTGCAAATTACTATAGAATATAGAAGCAGATGGAAACACAACTCTTGTGTACTTTTCCACCTTCCATATTATATTATGATGCACAAACATATACTAGAATATGGCCACTGTTATGTACATATCTTATTGCCTCATGGAGTTGTTTGTCTCTTGGGAAAATTTGTAATCTCTTTTCTTGGTCTTGAATCAGCTATATTTCAATGCAACCGATCCATTGAGTGAGCTTTGGCGAAGGGCTTGGGTCATCCCTGCCTTCTGGAATGTCCTCTCATATGTCCTCCTTGCCATCATATGTGCTCTTTGGTCACCATCTCGCAATCCAACAGGGTATTCCATCTGCTATGAAGTTCACCGTCTTCTCATTTGAGTATAATTGTTTATTTGGGGTTTGTATGTACATATTATAGTTCTTCCAGCTTGAGCAAGTCTCTAACTTGTCATTACATATTGTATCCTGGATTTCTCTTGTTGAGACGATTCATATTGTTGAGTAAACTATCAATAACATATTATGATGAAAGGTTGAAAGGCTTTCCTTTATGCCCCACTGATATGTTGTTAGAATCAACACTTCCATGATATTTTGAAGTTAATCCTATAGTTGTTGACTTCAATACATATGGTACTACAAACATGTGGCAGCCATGCTTGTTGATTCAAATGTGGTGCACTTCTGAAAGACGAAGTATTGTTTCTCCCGCTATTGTTTGCGGCTGGTCTAATCTAATTCACATTGTATGAATATACATAATGGCTCCTAAAACACATATTTACATCCTTCAACATGTTCACTTTTTAAGATTAGTTAATTCATACATATAGCTTAACTTAGATAGGAAGGAAAGACTCCTGGTTTCGCATATGGTTGTTAGCATTGTGGCCTTATTGTGAACTATGAACAATGTGCACAGTTTTAACTTCTGTTTTTTGTGGTGTTCTTGTTGTGTACAGATTTGCTTATTCAGAGGATACAGGTGACGAGGCTGACGAGGAAGGACTCTCTCTTGTAGGCAGTGCTGTTAAAGGAACCGGAGATATGGTGAACATGCATGTGTTTCCTGAGGATAACGTGCATGATAAGTTATTGACTTAGTACAGCTGTACTCCTAGTGGAATGCTATGGTACGTCATCTTGTGTGTTCTCAAAGTATGCAGATAGAACATTTGACTTAGTATGGTTAGCAGCTTCCTTACAAATATAGTTTGGATAACAAGTTTGCATAGTTGACTCTATGTAGGGGTGACGGATCATGCTATGCATGGTCATAAACTGTATCTTTGCTTGCAACTTGTATATTTACACTCCATTCTATGTGAGTTCATACCTGTTTTCATATCTTGCTGTCTCTGCACTCTTCTCGTACACCGCCTCTTGCTGTTTGTTTATACTCCATACTATTCTGTAGCACACTGGCATTTGTTTATCATACTCCTTTGATCTAACATTAGTGCATAGTGAGAGGCCTTCTCTTTTACATGCTTCAATCAGCTTAGTGTGTGAGGTTTCTGTTGAGCATCTATAGAACCGAACTTCACGTTTAATTATTGTAGCAAAGAGCTACAAGCCTGTTTCAGAATTATCTGATTTCTCTCATTTTGCGAAGAAAATTGTTTGTGCTACTATTTTATAGCTGCATGGATTTTTTTTAGTTGAAACTATATACCATAATTCAATTACTGTTGTTTTCGAATCCAAGCTGTGGCAGATTTTGCAAAATATTTAGCATACATGTCACCATTGCCCTGGTCAGAATTTTTTGTATATATGAACCTCACTTATTTAACTCATCATCAGTGAAGTGGCAGTTCAACTATTAATCATCATGATAACTTATCTTTTTCTCTGTGCTGAACTGCAGTGAAGTACTGTACTGTTTTTCTCTGAATCCACGGCTAGCTGACATCTTCCAAAGCTTGCGTGTGGTTCCCGATGTACAGGTGGTGACTTTGTGTTGAAGGATTTGACTTCGACATAATTTTAGTCGTCCCAGTGATGACTACTATACAAAGCAACTCGGCGAAATAAAGTACGGTTTGAGAGCGTAGAGAGTGTTGCTTATTGGCTTACTGCAGTTCTTGCGGTGGCGTGTAAACTTGTAGACTGGTAGAAGCCTAAACTTTTGACTGCATGGATCCCAATGATACAACGGCAGTTGCTTATTATTGTATTTATTATATGTATGCTTATAGAACAAATTAGTCACTATTAATCATATCTATTATCTATCTATTATATAATAATAATAATAATAATAATAATAATAATAATCTATTCTATATATCTAAACTATAATATTGGGACAGGAGGTCGTCGTACATCGCAAACCCGCGGTCCCACAAGAAATTGATCAGAAATCCCGAATCCCCTCACAAAACGGATCGGGAAGAGCACAACGTACCGCTTCGCGATCGATTTTGGTGGAAATTAACCCGCAGTCCAGTAGATAAATCGTCATTTTGCATCTAGCTCCTCAATCCTATCAAACCCACCCCCGATTCCTTTCCTCCCTCCCTTTACGGCAGCGACCGGTGGGGATCGCAGCGGCCGCTGGCGATAAGCCACGAGGCAACCATACTACAGATCGGACCCGACGACCGCAGTTCCTGTTGAGACGCCCTCCCACAACTCCCGCACGGTTTTGGGCACCGCGCTTGTGGCTCTCACGGCTGCCGGGAGTCGGTGCGTGTTCCACCACAATGTCGCGCGATCCGGAGCTTTGACGAAGCGGGCCTCCAGGGCGGCATGCTGGCGCTGTCGCGCGCCCGAACAGCTTCACCTTCCCCGTCCTGCTCAAGTGTTGCGTGCGCCTAGGCGCCCTAGAGCGTACCATGCCGCCAGGTACCAGCCTCTCATTCTACGTCAGGCTGGGCATTGTCGTGGATGCCGACAGGGTGTTCGACGGAATGCCGGCCAGGGACATCGTCGGGTGGAACTCGACGGTCGACTTGTATGTGTCCAGCTGGACCCATACTGCTTCAGGGAGATGTAAGAGGTGCGGCATGATGGTGTTGGGACCAGCGCCGCCCTCACCTGCTTACTGGGATCGGAGTTGATTCAAGGGCACGGGCTGGAGCAAGACGTCAAGTAGTGTGGTGTCATTGCTTCTGACAAAGGCATGCTCAGAACGATGCGATTGTGGATTGTAATGACATGATCAATGGGTATGAACAGCCCAAGCAGGGATTTGATTGCTTTGTGCTAATGGAAGAAGAAGGACACGAGCCATCCTATATTATGGGAGCGGCGTACTCGGCTATCCTGGGAAGGTTCTGGTCGATGAGACGACTGGAGGCAGCTACAACGCCTTCGATCTATGGTTAATTTGCTGCTTCATAATCTTGTAAACAACCATCTCTATTCAGTCTGTTCTTATACGTTTTACTATAACAGCTATACTCAGCTTAAGGTCTCATGCGGATGTACAATTTTTTTAATATGCATATACCGGATCTGGGATCCACCCGGTCCATGAATTCATGAATTTGGTACCCCATTTAAATTTGCATACCATGATACAAGGTCATACTTGTATTGCTGATTTGTCTAGATTATATGTTATTATGTATAACTGCTTTGTTATCTTGCAAATCCATGAGATGCATGCATTTGCAGATACACCTACTGGAAAAATGGTGACCTCAATGACTCAATCTTACCATATTTCGATGAACTTTAGATAGTTATTCGGCGTAAAAAATAAATTATTAATTGTTTTACAAGCCCGTAGCAAAGCACGGGCATTTTGCTAGTATATCTCTAAACTATAATATTGGGACCGGAGGTGGTCGTACGTCGCGCCGGCCATTTTTCACTTTAGCCCTGGAATTTCTATGGAATTAACCCAAGTCCCTGCTCGATACCCCTCGCTCGATCTCGCCGACCATATCGACCCGAACCTGCCGGCCATGGCCTGCCCCCGCACGCCGCCCGTAGCGGCCGCCCTACTGCAGCGCTGCCTCTTCCCCGTCCGACCGTTTGTCTCCGCGCGCCTCCACGAACCTCGCCCAGCGTAGCTACTGGAGAAGAGGTCGCGACCAGGTCCCCTTTCAGAGTCCCAGCACAAGAACAACCCCGCTCCATCAACTGGATTCCCCAAACGCGGCGGGTCGAGCAGGAGGACAATCAGAATCTTCCTGCACCTCCCAATTTCCATGTCGTCCCGGTCCTGACCCACCCCGCGCGTGACGCTACTCATCACGGGGAGCGCTCCGCGCGCCGCCGTCAAAGCACGCTGCCATCACATCACGCAGCCGGATCCTCCCACAGCTGTCTGCCGCCAACTCCACCCGATGCTGCCTCGACCTACCTCGGCTGCCGGAGATCCAAGTATGTGATCGCCGCATCTGCAGCCTGTGACGAAGATCCGTGTGGATGGCTGCCGCAACCTGGCGATAGTAGCCTGTGACGGGTAGCGACCACAATATGTCGAGGCTGACCATAGTTTCCACGGGCTTTGCTTCAGAACTGACAAACATGTCTGATGAATGCAAAATTCAGAAAGATGTGAATTTCAATTTGCAAGTCTGATGTGCTGGTGGTAAATTATTGCGGCTGATTATTGCACTGAATTGCTGATGAATCGATGAGCACACTGCTTATACAACTGAATAAATGGCGAGCTCACCTTGTGACTGCTCATACAGTTGAACTACTGTTGAGCACACTGCTTATACAATCGAATTGCTTGTGCAGTTCTGCATGCATTTCTACTAGGTGCTAGCTGCTGGTACTTGGTATAAAAAAATCAGAGTATACTTCAACATTCAGGTTTGAGCATCGGTTTCAAAATCTCAACTATAACTCTTTTCCTGCCAATCAGAGTAGAAAGGTTCAGAGCTTGAATGCATGCACTATAGAAAAAGACAAGACAAGTACAACGTGCCCAAGGATTGAGTTTTCTTATGCATTAATTGAAGCACCATGGGGGCGTAGTGAAGTATGGTTCGTGTTCTGCGGTGCTACAATTATGGAGAGAATGCAGGGGAAAAGAGATGGTTCTCCGGATGAGAAGGAGTATCAGTTCATGATTTCCAGAGGGGGATGGAAAAGCGGGTTGCTCGATTATGCATGAAGAAGATTTGCCATCCCTAACCGTGGTAGCCGCCAATTGTCAAATGCTCATAGCCTACCCCACTAGCAGGTTTTGGCGGCCACGGTGATCAGGAATTCGGGCCTCAGGAATCGGCCTTGACGGGGGAGTTTTTGACTAACTTGAAGCGACCATTTAGTACAAACAATATAATTAGGAAGCGTACATGTTTAGTCCTGATAAGTGCAGCGGTCTCTCGTGAAGTGTAGAAAAATATCCATCAGAATTGCATTAGAGGATGACCCGTTAGAGCATTTTTTCATAGAATAAAGGGATGGTCGTACTCCTCTTGTGTCAACGTTTTTGATGAATCAATGCAACAAGATAGGCCGGAGCCATGAGGCTTTGCACAAGGAGGAAGAGCGTAAATATATGTCATCTAGGAGTTGTGACAAATCTATGTGATATTTCATATTCTAGCAATTATGTATACCAATTTAAGATATATGCTATCGTAGTGACTTACCTCTATCGGGGCGGCATATTTGTTTTAAGAATCATACCAACACATCACATGTTAGAATTTATCTACAACATAGTAGGTTTAGACACAAGACAGAGGGAACAACGAGAGAACCATTCATCATTCTTTTACTTTTCTAAAAGATATGTAATAATGTACGGATGGATAATGAGACCAATGTTTGCCCGTAGCGAAGCACGGGCATTGTGTTAGTCTATACCTAATAATAAAAGCGATAAGTATTCCGCGGTTTGGTACGTTGTTGAAAATACCCCTAAAGTTGAAAATTATTACCCACCATTGCCACCCGTACCGTTTCGTATTTTTTCCATCGGTCAAACCTCAATGCGCCGCCGGCTAGAAAGCCTCATAGCACCATGCTTCTCTTCAAGAGCCGGCCTCCACCTCCATGCCAGGCTTCGTTGTTCGTGACGTTGCCCTATGAGTCACCTCGAGTCTGTGCTGACAGACAATGGGAACGGCGGTCGGCGCGCTCTGCCGGCAAGACGGATGCTCGATTGCTCATGTGAGCGAGACTCAGTGCAGGCCGCTGCCTCGTGTTGTGGGTCACAACAACCCCGTACCACGGGCTCGCTGCTAGCACGGCAGGGCGGTCGACTTCACCAGCGGCAATGACATGGCAGAAATTTCTCATCACGGGCTACAAGAAAAGTCAAGAAGGAAATCTGGGCAAGGAGATGGAGAAGGCGAGAACCTGTAGGCTGCATTCAAGTGCGTTGTATTGTGAGTTTTTTCCTCTAACTTGGCGTATTGTGTCACGTGTGCTTGCGTTCAGTACATGAGCTGGGTCTCAAGCCGATTAGTCCAAGTGTGTGCATGTCTCTATATTCTCTTTTTTATTCCGTAAAAGTATAGGCAATTACACAAAAGGTACAAAAAGAAAATATTGGTTGGAAATATATATATATGTATATATATGTTGGAAATTCACCTTCATTGTTTTGTGGTTTTTATTCAATCTTCCAAAAAGTTTTCTGACAACAAATGAGTTATATTAATAAAATATATTATAGTTTGAAATGAAGAGAATTTACTTATATGATATTATATTTTGAAATGAGGAACAAGTAGCCGAATCGGCTTGTGGTCGATGAGGTCATCAATGACGACAACACCATCATGCAACTCTTTCTTGAACCCTTACTTCGGTGGTCAACAACAATTCATCGCCGCTCTACACTGGACACCATGGATAGGTTGCGACTCTGCCATGCCTACATTGACATGCTAAAAGGTTGCGCTACATATTCTATTTTCTAGACATGCAAGGCTTGATACATCTACACATGGACAACCAGGAAGCAGGATGGGGAAGGAGTGGAAGATGGCGATCAATTCGCTTTGTTGACTATCATGCATTTCATCTAACGACGCACAACACCTCCAATAGAAAGCAAGCGTTCGGCAGTCTGATCCATAACGGTTCTCGTGATTTTCTTCCGTTGCAACGCACGGGCACATTTGCTAGTATATACTATTAATTTGAAATAGGAGGTCGTCGTACGTCGCAAACCCACGGTCCCACAAGAAATTGATCAGAAATCCCGAATCCCCTCACAAAACGGATCGGAAAGAGCACAACGTACCGCTCCCGATCGATTTTGGTAAATAAAAAGGATAACGAGTTGCTCTCCGTCGAGGATACGGCCACCATGCACCCAACATGTGCCTAATTGCCTAATTAGCTTTTACGGGTAATGATCGTATGCTTTTCTTATAGGCGAGATTTAGATCTAACTTAACTTCAGTTTAGTTTAGCTATACGTATCTAGATAAACATGAATGAAAAGAGTATCTAGATAAACATGAATGAAAAGAGTAGGGATAACGCTTTTCCAAGACCCATACATCATGCTTCAGTTTAGTTTAGCCTCACAGTTATCCAACATGCGTGTAGATGTCATAGATAGATTATACGAAAATTTATTTCGGTACATTGATGTGCGTATGCTTCTGCCATCGGAAAAACCATTGTGGTATGTCAAAAAATTCCAAACAAAACTTTGCAGCTGTATCTCGTCGTTCTATGTACGTATAATAAGTTTCACAAAAAATTGACATTTTTTGTGACCTCTATAAAAAAAAAGAAAAAAATATCTCGTGAAAAGCCTTTTCTAGCATCAAAATTTGTCTTTTTTCTACAAGTCACAAAAACTATCGATATTTTATGAAACGACTTCGTGAGCATGTAAAATGATGACATTTATGCATGAAGTTTTTTGTCCAAATGTTTTGAAGTGTCAAAAGGAGAAGGGGAAGAAGACGGCTCCGGCTCCTCTCGAGCGGATGAAGACGAATAAAACGATCCGCGGCTCTGGCTCCTGTTTCCCGGGTGTAGTCGAGATAGTTGACGAAGGCACTTTCTTTTCCCGTGCTCAGGTCGGCGTGTTGGTTGATGAAGGGAAAAAGGTTAGAGGTGCTAGATTTTCTTCTCCGGCCTTTTAACAAATTCCGGGAATTTCTCAAATTTCAGAAATTAGAAGAGGGAGAAAGAGAGCTAGAAATGGCAAGAGGGAAAAAAGGAGAAGATTTGCCAAAATGAAAACAACTTTTGTAAAATTAATATTTTGAATTTTCTTTTGCTGAATATGCAAGGGTGATTGATGCATGATGTCATGGTGATGTGAATAAGAAAACATACAATTTCTAATTTGGGGGAAATGTAACATCCCAGAATTAATATAAGTATTATTAATTCCAAAAATGTGGGCCAACTATTTTTTATATTATTTTTATGTGTGATTGCTTGTGTTTTGTTGCTTGATGTGTGTGTTTGCTAAGTAAAAATATGAAGTCAGGAAAAGTAACAAAATAAAAACATCAGCACATAAAATCATGTGACAAGTGTCACACAAAATTCCCTAAGTGAGAAATTAATATTTTCTTTCAAACCAAAATTCAGTGGGGTGACATAGTGATCACTCCCACTTTGCTCTTATAACTTTTCCCTCTTCAAAATATATTTTCAAAATCTAAATTCAAAATTCTATTTCTTTCTTTATTCTTTCCAAATCACAAAATGTGCTATGATGCACTTATCAAATAAATTCCATCATAGCACCAGAAATCCCTATTAATATATATATAAAGTCAATTGTGGAAACAAATTTCAAAAAAATAAATCTGAACTTGGTTCATGCATTGTGTCGAACACCTTGCAGGCATGAACTGTGTTTATCCCAAATTCATCCAAATCCGAGATCAATCCGAGCTAATTTGAGGTTAATCCATAAAATTGAGGCCTCCACTTGACTCACCGTGCTCCCTCACCTCCTTGCGCACCCCCAGCATCGACGAATTGATCGGAGAAGGAGGAGGACGCAAGGGGACAGGCGCGGCCGCGCGCACGTCGCCATGGTCGGCACTGTGGCCATGGCGTGGCAACGCCGAGGCAGCCCTGCACCGTGCCCCCCTCTCTCCCGTGCCACGTCCTGCCTCTCCCAGCACCGCACCGCGCCCCCTGGACGCGGAATTCGGTCGCCCCCAACACCCACGCCCATGCCAGAGCACGCCGTGCGCCGCCCGAGCGCGCACACGGCCGTCCCCCACATCGAGCTCGCTCAGCTCGCCTCTACGCGGCCACCCTTGCCCCTTTGCATCTCGACACTGTAGCTGCACCTCCACCGTCCCTATGGCGAGCCCGCGTGCCCCCTGCACCACTCCCGCGCCCTGTCCACCATGGACCGGCCGCCGGCTATAAATTGGCCACCCCGAGCCGCATTCCCTCCACACTCCACCCCAGCACCTCTCCCTCACTCCACCACCTCTCGTGCACCGCCAGGAGGGCGGAGCCGCTACCGCAGGGCCGCTGCTGCCCTGGTTCTTCCCCGAGCATGCTGGAGCCGAAGGTTGCCGTCGAGCACGGATTTTCCGTGTGCCGCTGCTTCCCTCTCCCCTCTGACCCCTCCACCGCACTCCCCATGGACACCGCACTCACCCGCATCTTTTTCCCCTCTGTTCCATGCACAGACTTATCGCCAGGAGCTCACCGGAGTTGCGCCGTGGCCACGGAAGCGACGGGGAGCTAGACGCCAACGAACCAGCCATCCCCAGCAAGTACCTCTCACTTAGCAAGCTTCCCCAAGCTTCCGACGTCGTTCTGCACCCTCCCCGCATCCTCCCGAGCCCCCTAGGTGAGCTATCCGTCCACCACCGTGCAAGTACCAGGCAATTGGTTACTCTCACTTCAGGCAATGGAGTTGAAGTGAAGTATGTATCTGAGACCAGCCAGACCAGACCAGGATGCCATGAGGGCATAGCTCGACCCGCCCTTGATGAGATCCGTGTTGTTCACCTATTCCGAGATGTGTTCCCGGAGGAATTGCCTGGTATGCCGCCAGACAGAGATATTGAGTTCGTGATTGAACTTATCCCAGGAACCTCTCCTATATCCCAGAGACCTTACCGGATGAATCCAGAAGAATTAGTGGAATTGAAGAAGCAGTTGGCTGATATGCTCACCAAAGGCCTTATTCGCCCAAGCGCTTCACCTTGGGGATCACCCATCATTTTTGTGGACAAAAGAGACGGTACCACGCGATTGTGTGTGTATTATCGTAAGCTCAATGACGTGACCATTAAAAACAAATATCCTCTTCCCAAGATCGAGGATCTGTTCGATCAAATGAACGGAGCCCGAGTCTTTTCGAAGATCGATCTACGGACAGGATATGACCAGTTGAAAATCCGAGAATCAGACATTCCCAAGACTGCCTTCACCACCCGTTACAGATTATTTGAGTACACCGTAATGTCCTTTGGTCTGACCAATGCCCCAGCCTATTTCATGAACCTGATGAACAAGATCTTCATGGAGTACCTCGATAAGTTCGTGGTAGTCTTCATCGACGATATTCTTGTTTATTCCAAGACCGAAGAAGAGCATGCGGTTCACCTACGCCTAGTTCTGGAGACACTTAGAGAGCACCAACTTTACGCCAAGCTTAGCAAGTGTGAGTTTTGGCTCAAAGAGGTGGCATTTCTCGGACATGTCATATCTGACGGAGGAGTTTCTGTTGACCCGGAGAAGATCAAAGCCATTCTTGACTGGAAGAACCCCACCAGTGTGACCGAGATCCGCAGCTTTCTTGGACTAGCGGGTTATTACCGCAAGTTCGTTGAAGGATTTTCCCGTATAGCCAAGGCCATGACCCAACTGTTGAGGAAGGACCAGAAATTCGAATGGACCCAAAAGTGTGAAGATAGTTTCCAGGAGTTGAAGAAGAAATTGACCACAGCCCCAGTCCTAGTAATGCCGGACGTCACCAAGAGTTTCGACGTGTATTGCGATGCATCACGCCTCGGACTTGGTTGCGTTCTGATGCAAGAAGGCAAAGTGGTGTCGTATCTGTCTCGACAGTTGCGACCGCATGAAGAGAATTACCCAACCCATGACCTGGAATTAGCTGCTGTTGTTTTTGCTCTTAAAACATGGCGTCCCTATCTTGTGGGACATCGCTGTGAGATCTATACGGATCATAAGAGTTTAAAGTATATTTTCACCCAGAAGGAGTTGAACCTGCGACAGAGGAGATGGATGGAACTGATCAAGGATTACGATGTTGGAATCCATTATCACCCCGGAAAGGCCAATGTAGTTGCCGATGCCCTTAGTCGCAAGCCATGTACCCTGAATGCCTTGATTCAAGTCAAACAGCCAGCCTTGTTTAAGGAGTTCGAAGATTTTGGACTCGAGCTTGTTAGCCAAGGTTATCTCGCCAATCTAGAGTTAGCCCCAACCCTGATGGATCAAATCAAAGAAAGCCCAGAAAGATCACGAGAGCATTGAAGGGATCAAGAAGAAGATGTCTCTCGACAAAGCCCCTGGTTTTGCCGAAGATGCCGAAGGAGTATTGAGATTAATGGTCGTATCTGTGTGCCCAACGTTAGTGAACTAAAGGATTTGATCCTGAAAGAAGCCCACGAGACCCCATATTCAATCCACCCTGGAGGAACCAAAATGTACCAAGACCTTCGTGAGAGATTTTGGTGGCATGGAATGAAGCGAGAGATTGGTTCTTTCGTAGCCAAGTGTGATATCTGTCAGCGAGTCAAAGCCGAACATCAGCGACCCGCTGGATTGCTTCAACCTTTGAAAATTCCTGAATGGAAATGGGACGAGATTGGAATGGACTTCATCACTGGACTTCCCAGGTCCAACAGAGGCCATGATTCAATCTGGGTCGTCGTTGATCGACTAACCAAGGTGGCCCATTTCATTCCGGTCAAAACCACCTATCACGGAGATCAGTTACCAGACCTGTATATGTCCAGAATAGTAAGCCTGCATGGAGTACCCAAAAAGATTGTGTCCGATAGAGGCACCCAATTCACCTCGAGATTCTAGAAAGCACTTCACGAAGCTCTCGGAACCAAGTTAACCTTTAGCACAGCTTATCATCCCCAGACTGACGGTCAAACCGAGAGAGTGAACCAGATTTTGGAGGACATGCTTCGTGCGTGTGTTCTATATTATGGTTCCAAGTGGGAAGATTGTCTCCCATTTGTAGAATTCTCCTACAACAATAGCTACCAGTCTAGTCTGCAAATGGCCCCGTTTGAAGCAATGTATGGCAAGAAGTGTCGTACGCCCCTGAATTGGTCTGACACCGGAGAAGGCAAATTATTTGGACCTGACACCCTCCGTGAAGCCGAAGAGCAAGTCCAACTTATTCGCGAACGTCTCAAAACTGCCCAATCCCGTCAGAAGAGTTACGCTGATCCCAAGCGTCGTGACCTCACCTTTAACATCGGAGATTTCGTGTATCTCCGAGTGACACCCCTTAAGGGAATGCAACATTTCCATGTCAAAGGAAAGTTAGCACCAAGGTATATTGGACCCATTCAAGATCATTAGCCGCCGAGGAGAAGTATCCTATCAGCTAGAGTTACCCCCGGAGCTATCTGAATTTCATGATGTCTTCCACATTTCACTACTCCGTAAGTGTCTTGAAGTTCCTGACCAGCCTGATGTTTTCAAACACATCGACCACCACTCCATCGACCTGAACCATGATCTGACCTATCGTGATAGACCCCTTAAGATTCTCGAAGAAGATGTTCGTCTTACCCGAAGACGTGCGATCAAGTTCTGTAAAGTCCAGTGGACTAATCATTCTGAAGAGGAAGCAACCTGGGAATGTGAAGATTACCTTAGACGCGAATTCCCAAACTTCCTTAGTCCCTAAGCCTAGCAAATCTCGGGACGAGATTTTATTTTAAGGGGGGAAGGATTTGTAACATCCCAGAATTAATATAAGTATTATTAATTCCAAAAATGTGGGCCAACAATTTTTTTTATTATTTTTATGTGTGATTGCTTGATGTGTGTGTTTGCTAAGTAAAAATATGAAGTCAGGAAAAGTAACAAAATAAAAACATCAATACATAAAATCATGTGACAAGTGTCACACAAATTTCCCTAAGTGAGAAATTAATATTTTCTTTCAAACCAAAATTTAGTGGGGTGACATAGTGATCACTCCCACTTTGCTCTTATACCTTTTCCCTCTTCAAAATATATTTTCAAAAATCTAAATTCAAAATTCTATTTCTTTCTTTATTCTTTCCAAATCACAAAATGTGCTATGATGCACTTATCAAATAAATTCCATCATAGCACCAGAAATCCCTATTAATATATATAAAGTCAATTGTGGAAACAAATTTCAAAAAAATAAATCTAAACTTGGTTCATGCATTGTGTCGAACACCTTGCAGGCATGAACTGTGTTCATCCCAAATTCATCCAAATCCGAGATCAATCCGAGCTAATTTGAGGTTAATCCATAAAATTGAGGCCTCCACTTGACTCACCGTGCTCCCTCACCTCCTTGCGCACCCCCAGCATCGACGAATTGATCGGAGAAGGAGGAGGACGCAAGGGGACAGGCGCGGCCGCGCGCACGTCGCCATGGTCGGCACTGTGGCCATGGCGTGGCAACGCCGAGGCAGCCCTGCACCGTGCCCCCCTCTCTCCCGTGCCATGTCCTGCCTCTCCCAGCACCGCACCGCGCCCCCTGGACGCGGAATTCGGTCGCCCCCGACACCCACGCCCATGCCAGAGCACGCCGTGCGCCGCCCGAGCGCGCACACGGCCGTCCCCCACATCGAGCTCGCTCAGCTCGCCTCTACGCGGCCACCCTTGCCCCTCTGCATCCCGACACCGTAGCTGCACCTCCACCGCCCCTATGGCGAGCCCGCGTGACCCCTGCACCGCTCCCGCGCCCTGTCCACCATGGACCGGCCGCCGGCTATAAATTGGCCGCCCCGAGACGCATTCCCTCCACACTCCACCCTAGCACCTCTCCCTCACTCCACCACCTCTCGTGCACCGCCAGGAGGGCGGAGCCGCTGCCGCAGGGCCGCTGCTGCCCTGGTTCTTCCCCGAGCACGCCGGAGCCGAAGGTTGCCATCGAGCACGAATTTGCCGTGGCGCTGCTTCCCTCTCCCCTCTGACCCCTCCACCGCACTCCCCATGGACACCACACTCACCCGCATCTTTTTCCCCTCTGTTCCATGCACAGACTCGTCGCCATGAGCTCACCGGAGTTGCGCCGTGGCCACGGAAGCGACGGGGAGCTAGACGCCAACGAACCAGCCGTCCCCAGCAAGTACCTCTCGCTCAGCAAGCTTCCCCATGCTTCCGCCGTCGTTCTGCACCCTCCCCGCATCCTCCCGAGCACCCTAGGTGAGCTATCTGTCCACCACCGTGCCGCCGGCGCGGCGGCGCCACCGAAATTAGGTCGTCGCCGATGCCTTTGAACCTGGACCGTTGGATCCAGATCCAACGGCAACTTACCATTTCTGTTAAATAAGACTGACGGGCTGACCCCACCCATCAGCGTTTTATTCTTTTTCCCGCGCACGCTGTGTCACTGATGAGTAGGCCCCACCTGTCATAGATCTCAACATTATCCAAAATGGTTAGGTTTTCCAATTTAATTTTCCAGAGAATTCCAGGACGGGTATCAACTTTAAGAATTCATATCTCGAGATCTAGGCATCCAAAAAAATCAAATAAATATGTTCTGGAAAGGTTATGAAATTCTATAACTCACCAAAGTGGTTTCATCTCATTTAGATTAGTAAATAAAGAATAGTTTTAAAAATGCCACAGGAGGTATAAAATCTAAACTTGTTTGTTTCTGATGCTCTGTTAATCCAAATAATGTCAAACAAATTTTGTTAGCGTAGTACTGTGATCACTTAGATCCCCTAATTTTTGTAGAATTAATTAATCATTATTAATTGATTGGCATCTGTTGAAAGTCAGAAAGCATTTCTGGACCAAAATATTTATAAATCAATGAAGGTAAATCCAAATGAGTTAGGACCAATTTTTTTAGATCACATTTACTCAGTGTTAGTTACCCCAAAAAGGATTTAATTTTTGAATAAAATTAACTTGAGTTGTAGCAAAAACTAGAATATTAACGTGCTGGAATAAAACAATTATACAATGAGTTTAATAACTCAAATTGAATTGAATCCAATTAGGTTGTCTTATACACATCAGTAGCTTTCTGTAGAATTTTAGTTCATATTTTTTTGATTAATAGAACTTAAGTTATGCAATTAAACATGAAACCCTAGTTTCTGCCATAATTGTGACACAATTAAATAATGGTTAATTAAATTAAATTGAATTCAAATTGTGTTACTTTGTGTGTGCAGTAGCTAATTGTGATGTTTATGATTGTAATGATGTGATTCTTGCTTGGTTAGTCTTAGTGATTGTTTGTATTGTTTATCTATCGATTAGACGAGAACGTTGCCGGAGCCTACGAGGAAGGGGAATACTTCGAACAGCAGGAACCCGAGCACTCTGTTGAGCAAGGCAGGCTACTTCACTGAGCTTGCTTTTATATACATTTATTTTGGATCACCTGCAATATTCAAAGTGTTAGTGATTTCAAAAACCTTTTTACAAAAACATGAAAACTATTTTGCCACCCTATGTAGAAGTATAGAGTAAATATTTAAAACTATAGGATGGGAAAATATGATTTGTTCCAAAACTCATTTTTAAAGTATTTGGATGGATGTGGAATGCCGAGCTGTCGGTGTGGAAATGGAGAAAGGTTGAAAGGTGATGTTTATGAAAAATGCACATTGTGTCCTAGTACTTACGTTAACCAGCCAATAACCTGTGCGGCCACATCTACCCACATATGGGAACAGGCGTAGTCATATAATTTGCTCATATTAGTATGGGATGCCTCAACAATGAGGATGACCTCGTTCCATGAGGGGATGGTCATGGCGACCTACCCCCTGACTTGGGTCCTAGCAATCTGAAGGATGGAGGATTGAAGATCCATATTTGGGTCGCCGGGCAGAACTACGAGTCCTCACACTTAGGTTCCTCGACGGGGGATCCTGTACTAGGTGTCGAGGGAATGGTGAATTCGTAGCGGTAGGATCCTATACTAGCATGAGCAAAGGACAGGCTATGGTCGGTGGCTCAACTTCGCATACGCCTTGTATGGCGGAACGTGGCAGACACGATGAGTTATCGGATGGGTGTGGGAAAAGCGTGCTACCTTTGCAGAGGGTAAAACTATTCGAATAGCCGAGTCCTCGGATATGGACAGTTGGGAGGCCCTACTAGACCATGTGTAAGTTTTTTGCAAAGTTTGGAAAGGTTTAAGTAAACGAACAAAGGTGGAGGTGATACTACCCAACTATACCAAATGGAGTGGTATGAGTTGTGGGAGATAAATGGGTCATGATGAGACATGATCGGGAAAAAGGAGGAGTTTTGGATAAATAATAAAAAGGATGGTTTTCCTTAAAGTTAGTAATGAAACTCTTCTTATCTTTTTCAACAAGGATATAGAGATGTTTTTCAATAAAGATATGGAGATGTTTTTGATAAATAAAAGTGTTATAGGCAGCAACTTAAAACTGGTGCATACTCACGTTAGGGGTAGTTTGCGAGTACAATTCCCATTGTACTCATATTGGTTTCGTCCCTGGCTATTGTTTTAGCCAGATCCCGAGTAGAACTACGCCGAAGCGGAGTATGGTGACTTCTATGCGAACTAGGGATCTTCGTGAGTCAACTGCCTGTCGGGTCGTCGTTAGGACGCGTTGGACTTCTACTACGTAGCTTCCGCTGAATGCTTTTGATTTGGCCCATGAAGGCAAGTATGTAAGACTCGGTCTAAATGACCTGTGATGTAAGACTTTACTTCGGTATTGTAATGGATGTAAACTTTGGTATTCAATTCAGATTATGGGCAACGACAGACTGATCACGGGATCGTTGTGTGAACCATAATCAGGTATTTCGGACAGCTAGTCCGGGGTCCCCACAGGAAACCCCCGAGCGGAAGCCAAAACATCAACCTCTTAGAGTACAAACATATACACAACATATATACGAGATGTGAGACTTGATATACATGTATAGAGAAATATATTATACTCCTCTGATCCGTATTAAGTGTCGCCAGCTCTATAGTGTTTTGTTTAGCCGCAGTATAGTTTCCATGACACTTAAATGGAATCGGAGGTAGTATATCATATGTGATCGTTGTCTTTTTCGCCCATGGAGCTGCTCCATTTCTATGCTTAGATGGGATTGTCGTTCCTGATCAACGGTCTTCGTCTATAAGCACCCGCTACGCCCAAATCCATGCTCTACATCTAGAGCTGCTACATGACTTCAATGCTTAGATGTGATCGTCGTTCCTGGTCAACGGTCTTCACCTATAAATAATGGAGGTTGCCATGTTGAAATAGATGAGGCGAACTCAGGGTAGAAGAGGAATGTAGTTTTACATTATAAAAAAATCGAAAAACAATTGGTGATGAATATATACATGTCTTTTATATTCGTGTAAAAAATTTCGTGATGAAATAATATTTATTCTGCACTGTGCAAAAAATACAAATCCAGTGAACATAATTAGATTTTAAAAAAATGTTTTCAGAGCAGTGATTTTAATTTTTGTAAAGAGCAGCATAAATATCATTCCATCATGAAATTTGGCACGTATGTTGAAAACATGTATATGCTCATCAACAAAAACTTTCAGAATTTGTTGACATGTTTTACTATTATTTTCCGATTTTTTTGTTTGAGCAGGAGCATGTGAGCTCGGGTTCCAAAGTGAATTTCTCAGATAGAAGGGGTGTCCTTGAACCATGATTATTAGACTAGGGGTGTGTGGTAAATATTTTTCCGTTGCAACTCACGGGCATGCTGCTAGTAACTACTAGTAATCGAGCACGTGCACATGCACGTTCTATAGAGTACCCAAGTTCTATAGAGTACCCAATTTAGATGACAATATAAATAATATGTGTTATCGAATAATATGATCTAGACCCTAAATTTACAACAACCTTGGATAATTTGAGCGAGCCCCTAAGTTTACAACAACCTCAGCGAAGCTACAAACGAATGATTTTCCCTATCAATAGGGCAATCGTTCATGCTCGACCTTTTTTTAATGGACAAGAATTGTTCTATCTTTTTGGGTATCATGCAAGAACATCATTAGTCATGAGAAATATAAGTCATACAACAATACACATAGTAATTATGTAGCTGTATGCTTTACAGTGTCTCTAGCAGGAAGGTCCTCTCTTTACCAGCCTGAATCTCGGCGCCAGAGTTGTTGTGTCATGGGGGGCCATCGGGAAACACCCTAGTCTACGGTTCAATGCCGACGCCATAGACCAGGAATGACGAACTTCATTCGATTCACCGAACACTCACTATGCATGCGATACATGCATATATAACTATAAGAATTTGTATGCTGGCCCATTATGATGAATTGGTCCTGCAATGATGTTGCAAGACAAGTCATGGCAAGGTTTACAAAAAAAAAACATTTATACAAAATAGTGAACACCCTGAAACTCGATTACTTAGATTTATTCAGACACTTTTGATATTGTTTATAAGCAACATGTTGAAAACATTATGAAGAACTAAGGAAGGCTGGAGCACATATAGTTGACAATTGAGAACACTTGACCTAGTGTTTAAGAGTGCCTAAAAATGAATGAATTTAAAACATAATTAGAAATTCAAACTCAAACATGTAGCATACAATGAAATGACATAAGTATTGTGTCGTACATGGTTAGATGCACAGCCAAATGGTTATAAAAAAATCTATAAAAAATTGTGATATTAAAGTTGAGAATGTGTAGCCCAAAAGAAATTACATTTTGCTCATACACTCAAACCAATCTCATAAATATCATTATGTTTTGAACAATACGCATGACCACTGAAAGGCAATTGGAAAAGATCAAACATTGTCATAATAATATTGTTGTTGCTCTCAAAATATCATAGATGAGACATGGTAGATCATTGTTGGCCTCCCCTGCATAACCAAAATAAGAAAAACAAAATAGAGGTTGGAGATGGCTGTCTGGATTACCATGAGTCCATGACCCCTGCCTTAACTGGTTGTCCAGTGTTATCCGCACCCTTGCATAAAACACATCTGCTTAAACTTGTATATTTCATTTTAAATGTTCTTGAGTTACAAAGCATAATTCAATGTGATTACCTCTTTAAGCAAGGTCCGTTCCAAGCAGGATCAAATCAGCAAATCCTCTCTTGAATGATTGGTGCATCGTCAGCTAGGATAAGAAGATTGAGTAAGTGGATCCAACTACAAGGAGAAATGTTGAGAAAACATACCTGCCAGTCAATCGCTTGCATACCAAATAATAATGATTGATGTCAGGTTTCTTTCTGCCAGTCGATCACCTAGCGACCTCAACTAATCACATTTATATGAACACCATCTGTTCAAGAATATAGTAATGTCAGATAATGCACTGTCACAATTCCATGATCAATGGGTCTACATATAACTGAAAATACCATCCAGTTTCTTTTGGAAAACAAATTATATACCCTATTGGTGAATGGCCTCAGTACCTCTTGCTTACAGGAGAACAGTCTAGCTGTTTTTTCATCTCTTTCGTAAAAAATTAGCCAACTTCCTGTTGGTTAATAAAAGGGTGGCGTTATGATATACTCCCTCCGTTCCACAATATAAGATGTTTTAGGTGTTTCACATGTTGTCTAGATTCGGACTAAAAAGAATGGAAAGAGAATGGACATATACACTAAAACATGTCTAGATACATATGGTCCAAATGTGAATGTGGAAAAAGCCTAAAACATCTTATATTGTGGAACGGAGGGAGTATGTGGCTCCTGGATAGTGATAAATTACAGCATGCCTTATAAGCACCAAGGTCAATATGTTCGTAAATGGAGAAAATATATAGAAGAAAACTGAGACATTCCTGTATGACGAAAAACACTGGTAAAGCAAGGTGCGGTACACAAAAACGTTAAGCCCGAGTGGAAAGTAGTATATCTGTTGGTAACTAAGATAGTTAGACATTCCACTGAATAATCAGCTGAGGAATACAATGAATATCATGAACGGTCCTCTGTGTTTGCAATTACTTGAATCATCAAATTTGGTAAGTACAATAGATTGATGTGCATCCACTACGATCACCCTGCAGAATATGAAACTGGGACCTTCAGTTTGCACCAAACAAATGACGCAAAAGCCCTAGATCAAAATCCAAATCGAAGAGAAGAAAGGGATGTGCAAGGCGTCGGAGTGTTTGCCTGTCCGGCCGTCGGGAGGACATGAGGAGTAGCTGTACGGACTACGGCGGCACTGGGAGAGACGGCGAGGCGCGTCGGCGGCTCGCAGTCCTGTACTCGGGCGTACGGGGGCAGCACCCTGGTCGGTGTGGCGGCGTAAGCCGGCGACCGCGACTGTGAGGGCGAGGGCGAGGGCACCGGGATCGCGACGGCCGCGGCGGCGGCGTGCGACGGGCTTGCGTGCACGGCGGAGTGCGAGCCTGACTAAGGCGGGCTGTGACAGTTACGATAGTCCCGATCCTGATTTTGTGGTGATTATAGTACCAATTAGAATGGTAGCGTTAATCACGGACGGTCTGGTCCGATTGTTTTAGCGCTAGTTGTAGCCATTGGATATTTCAAATTAATGGTCAGGATCGTTTGGATCACCTCCTCTGGGTTGTTTTATATTAGTGGTGATAGTTGTAGCCATTGGATATTTCAAATTAATGGTCAGGATCGTTTGGATCACCTCCTCTGGGTTGTTTTATATTAGTGGTGATTATAATTTGGGATCGGAGGTCGTCGCGTCGCCTGCCTCGCTCGCTCTCTTCCCGAACACCTACGCCTGTTACTTGGGTTTGGCCCAGGTGAGTGCGTTCAGCCCATGTTAACAAATTACAGATAAAACCAGCCCAGCTGCCCCAATCAACAAAGAGCGTAGACTACGTCGTCGTGGCAATCCCTATTTGCCGCCTTTTGCGGCGCAGGGGGCTGGCACCGCGCACCCCCACGCCACTATGGGCCGGCCCATGTTTGCGTTCTCCCGTTTTTTTCTGTTTTCTTTTTCTTCTTCTTTTTATCATTTTTATTTTACTTTATGATTTTAGTTTTTATTTCTATTTCTTTTTTCGTTCAACATTTTTTGTTTAATTATTTATTTTCTGTTTATTTTCTTTTTTTCGTTTCTTTTTCCGTTTTTCATTTTTTGTCACATGTATATAATTTGGGGAAAAATAATAAATGTTTAAAGTTGTTCATTTTTCTTTTTTTGTACAATTTTTAAATTGTTCTAAAATTGTTTTATGATCACTTTTTAAAAACTTTTCAATGATAGTTTTCGTTCAAATACCATGTTTGACCACTTTGTAAAAAATCGTTGAAAAGTAATTTCCGTTCAGAGACCTTTTTTAACTTTTTAAATAGTTCAAAAACAGATTTCGTTCACGGTCTTTTTTGTTCACTTTTAAAATCGTGCAAAAATAGTTTCCAATCATCACCATTTTCTGTTTACTTTTTTTAAATCGCTCAAAAATAGATTCCGTTCACCGCCATTTCTGTTCAATTTTTTTAAAATCTTTCAAAAATGATTTCGTTCACCAACCCTTTTTGTTTCACTTTTAAAATCGTGCAAAAATAGATTCCCTTCACCGCCATTTCGGTTCACTTTCTAAAATCGTTCAAAAATAAATTTCGTTCACCAACGTTTTCTATTCACTTTTTAAAAATTATTTAAAATAGCTTATGTTCACTTTGTAAAAATCTTCAAAATAATTTTCGTTCATTGACATTTTCTGTAAATTTTTAAAATTGTTTTAAAATAGTTACTGGTAAAATCGTTCAAAAATAGTTTTCGTTCAAATACCAATTTTGTTTACTTTATAAAAATCGTTCAAAAATAATTTTCATTCAGAGACTTTTTCTGTTCACTTTTTAAAATCATTCAAAAACAGATTTCTTTCAAAAATAGATTTTTATTTCTTGTTTTTTTTCGTGCAAATTTTGAATTTGTTCAAAGATGGAATTCTTTAAAATGTTCAAATTCGAAAACTGTTCAGACATTGAAAATGTTAAAATTCAAAAACTGTTCAGATTAAAAAATGTTCATATTTTAAAACTATTTTAAATTAAAAAAATCGATTTTGATATATTTAAATTCTAAAAAGTTTATGTTTAAAGCTTGTTCAAATAAAAAAACTGATTTTGAAAATTTTCAAAACTAAAAAAATGTTCAAATTTTTAAATTGTTTAGATTTAATTTTATAGGATTTTCAAAATATTATGTTTGAAATTTTAAAATGTTCAAATTCGAAAATTGTTCATACAAAAACTGTTCAAATTAAAAATTGTTCAAATTTTAAAAACGTTCAGATTTCAAAAATGTATTAATTTTTGAATTTTCATTTTAATAATTGTTCAATTTAGAAAAAATTCATATTTTAAAATGTTTAAATTAAACAATATTTAGATATGAAAAACTTTAATATTTTCAAATTTTAAAAAATCATATTTTAAATTTTTTCATATTTAATTTAGAAAGGAAGTGAAATTTTATAAAAAACAGAAAATAAAAGAAAGCTGAAAAACATAAAAAATGAAGAAAAAAAACAAAAGCAGAAAAAACAAAGAAATGAAAAACTGCAAATAAAGGGGCCGGCCCAATAGCCGGACCATTCAGGCGTCACAGGTGAGTGGTGCCGCTGAAAGCGGCGCATAGGACCTCCCCGTCGTCGTTACGGGTCGGAATCGTACTTCCTAACCGCGTTTGCAGGGAAAAAGAAGGAATCTGAACAAAGGAAATAAACGTACGAATAGAAAAAGGTGTACGTGTCCGAATAAAAAGAGGAGTACGTGTCCGGCTCGCACTTTGCTACTTGTGTCCTGTACGTGAACGGACGTTTGTATTGAACGTTTATATATACTAGCAAAAATGCCCGTACGTTGCAACGGGAAATAGAAAAATCTCTTTCGTGCATTGCAACGGGAAGAGAAAAAAAATGTATGGTGGAGACACGCAAGGCTTACTAAAGTGTTTGCTTAACACCCCCCCCCCCCCCCCCCACACACACACACACAATGTATATACATAATTCACGAGCATACACAATTATTCTCCACGATAAGAGGGTCATAAAGGTAGGGTAAATACCATAATGAGATTTTGCCGCAGGCCAAGATCATCTCTTTTTTTAGATTGCCAAGATCATGTCTTAGGATAACCTTTCTAGGAGCCAGGTTTTCATTTTCCGTAAAACCTGCATCAAAGTTCAGCTTGGCCCAAACCGATGGTGGCTTGGTCCAGGAGCATGCAACCTCTTTTCTCTCTTTCGATTTAATTTCATCTAAGGAGTAAACATGCAGCTTTCCTTTGGGGTCAATCAGAGTTCAATCTCTATAATTAAGCATTCTGAAGCACAAAGCGCTAAGATCTGTGATTTTGTATCAACTAAAAAATACTGAAAGGACAAACCGGAAGAGATTTCTGTGAGAAATATGACAATATGAAAAGCTAAATCTTTATTTTGTCCAAATCAACTGTTAATAAAAGCAAAGTCTTAATTCTCTCCATATCAAGTATTCAGAATTTACTCTCAGATAAAGCTTTACAAGTTTTTTGCGGTCAAATATTCCGCGCACATAATAAATTCCAAACAACATAATCACATGGACCATGGATTCGTGCACAAACTTCTTGACGAAAATCAGGAATCAAATGAATCATGGATAAATTCCATGAACAAACATCCATCATCATGAAACTATTCGGACCAGATAATGAAGGGGAAAATGAAAATGGGAGAATGAAAATGAAGGGGAAAATCACAATGGGAGAACGAAGGGGGCAAAAGCACGCGGATTACGATTGTTTGTCGGCATCTTCGTGCAGTAGTCGGGTCGCGTTGTTGCCGGCGGCCGTGAATACATGAGTCAGGGCAAAGACTTGCGGCGAGCTCTTCCTGTGCCAGTCTTATGGCGTGGTCCTGCTGTACCGGCCCTGCAGCGAGCAGGAGGAACGCGAGCACTCGCCGGGATCTGCAGCCCCGCCTCATGTCACGCCAGCGACCGGTTGACCACTTCCGCATCCTCGCTCTGGACAGCGGGCGAGCACTTCCGCCACCATCTGCACGGGCGTAGCCGAGCTTCTACACCTGCACACACACGCTGCCGCCGATAGAGGAAGGAGAGGGGGTCGGGGAGGGGAAGGAGAAGTGGACCGCGGAGGGGAACAGAAGAGGCTCCCTCGGGGCTGCGGCCCCTCAACCAAATCGACTCGGGCGATTTGCTGTGTACAAACTACAGAGAAGCGACAGTGGTGGTAAATAGAGAAGTATAGATGATGGGGAGAGCTTAACCATGCGATGTTTCCCCTGAAGCTCCGGTCCCGCTACTCCTTCCTCTCTCTCCTCGTCGGCGTCCTCCCATTCCCTCCACTCTAGCCCCCAACATCTCTCTCCCGAAGCAGCAACAGCATTGCCGTGCATGTCAGCCCCCACGCCGAGGCTTGCGCGCGCTTCCCGTCTCCTGCACCTCTCCCCAGAAACCCCTCTCCCCGGCGGCCATACCTGTGCCTCCTCCGGGGACATCGTCTGGGTGGAAGGCGGTCTGACTCCTCCGACGACAGCAATAGTGGATGGAGCCGGTGGGTGGCGGCCCGAGAGTGCCTTCCAATCCTCGTGCAACAGTTTGAATGTGCCTGCTGCGGGGGCGGAGCAGTTCTTGTCAGGGTAAATGGCGAGGGAGAGTCGTTAGAGAAGTCTCCAGTGGTGAGGAGACTGGGGAGGTTGCCGGTGGTGTGGTGGCAGGGGGCGGTAGGGGACGTCTTTTAAAATTTATCAAACGAACCGTTACGTGACTTATGGATGGCATGGTTGGTAAATTTTATCAACATCAGGGTCAATTCTAGGGTTGGACGAAAAATTTGGGAGAAGCAACTCTTCCTTTATTATTAGGTAAAGATATACCCCATGTGAGGGCAACAAACATTGTACCCTCGCGAGATAGAAAAAAAATCCGTGACTCCGCTTCTGATCTAAAAAAAATATCCGGTGTTAACCTACGTTGATGGCAGAGAAAAGTAAACCAGTTGTAGATACTTTGAAAGATAGAAAACAAACAAGACGAGAACGTGATAGAGCTCGGCAAAATAGTTTGACGGCCGAGCAAAAGGAGGAGATCAATGCGCCTAGAAGAGCAGCTTGGCAAAACAAAACACAAGATGAAAGGAACCTACAATGAAGGGCTAATCGGCAAAATTTATCCACGGAACAAAGACAGCAAGAGAATGCACCACGACGTACATCTAAGCAAAGCAAATCCAAAGAAGAGAGGGCAAAACTGCTAGCTCAATGCAAGGCAAACGCTGCAGCCAAGAGAAACACCCCGTGCGCTCAATCCATCGCGATGCCATGTCCAAATATAGCAACTTTGCCAACAATGAGAACTTATGGATCACCCGTCAAAGGGGGAACTTCTTCACCTCCCGCATGCCCTTCAACGAGCGCGCCGACGGTAACATAGCCATCTTTACTTCCTTTATTTATAACATAGCCATCTTTACTTCCGTTATTTATTTATATGTTTCATGAAGCATTAAAACAACGTACTTAACAGATTTAGAATGTTGCGGGCGAAATGGAGGCCTTCATTAGCGGTATCATGGACGAGAATACCATCCCCGACAACCTCATGGACGAGGAGTGTTGCATGTATGCCTCTGATGGTAAGTATGCCAGCCTTTCCATCAACCCTCTCTGTTACGAGTCAAATATATATGAATATAATGATTTGACATGCCTAAACATTTAGGTTTAGATGTTGATGACGTGGACATGGATACACAAACAGACTCACCGGACGACGGCCCTATTGATCCTTTTGACTTTGTGTACTCGAACCTTCCAGACAACACACACATCCTGTGGCAAGTCCCCGACTGCAAACACTGCCATGCCAAGAAGTTTGAGCATGAGACCCCTGGATTTTGCTGTCAAAACGGACAAATCAAACTGGCCGAACCAGTGCCGATCCCGGAGCTAATGAGGCTATGGTCTAGCGCGGATGCGGACTCTCGACATTTTCGAGAGAGCATCCGATTCTTCAATGGCCACTTCTCCTTCACAACCCTTGGCGTCACTCTCGACAATGATTGCACGAACATGAGGTCCGGGGTGTACACATTTCGGGCGCAAGGCAAGCTATACCACAAAGTGCATTCGTTCGGGCCAGGCTCTCGCCCGGAACATCTACAACTATACTTCTACGACGACGATCCAAGCCTGATCCATCGAAAGAAAGCAACCAAAGAACTAGACCTGGAGGTTGTTAGGAAGATTGTGGACATACTGAGAGGAAACCCCTACTCCGAGCAGTTTAGGAGTTTGGGCGCCCATAAGGATAACCTCGAGGACTACCGCATAGAACTGAACACCGACAAGAAGCTAGACCAACGACGATACAACACACCTCTCTCGTCTGAGGTGGCTGCAATCTGGGTCGAGGGAAGCGACCTAGAAAATAGGTTCAAGCGCAACATTACCCTCTACAGTAACAACAACGAGAGGCATAGTATAAATGCCACACAAGGATGCTATGACCCTCTTTCGTACCCACTCTTCTTCCCAAAGGGGGAGCTCGGTTGGCATCCGAATATCCCCAAACATAATAAGTCTTGGGACATTGCGCAACTACCGAGAGCAGAGCGTGATGACGATTCAGGTTCGGCTATTTGGGATACCTCTGCATTTTTTGTGTATCCTTCTTGTACGTTGCATAACCTTATTTTTTTTGTCCTTCACGCAGAGGGGGGTGGCCATTTATGCGTCTCTGTCAGGGATTACTATTGTTACCGACTACAGACACGTACTGCTATATTCAACCCCATACTACATGGAGGGTGCCTGTTCCAGCAGTGGGGGGGTGGACATGTACATAAATATCAAGGGATGCAGGTTGAATTGGATCAGGACACACCAGCCGGAGCTACGTGCTGATCTATATAAAGGCGTTGTCGATAGCATCACAGCCGGAGAGACTCGAGCAAGCGTTATTGGCACAAGGATTGTTCTCCCTTGGAATTCTAGGGAGGCTTCCGAGACATGAAGCGGAGGCATATGGACGCCATGACGTTGGTGCAGAAGTACGGCAAGCCTGAAATCTTCCCGACGATGACCTGCAACCCAAACTGGCAGGAGATACAGGATGCACTGCTTCCAGGCCAAACCGCGCAGGATAGGCCAGATATTGTGGCTCGGGTGTTTAAGGCCAAGCTGGAGACGATGAAAGATATGCTGACCAAGAAACACATCCTAGGTGGTGTGAAGGCGTGGGTCTACGTTGTCGAGTTCCAAAAGAGAGGCCTCCCACATGCCCATTTCCTGTTGATCATGGATTCCAAATATAAGATCATTATGCCAGAGCAGTACGACCGCGTCATATCTGCCGAGCTCCCGGACAAGGATAAGTACCCGGAGCTATACGCCATGGTCGTGAAGCACATGATGCACGACCCATGCGGTGTCCTCAAGCCAAACAACGTGTGCATGCAAGAGGGAAAATGCAAGTGTAGGTACCCAAGAACGTTCAACGAGACCACTGTACAGGGGAAGGACTCATACCCCATTTATCGGAGATGGAACGGGGGCCGTTCAGCAAAGGTCCGAGGTCAGACGCTCGACAATAGATGGGTTGTGCCTTACAACCCTTACATCTTGCAAATGTTCAACTGCCACATCGACGTGGAGGTGTGCTCGAGTATAAAGGCCGTCAAGTACCTATATAAATACATATACAAGGGCCACGATCATCAGACTTCGTTCAACATCGAGAAGCCAGATGCTGATGGTAACATAGACGATATCAAAAGATTCATTGACGCAAGGTGGGTTACACCACCGGAGGCCATCTGGAGGATATTTGGTTTCAACCTCTCTGAGATGTACCCGTCCGTGCTACAACTGCCGCTTCATCTGCCAAATATGCAAAGGGTCATGTTCAAAGCAGGAGACAACCTGGAAGACGTCGCAGCTCAGGAAAACGCAACAATGCTAATAGAGTATTTCGTGGCTAACCAAAAGCACGAGTGGGCTCGAGATATTCTCTATAGGGATTTTCCAGGAAGTTTCACATGGAAACCAGGAAAGTACTGGAAAGTAAGGGAAAATTTTCACCAAGTAGGTCGGATCGTGTCAGCCAATCCATTTGAGGGGGAACGATAGTTTCTGAGGGTGCTTCTAAACCACGTACCAGGATCGAAGTTCTTCGAAGACCTGAAAATCGTGGACGGTGTGCTGTGTGATACATTTCGTGACGCCGCAGAGAGGAAGGGTCTAATCGAGGCCGACAACATGTTGGACGAGTGTCTTACTGAATCAGAGCAGTTCGCCATGCCAGCCTCACTCAGGAGGCTCTTCGCGACGATCTTGGTATTCTGTGAGCCCGGCGATGTGCGCGGTCTTTGGGATCGACACCTTGAGGCGATGTCTGACGACTACCGAAGGCGCCACACGTGTCCAAAACTGGTGGAACAGATGGTGTTGCTTGATATCAGGGGCATGCTACAATCCATGGGAAAAGACATAAATTCATTCCCTCTTCCGGAGATTGACAAGACGTATGACAACACTGGAGGAGAGTTTAGGGAGGTAATCGAGGAAACCAATATAAAGGTTGATGAGGAAGACACTTCTCTTGCGGACTTACTAAACCCCGAACAGAGGCTTGCCTACAACGAGATACTAAAGGCAGTTGATGGTGGCAATGGGGGCGTTGAAAGTGCATGGTTGCCCCCATGTGTGGTTTTGGTAATTAATGACAATCTCTATGGACTAATGTTTGTATTGAGCTACTTGTAGGTGTGTCCATATGCAGTGCTTGATCTCCATTTGTTGGAATCAAGGCTGAGGAGAGAAGAGTATTTGTTGATCAATGCTAAGTGCGAGTTGATCAACACTCAAGGCCATGTGAAGATATGCCAAAGAGTGTCTCTTCCATATTGGTGTATGGGGGGGCAACATGTGAGTCTTCACCAAGCGAAGCGCAATCAAGAAAGGTGGTTCGCCTTGAGGAGATCAAGATCGTCTTCATCGACCTCAAGTGGATTAAGCGTAAGGCAAAGGTATGATCTTGATAGGCTTTCTATTTTACCGGTCTCATGATGTTAGTTGAGAGACCAGGTTATAGGATCGATAACCGTACTATCAAGAGGGGCTCTCGACCGAGTATCTTGATCGTATCGTTCGTGGAGAGATCTAACCTTTGCATCCTTGCAATCATCTTTATTGGTTCTTATTTGGCTCTTATCGTGGTGTGGTCTTGGTACTTTTCGTGCTTGTCATGACAAGACCAAGGTCACCGAAAACGGTTTTCATATGCGTCTTCTATTACGCTTTCAGTATTGGAGATTTTGTCGGTTCATCCGTGCGGAAGGTTTATCTCCCATTCCTTTGCAAAATCTCTATTGCTTGTTTGCTACATTTCCAAGGGTTTCTTTTGTCGTCCTCTTTCCAACAAAATTGGTTTCACTCCATTCGGACTTCATTTGCAAAAGATATAGCATTTCCGGTTTGCAAAAGAGAGGTTTAACCTTTCTCCATTTGTTTTTATAATATCTTGTTGGACTATGATGTTTCTCTGCATAATCTTGTAGTGCTGGTTGTGACGATTCCAACGAGTCCAAGATTATCGAAAACGGAGTTCGTGGGTGAAAGTTATTGCATTTCTCTCTCGGAACATTTTTTTAGACAGAAAAAAGTAAAGGAAAAGAAAAAAAAGAAAGAATCGGCAGACCAGCCGGCCAGGCCGGGCCCGAGGCCGGCCTTAGGCCGGGAGGCTCGGGTGGCCAGCTGGCCCACCTCGCGCGCATGGCCGGCCCAGGCCGGGTCGGCAGGCCGGCCGCTTCGGCCACCTGCCCGGCCCACCTGGCGCCCAGGCCGGCCCAGGCCGGGGGGGAGGCCGGCATCTCTGCGTCTCCTGCAAGCTCCTATCGCGGGAATGATTCCCGGTCGGCCTGGCCGGCGTACAGGCCGGCCCCAGGCCGGGGTGTCGGGCTGGGCACTTTTTGCCCCCAACGGCCACTTTTTGTGGCCCCCTATAAAAGGGTCTTCTTCCCCATTTTTCCTAAAAAGCTCTTTTTCCTCTCTCTCCTCCATTATTGCATATTTTGAGAGCTCGATTCCTACTCTTCCCTCCAATGATTCTTGCCCATTTTTAGGGAAACAAGAGAGGAGATCTAGATCTACTATTCCACCAATCCATTCCTCCTCTATGTGAGGGGAACCTAGTAGATCTTGATTTTGGAGTTCTTGGTGATTCTCCTCTTTGTTCTTCCTCTTAAATCCCTCCATAGCATTAGTTGCTTTGGTTGGATTTCGGAGAGAAGGATTTGACCACTTAGTGTGTTCTTGCCATTGCATTTGGTGCATCGGTTTGTGCTCTCCACGGTGACTTGTGGGATTGAAGTTCGAGAAGCTTGTTACTCTTGGGTGCATTGTGTTCCCGAGAGCTTGTGCCTGTTGGGTGCATTGTGTACCCTAGACGGTTGGTGGTGTCGCAAAGCCTTCGAGTTGTGAAGCTTCGGGTAAGGTTTGGGAGCCCCCGATTGAGTTGTGGGTGTGTGCCCCAAGATCGTTGTAATGGCTCCGGATTCCGCCTTGAAGGATTCCGATAGTGGAAGGTGAACCTAACCCTTAGAATGAAGTTCATCGGAGAATAGGGTGAGGCCTTTTGTGGCATCTTGAGTAGGCCTCTTGTGGTGAGCTCACACCCCTCCAACGAGACGTACTCCCTTAACAAGGAGGAACTCGGGAATACATCCTCGTCTCCGCGTGCCTCGGTTATTTCTATACCCGAGCTCTTTACTTATGCACTTTACATTGCTATCACCTTGTTGTTATATTGCTTAGCATAAGTTGTTGGTGCACATAGGTGAACCTAGTATATTAGGTTGTTGGCTTGTTAATTTAAACACCTAGTTTTATTCCGCAATTATCAAGCCTTAAACCGGAAAAGTTTTAATCGCCTATTCACCCCCCCCTCTAGGCGACATCGGTTGTTCTTTCAATTGGTATCAGAGCCTGGGATCTCATTGTTAGGCTTTACCGCCTAGAGAGTAAAGATGTCGTTTAGAGAATTAGTGCATTATCACACTTTTATATTCTCTGGCACAAATTTTAATATTTGGAAAACTCATATGTTTAGTCACCAATATTGAGCGCATCTTAGATATAGGTTTTTCTCCTCCAAAGAATTACGAAAGTATGACTTTAGAGGATGAGAAAAACTTATATCTAGATGCTTTTGCTTCTAATGAGTTTTGCAAATTTTTTATTGTTGTAGTTTTTGAGTCAATCATGCCTCTTCAGAACGCTCATGAATTGTGGACAAAGCTTCAAGATAAATATGGCAGGTCCATGACCATTGAGGATGATAGTTCTCCCTCCACCTCCAGCCGTGATGAGTTCTCATCTTCGTCTACTTCACCAAAATATGGTAAGCCACAAACTAATGTGATGGTGAGTAGTGATAGGTTGTGCAATAATGATAGTGAGCTCATTGTTGATGATCCTTAATCTCTATCTTGTTGCAATGCCTCATATTTGGACCTAAACACACATAGCACTATAAATGTCATACATGCTAGTGTTGATAGTCCTTGCATATCATCCAAAAATTGTTTGGATAAATCTCTTGATGATATGCTTGCTTTATCTCGTTGCCATAATAAAAATGCTTGTGTTCCCTCTAATCCTTGTATTATTAATAATGTAGAGGAAACCCAATTATCCTTGGAACAAGATGTGAACTTAAATAGTTCCTTATTTAATTGTTCATCTTCATCAACCTCTTTTTGCCTTATGGCTAAATCTTCAAGTAGTTATGATGATAATAATAATAATGATGATGAATAAAATGATGATGATGCATCCTTTCATTATAAAGGCCTAATGGTTCTTAAAGCTTTTTCAAAGAATAAAAATGCTTGTGATAACCTCTATTAAATCATGAGCACCCTTGTTGAGCGCGGGCTTACTATTATGGCTTTGGAAACAAGCCTTGAATAAAAGGGAAGGATTGAAAGAGAGGATGCGGATGAAAAGGCCTCTTTAGAGTATGCCCTTGAGGAAGAGCATGAGGCTCGGGTTTCTCTTGAGGAGAAACTCGAATCTATTGAGGAGTCTCATAATGAAATAATTGCTAAAATCATTAAAGAACGTGACCATGTTCATGCAAAATATAAAGTCATGAAAAAGGAAAATGCTAGCTTTAAGGAAGAGCTTGCCAAGTTGTCTTCTTCCATTCCTAATATTAATGATGCTTGTGCTACTAACTCCACTTCTTATGAAGCATCTATTTTGAAGGAGAATATTGAGGTAAGGGATCAACTTGAGTTGCTAACTAGCAAGTATGGGAAATTGGAAGAAAGTCATGAAAATCTCTCTAGCTATAATGATGATCTTCTAGCATCCCATGCTAGTCTAAAGTTAGCTCATGAGGCTATCACTACCAAGGTAACATTTTGTGAGCCTCATGTGTATAATAGCACAACTTTAACTATAAATGCTATATTGCCATGTGCTAGTCCTAGTAGTTCATCCACTCACAATGTTGGTACCTCTTGTGATGAATTAATTGCTTTGCCTTGTTGCTATAACAATGATGCATCTACCTCCTCTAGTACTTGTGTTGTCACTAACTGTAACACCCTGGATTTTTGCCCTTTTGAAATTTCTCCAAAAAGCCTTATTTTATTTATTTAAAAATGCGTTTGGCTTTAAACCGCAGGAGAATGATTTAAATCTTGAAACTTCTGATCTGTTGAAACCAAGTGGGATCTTGTACTCTTTATTTCCCCTCCACTTGGCACTGGTGTTTATAATTTTGACCTTGGTCAATATTTAATTTTGGAGAATTCTTTTTCCTTTTGGAAATTCACTTTTATTTGGCCTTACAAAGGAACCCCTAGTTTTGTGTCCCCAAAAATTCTACAAAAATTAGGGAACCTTCCCTAATGGATGTAGATCACTTTTCCAAGAAAATATGGTGCCACCCCTTAGGAAAATTCCCCTGCATAATTCTTTTTGTGTGCTGCCCTTTTCTCAAAACTTTATAGAATCTAACCAAATAATTTTTCCTGGATGAAACCAAGGCATGGATAGGCTCTCCTTTACCCCTCCTACCTCAGGAAAAAAAAGGGGAGATCCATCTAACATCATATACCCCTCCAAACAGTAAACCCTAGTTTTGGCCAGTTCTGTTTTTTGAAAGTTTTGGTCGGACCAACCTTGGATTTTGCAAAAAGTTTGTTCAGCAATCTTGTAGCTCTTGAAATTTGGCGCAGAGTGACGCGAGCATCTTTCCATTTGGATCACGGAGGAGGGAGATCGACGTCGATGCCGACTTTGGCATGCACTGGACGTGCCAAGTCCGGCATGGGCATGGCCGCAGTGGCGCCGCCCGATTTTGGTCGCCGGCGTCCTGTTTCCCCGCACGCACCAGCATGCCTCCCGCACCCCTCACTCCCCTCTCCACCTCCCAGCAACCACGCGTCGCCGGCGGAGCAACTGGACGGCGGCCGCGTTGACGCGCCCGTCGCTAGCCGACGCACCGACCACACCCTGTGTCGCCGGGACCCCCTCGTCAGCCCCTCCGCCGCCGCACGGACCGGTCCGTCGCCGATGTTCAACCGCCGTGCACCTCCTGTGCCACCGCTCCGTCAACGCTCCGCCACCGTCGCCACCATACAAGCCCGACACCTCGCCGCGGCATTAACCACGGCCACCACGCGGGCGCCCTATAAGAAGCCCCCCCGAGGCACCGCTGATCACCGCACCACCTCTCCCACTCCCTCTAGAACCCACTGCCCCAGCCTCGAGTCCGGAGAAGCCACCCCTCGCCGGAATCGAGCTCACCCTCGCCGCACTGCCCCCCCCCCCCCCCCCGTCGAATTCGCACACCCCAGCCTCCCCTAACCGATTCCTTCCACCCAGAGCACCCCCAGAACACCGTGATGCTGATGCCGAGCTCGCCAGGGTAGCTGGTGGCCGGAATCGCCGTATCCGTCGTCGACCCGAAGCCACCTCCGCCGGGGAAGAAGCCCTGGTGCCGTCCGAGGTCGCCAGCAACCACAAGTGCCCAGACGAGCCGCGCCACCTCTTCCCGAGCCGTTCTGCTTCCCCTACTTCCCCTCCCCCGTGCCCTAGCCGCAGGGAGACGCCGCCGGTGAGTCGCCGGAGCATCGCCGCCCTCCCCTCTGTTTCCCGCTTCCAAAAAGAAAAGATACCGATTCGGTTTAACACTGACTGGTGGGACCCCATGTCAGGTTTTTAAACTTTTCGAACCGTTTTTCCTGTTGATTTCCTGTTTATTTTTCTATTGGAAATAAGCAGATTTTTGGGTGAACTTTGGAAATTAATAACTCCCTCAAAAATGCTCAGAAAAATGTGAAACCAATTTTGTTGGCTTTGTTTTGAAATTCTCTTTCCATTGGGACCAGAAAACAAATTCTTGGAATTTATTTCCTTTGGATTTTATCCGATAACCTAGGAGGGGTTTTTGACGCTATTTCATGTCTCTTCGAATAGATTCCGACCGTCCCGACGAAATAGGAGTTGTTCCCGAACCCGAAGGCAAGCCATCAACCCAATCTCAAGCTTGGTCGAACTTAGGAGTTGTTTGGTTGCTGATTTAATACCTGCTGCATCTCACATGTCATATTGCATGTTAAGTTTTTGCACCCCTTATTACTTGTCCGTGCAACACTCACATTCCCGGGGCAATGGCTGGTGTTACCGCCTTAGTCAAGGGAATGGGGGAAAAATTATTACAACTGTGCGTCTCGCATTTGCGGGGCTTTGTTTGGTTCTTTCCTCTTCGCCGAGGTGAGGAGCGGACGAATGTCGTCTTATGATCCTCGGAGTTGGGGGCATTTGCCAAAAGAGTTATTTGCTTCTTGTCCCTCCGTCAAATATGGTTGGCATAGACCACCCGGACTGCGACGCTTGGGAGCTGACTTTCCATTTGGTTCTTTTGCCGAGATTGCTGACACCACGTCGAGGCAAACCTCGAGTGGAATGGATGCTCTCTCATTCTTATGAGTGCTTTTCGGTTCATTCCTTTACGATGACACCGGCCGGGTTGCCCGCCACCGTCATCCGTTTGAAATATTACGCTATTACTTTGTGAACACTAACCCCCGAGTGACACCGGCCGGGTTGCCCGCCACAGTCACCCGGGTATTATTATTATTATTATTATTATTATTATGGGGACATTATTATCTATGCTTACAAGTATTATGTTGTTATATGCTATGGTTGCTTGTGCTTATGCTCGTGCTACTTGATTCATGTTGGAAACTAAAATAAGAATTTGACTAAGAAGATAACCACCTCCCTCGACTAGATTGAGTCACATAGTGCCACTCACCAAACTCACCTGCACAACATGCGTCGTTCACGTGGGCGAACCATGACCGAGTATTCCATCTAGCCTCCTTTGACGCCACCCTTTTGGCAAGTTAGTCGGTTACCTTTGTGGTCGGGGCTAGTCTTGCGAAGGTTCCGGAGTTAGGCGTCGCTCATTCGTTGGGGACGTGCCGGATTCACTTCGTCATAAGACGTGGTCCTAGAGGACGTGTCGGTGGCTATACAGGGAGTGTCCAGGTGGAGTAAACGGTGGTGGAAGTGTGGGTTTGTGCTGTCGCCATGATGGGTTCTAGTACTCCGGTACCGGCGGTACAAACCTAGGCTTCAGCGTATGGGAAAATGTTGCAACCTCTCGAGAGTGTAAATCTAGAATCTAGCCTTGTCCCTAGGTCATGGGACGAAGTTTGGTCCAGTCACACTAAGAGTCAGTCCGGTCGAGCAAAGAACTCACTAAATGAGACCTAGCAACAAGTGAACGTGACAAGCAAGCCAGAGTTGGCTAGTGGCTGGAAGGCCTAGTTGTGGTTAAGAAATATTGAGTAAAAACATTATAGATGTAACTCCCCTCCAAAGGTAAGTAGGTAAGTTATGTCCAACCGTTAAGCTTGGACTCACCCTTGCAACCAAATCCATGCCATGCTACATTCTGAACTTATGCCATGCCATATAGATAGACTTTGTTTGATTTTGGGCTAATGACTTGCGAGTACCTCAAGTACTTACCTGGCTTCTCATGTGGCCAGACTCCGTTGCTCCCGACGCCGAGTACCCGCTGTACGAGAACTAGGAACCCGTATCCCAGGCAGGACCCCGTGGAATAAGGCCCGATGTTGCCACGCTACTATCTACATTTCCGCTGCTACTTCCGCTAGAGGCTCAATGTTGGATAAATAATGTACATACTGTTGTGTGCGCACGTTGCGCGAACGCGGGAGCCTCACCCCGTGTTGTATCTTGTAATCCGCCCGAACTCGGAGCCATAAGTATGTATTTGGTTATGCCTTTGTTATCAAGTTGACATATATCCAGTGTTTCTGGGACTGGTATATGGGGTAGTCCGATCATCTGGATCGGGGTGCCACACTAACCATGTAGAGAAAAGAGGAGAGCTCAAGGCCCAACCCACTTCTATGAAGAAAGGCTTGGAAAAGCGTCATGAAGGGAAGAGTGCACTTGACAGCATGTTGAGTGTGCAACAATCCCCAATGACAAGAGTGGACTTGGATTCAACTCCAACAACAAGAACAAGTCCAAGATTGATAAGAAGAAGGGCCAAGTACAAGTCAAGAATGCGGCCAAGATCATTTGCTTCAAGTGCAAGCTAGAAGGGCACCATGTTTGGGATTGCCCAATGAAGAAGAAGCCTCTTAGTGAGAAGCAACTAGGGAAGCGGCCTCTTGTTCAATCTCATGCTCAACCACGGGTTGAACAACGGACACCCCCTAAGAAGACTCAAGTCAACGCTCCTCAAGTTGAGGAGCCTATTAAGAAGAAAGAGAAGAGTCGATGTTGCTACCTTTGCCGTGGCAAGGGTCACTTTTCTTCTTGATGCACTATCGGTAACCTATCCAACCCCATCTTAATTGATGATGCGTATTCACTTAGAAAGGATAGAGTTGGCAATGTGTTTGCAAAATATGTGGGAACTCAAAGTGGTGTCAAGAAAAATACCATTTGGGTTGCCAAGCCTATTGTGACTAACCTGTTAGGACCCAACTTAGTTGGGGACCAACAAGCTCAAACTTGATCAATAGGTTGTGGAGGAGGACATTGGAGACTTGGCTATCTTTGAAGAATTAAGGGATCTTCATGATTATTATTTCATCAAGCCAAGTCAATTGGATTATATTGCCATATCTCACATCCTATGTTCCTCCTTGCGGTAACTTGTATTTAAATCATATATACATTAAAAGTTGCTTGCTCCCTTGCATGTGTGAGTTTTGTTCCTAGCATGTGCTTGTATGTGATATGCTACTTTCTTACTTGTCTTATTATTCAAGGTTGGGTATGTTAGTTGTGTATCATGTATGTGTAACTTGTGTGTTGAGCTTTATTGGATCTTGTGTGGATTTCATTTGGCTCTTTGAGATATTAATGGACTATCCCATTTTGGGGGAGTGATATGCTTTGTGCACTTCACAAACCTAAAAATGTGTGTACATGAGGCACACCACCTAGTATAGATATTTCAATATTATCTAGTTACTATGTGATATGTCATATTCATGAGAAATTCAAATTCTACAATGTCCATTAATTTCTCTAGTTGGTTTTATTTGCCACTTGCTTAGATAAAATGAATTATCACATTATGGGGGAGTAATAATCTATGTGCATATTACAATCCCACAAAATGTGAACATTTGAGGTTTGCCACTTAGATTTGATATTGTAATTTATCTTATTCCAATGTGGCATGCTTGCTCGAACAAGTTCCAATTTTCATTTTGGTTATCCTTTGGCTCTTGTTTGTGTGAGTTTGCTTGGTATGGTTTTTCTCTAATATGCATTTCTATATATTATTTGAGAAACCATTTGTTCCATATTATTCTAACCATGGCCTTGCCGGTTGGTTTGAATAGTTGGAACTACCAACAAACTTTATTAAAATATGGTGTTTTATTTATTATCCCTTGCCATATGTTTTATCTTGTGAGGATGACCTTGTATATTTCTACTCACCAGGACAATATTTCCTTATACTCATTGTCCTTGGACAATTGATATTCACATTTGTGGTAGAATATTTTTATTCATCCTCATATTGGCTCTTGCGTTGAATTGCCTTATTTATTGCCAAGTGTTTTTGTTTTAACTCCCATTGCCTTCCTTGACTCTTGCATGGATCCTAATTTTCAATTGGTAGTGTTTAGTGTTGTAAATAAAATATGGAGAGTAATGATCCCTTGTGCGTGCATTTTGTATTCAAATACAAATATTAAAGATAATGCATGAATCTTGGGGCAGCATTCCTTTTTATTTAGAACACTATCCTATCTATCAATATTTGATCCTTTCAATTGGCATTTGATTTTTTATCTTATGCTTTGATACCATCAATTGGCATCACTTGGAATTTGATATCTTCTCCATAGATATTTGTTTCAATTGATGCTTATTGTGGGAGTCTTGATACCTTATTTCTTTATTTTACTTTACTTGATTTCGGTCAAGTATTATCCTCTTCTTGGTATCTTTTCTCCTAGTTGGTATCTTATTTTCAATTGGTGTCTTATCAATTATGTGTTGTTTTGATTCGATTCCTATTGATATCACACTTCATGTGTTGATGTGTTTTGGAATCAATCATATGTTGACTTGATTTTTCCTCAATCATGTGTTGATTTGGATTTTGATATAATTTGGACAACCTTTTTCTATCACACTTTGGTGTGCCCTCTTCTTGGTTTACTTGGTGTTTTTGTCCAAGTTGTATCTCATTCGGTTCTAGAAAGTCTTTGCATGCGCGGTTACTAATTTATATTATTATTGCATGCTTATCTTTCTTGATCCAATATATAGGGTATACTCCACCGAATCCTAAATCGGCTAAGATGTGCATGAAATTTAATTTCATATCTATATGCACATATTTATGTGGAGTATGTCCTATATATTGTAGTTTATCTAACTACTATGGGACCCAATGAGTTTGGGAACCATTTTGTGCCTGAATTTTGTTTTAGGTACAATGGAGATGCATTGGATGCTTGCCTCATTCATAATGAAGGTGTTCTAACCATGTGATTCTTGGAGTCAAGCTTTGATTATAAACAAACTCTCATCTTCTTCATCATCAATGTATCTCGGTAACAAGTATCTACCTCATGCATACTTTTCTTGTCTCAACCTTGTGTAGGTTGCTTCTTGGCATAAAAGCTTTTATGTGCAATTGTTGTGGTTTTGGCTTATTTCCTTCACTTGGTATATCTCTGTGATATTTGTGATGAAATTACAAAAACCTTTTTCTTCAATTGGTATTATTTCTTTGTGATACTTGTTGCATATCTCAAAGCATCACCACTATCTCTTGTTCCCTTAGTGATATGTGTGATGTCTTTGATGTGTTTGAAGTTCATTTATATACAATGAGATAAATTTGAGCTATGTTCTATGCTTTTATGCAATAATCTCTTTTGTATATTCATTACTTCCCTTTTGGATACCTTGGTCTCCCCTTCATCGACCATTTCATATGTGCAAGTTTCTTTGTGGATGTATATCATCAACAATTCGTCTACTTAGAAACCTATACATATGAGACAGGTCACCTTTTAGTTGGTATCCTATTTCTTTTGAGCTACCTTGATTTTTATCTATAATTCTTTGGTGGCTCCAAATTTGTTTCATGAGTGCCTATCTTAATTTTATTTGCATCTTTGCACACTCATGTATTTGTTAAGGATCTTTTACCTCATGCTTACCATGGTGAGTATGTTGACTCTTATTGGCTAGGTGCTTTCACAAGCTTTTGGCTTTTTCAATTGGTTTCATTTTCCAATTGGTATCCTTAAGCTTGCGAACATCTCTTCTTTCTAAAGATCTTCTTTTATCTTGGTTGGGCCTATCTTATGATTGAATCTTTGAAAATTGGTATCTCCTTATGGCTCAACCACATCTTTGGTGCAAGTGCTTTGTTTTGCTTTAGTTTTTACACCCTTGCACTTGTTGAGTGTTCGAGATGATTTTGGTGGAGTGAAGATTCCATATTTGTGCACTCCTTAATAGTGCATGAACATTGGGGAGCTTGTCTATTTTTATTTAGAACTCTTGTTTTGGATCTTCTCGATTGCTTTTCTCCTTTGTGGAGATGTTTAGAATGATTTCATCTTTTTGCAATCTTTGGATCCTCAATATAGTTTTATTTCCTCTAATTATTCGTCAATGGATATGTGCATTTGATTCCACTCACATCTTGAGAAATGCACACCTTTTTTAGGAACTCATATTATATTGGCCTTCTAAATTTTCCTTCCCATTTCGGCAATCGATGCCCCAATGGGGGAGAAGTTTAGAGGGTTTAAGGGAATTTGGGTTTTATGCTTTTGTTGCATTTGCCTTTAATGCGCTTGCATCCTTGCTTGTTTGTCTTGCAAGGTTGCTTAATTTCTTTATATAAACCCTCTTAAAAAGGGATTGTCATCAATTACCAAAATGGGGGAGATTGAAAGTGCATGGTTGCCCCCATGTGTGGTTTTGGTAATTAATGACAATCTCTATGGACTAATGTTTGTATTGAGCTACTTGTAGGTGTGTCCATATGCAGTGATTGATCTCCATTTGTTGGAATCAAGGCTAAGGGAAGAAGAGTATTTGTTGATCAAGGCTAAGTGCGAGTTGATCAACACTCAAGGCCATGTGAAGATATGCTGAAGAGTGTCTCTCCCATATTGGTGTATAGGGGAGCAACATGTGAGTCTTCACCAAGCGAAGTGCAATCAAGAAAGGTGGTTCACCTTGAGGAGATGAAGATCGTCTTCATCGACCTCAAGTGGATTAAGCGCAAGACAAAGGTATGATCTTGATAGGCTTTCTATTTTACCGGTCTCATGATGTTAGTTGAGAGACCGGGTTATAGGATCGATAACCGTACTATCAAGAGGGGCTCTCGACCGAGTATCTTGATCGTATCATTCGTGGAGAGCTCAAACCTTTGCATCCTTGCAATCATCTTTATTGGTTCTTATTTGGCTCTTATCGTGGTGTGGTCTTGGTACTTGCCGTGCTTGTCATGACAAGGCCAAGGTCACCGAAAATGGTTTTCATATGCGTCTTCTATTGCGGTTTCGGTATTGGAGATTTTGCCGGTTCATCCGTGCGGAAGGTTTCTCTCTTCCATTCCTTTACAAAATCTCCATTGCTTGTTTGCTACATTTCCAAGGGTTGCTTTTGTCGTCCTCTTTCCAACAAAATTGGTTTCACTCCATTCGGACTTCATTTGCAAAAGATATAGCATTTCCGGTGTGCAAAAGAGAGGTTTAACCTTTCTCCATTTGTTTTTATAATATCTTGTTGGACTATGATGTTTCTCTGCATAATCTTGTAGTGCTTGTTGTGACGATTCCAATGAGTCCAAGATTATCGAAAACGGAGTTCGTGGGTGAAAGTTATTGCGTTTCTCTCTCGGAACATTTTTTTTAGACAGAAAAAAGTAAAGGAAAAGAAAAAAAAAGAATCGGCAGACCAGCCAGCCTGGCCTGGCCCGAGGCCGGCCTTAGGCCGGGATGCTCGGGTGGCCAGCCGGCCCACCTCGCGTGCGTGGCCGGCCTAGGCCGGGTCGGCAGGTCGGCCGCTTCGGCCACCTGCCCGGCCCACCTGGCGCCCAGGCCGGCCCATGCCGTGGGGGAGGCCGGCATCTCTGCGTCTCCTACAGGCTCCTTTCGCGGGAATGGTTCCCAGCCGGCCCCAGGCCGGGGTGTCGGGCTGGGCACTTTTTGCCCCCAATGGCCACTTTTTGTGGCCCCCTATAAAAGGGTCTTCTTCCCCATTTTTCCTAAAAAGCTCTTTTTCCTCTCTCTCCTCCATTGTTGTATATTTTGAGAGCTCGATTCCTACTCTTCCCTCCAATGATTCTTGCCCATTTTTAGGGAAACAAGAGAGGAGATCTAGATCTACCATTCCACCAATCCATTCCTCCTCTAAGTGAGGGGAACCTAGTAGATCTTGATTTCGGAGTTCTTGGTGATTCTCCTCTTTGTTCTTCCTCTTAGATCCCTCCATAGCATTAGTTGCTTTGGTTGGATTTCGGAGAGAAGGATTTGACCACTTAGTGTGTTCTTGCCATTGCATTTGGTGCATCGGTTTGTGCTCTCCACGGTGACTCGTGGGATTGAAGTTCGAGAAGCTTGTTACTCTTGGGTGCATTGTGTTCCCGAGAGCTTGTGCCTCTTGGGTGCATTGTGTACCCTAGACGGTTGGTGGTGTCGTGAAGCCTTCGAGTTGTGAAGCTTCGGGCAAGGTTTGGGAGCCCCCGATTGAGTTGTGGGTGTGTGCCCCAAGATCGTTGTAAAGGCTCCAGATTCCGCCTTGAAGGATTCCGATAGTGGAAGGTGAACCTAACCCTTGGGGTGAAGTTCATCGGAGAATAGGGTGAGGCCTTTTGTGGCATCTTGAGTAGGCCTCTTGTGGCGAGCTCACACCCCTCCAACGAGACATACTCCCTTAACAAGGAGGAACTCGGGAATACATCCTCGTCTCCGCGTGCCTCGGTTATTTCTATACCCGAGCTCTTTACTTATGCAATTTACATTGTGATAGCCTTTGTGCTTGATGTCATATACATTGCTATCACCTTGTTGTTATATTTCTTAGCATAAGTTGTTGATGCACATAGGTGAACCTAGTATATTAGGTTGTTGGCTTGTTAATTTAAACACCTAGTTTTATTCCGCAATTATCAAGCCTTAAACCGGAAAAGTTTTAATCGCCTATTCACCCCCCCCCCCTCTAGGCGACATCGGTTGTTCTTTCAGGCGTATTCTTTGTCGATGGCCCGGGAGGCACCGGGAAGACCTACCTTTACAGGGCACTACTCGCTAGGGTTCGTGGAGAGGGAAATATCGCGGTGGCCACTGCAACATCGGTTGTCGCCGCGTCCATCATGCCTGGAGGTAGGACAGCTCACTCGAGGTTTAAGATCCCACTTAATATTGAATAGGGGTCGTCGTGCACCTTCACTAAGGAGAGTGGGACCGCCAAGCTCCTCGACATGGCTAAGCTCATACTATGGGATGAGGCCACCATGACTAAGCGGCAAGCGGTTGAGGCACTAGACAAAAGCATGCGTGACATCATGGATTGTGAACGACCTTTCGGGGGAAAGACCGTCGTGTTCGGTGGAGACTTCAGACAGGTGCTTCCAGTAGTGAGGAAAGGATCACGGGGTCAGATAATCGACGCGACACTACGGAGTTCAAACCTATGGAAGGCAATGCGCCAGCTAAGGCTCGTCACCAACATGAGGGCACAAAACGACCCGTGGTTCGCGGATTACCTACTGAGGATAGGTAATGGCATTGAGAAAACTGACGAGGAAGGAAACATTTCCTTGCCCGAAGATATTTGTGTGCCATCTACGGGCGACGAAGTGGTTGACATAGAGAAGTTGATCGACCATGTGTTTCCTGTCCTAGACCACAACATGGACAAGCCGGATTACATGAATTCTCGAGCGATCCTATCAACAAAGAACGACAACGTCGATGGAATAAACATGCACATGATTGAGCGTTTTCAGGGCGAGGAGATGATATACCATAGCTTTGATAGTGCGGAGGACGATCCCCATGGCTACTACTCTCTTGAGTTTCTGAACTCACTAACTCCTAATGGGATGCCCCCACACACGCTTAAACTGAAGATAAATTGCCCTGTTATACTGCTAAGGAACATTGACCCGGCTAACGGGTTGTGTAACGGCACGAGGCTCGTGATACGTGGTTTCCAGAGGACCGCCATCGACGCAGAGATCGTGGTGGGACAACATGCAGGGAAGAGGGTATTTCTTCCTCGAATACCTATCTGCCCGTCTGATGGTGACATGTTCCCGTTCAGATTAAAGAGGAAGCAGTTCCCGATCAGGCTTAGCTTTGCCATGACAGTAAACAAGGCGCAAGGGCAGACCATCCCGATTGTCGGCGTGTACCTACCGGAGCCGGTGTTTTCTCATGGTCAGTTGTATGTCGCGCTGTCACGAGCCACCGCGAAGAGTAACATAAAGATTCTCGCCATCAAGGACAAGGGAAAGAAACAGACCAAGAATTCAAAGAAGCGAAAGAGAACAGAGTCCTTAGTAACGACCACGCTGAACATAGGCCCTGTTTGGTTGGGCTTATTTTTGGCTTTTAGACTTTTGGCTTATAAGCCACAGAAGCACCTAAATAAGTGCTTTTTACTTTGGCTTTTGGCTTTTAACTGGACATTGTTGTATGATGATATAAGCCAAAAGCCACAATCAAAAGTACCTATTTAGGTGCTTTTATCGCTTATAAGCCAAAAACCTATATGCCAGAAATAAGTCCAACCAAAGAGGGCCTATAGTCTACAAGGAAGTGCTTAGTAGTTGAACCCGATAGACCAAATTTAAGCAGCTTAGTTGATGATTATTATATCTTAAAAATGTAATGAACGCAAACATATTGGTTTTTTGTATGATATGAATATTTTTGTGAATTTTGTGTTTACACGTGAGATTGTTGTTGCTTCACTCCACCAGGAAAAGATTCAAGTGAAGATGACGTGCATCCGGTTACTCTAAGTGAATGCAACGAAAAGAACACTAGCGTGATAAACAGGTCAGCTAGAGGCGTGAGCGTGGCATGGAGGCTCAATTATCACCCGTAGCAACGCACGGGCATTCCGATGTTGAGTGCAACGATATGGAGGCCGCGCTCCAGGAAGCTCGGTTTCCAAAAAAAATCTGCATTTTTGTGTTTTAATTCGAGAATTTTTTTAGATATAGATAAAATCGAGATCTACCACTGTGAAAATTTTCAAGTCCAAATTCAAGTTATTCTGGGCTATGTAAAAATAACAAATCTGGCAAGATTTTAAAATTTTGAGACTGTATACTTTATCTATTCAGATCTACACATTTGTCCTTTTTACCCAAGTAATTTGTGCTTGAAAGTTTGCACAGTGGTAGATGTCGATATTATCTACAGCTAGAATATTTTTTGATTTTTTCGAAACGAAAAAATACTGATTCATTTTTTTTAGAAAACCGAGCTACATGTAGGTCAGCCTGCATTTACACTTTCCGATGTTGGTACCCTAAGGATATTAAGCTATTGCGATGGTACTGTTGTTACTTGTCAATTGGTGGACTGTTGGGAAGGAGCAAGCATTAAAATATACACTTTTGAGGGGAAATTAGCATAGAAAATCAATGGTCTAAACGAAAACACATGTCTGACATGGGCACACTTGTCATGTCCCACCTGTCGGCTAACCAGTATGGCTTAGCCGAAAGGCCTATCAGGTGATCCTCTAAGGATTCAAGAGGCCCAAGCCCACGTACGAAGCAACGGATGGGCCAAGAAAGAAGCTTTTTATACCTGGACCCAGAGTACCGCGCAAGACTAGAACTAGGGTTTCACCCAACCTTGTAACCATCAACTTCTTTGTGTCCTCTTCATTAGGACTCCGGAGGTACTCGGGCCCAAAAACCCAGATCGATGTTTTGCCAAACACTCGCACGCATTTGAGCGTGGTATCTTCGTCAATGCAAAGATATTCATCGGTGTAGTCAGCCGGAAAACCATATGCTATCACTCTCATTGCCGCCGATATCTTTTGGTATGAACTAAACCCAAGCAAACCGGTGGCATTTCTCCGTTGATCGAAGTATCGAGCGTTTTTTTTCGCAAGCTTCAACAATGCGAACAAATAGAGATCTACGCATTCGATAGCGCCTACGGAAGAGGTGAGCCAGATAGGTCGGTAGCACAGCGAAGTAATCCTTCATTAGCAACGAATTGCCAAGCGCTCGTTTCCGGGGAATGCAAAGACGCCCGACCATCGAGCCTCTCCTCGTCCTCTTCCTCTTGCCTCCTTTCTCAAATTGGTTGATGATATGCGCCATGATCATGTGCTCTACATCATCATCGAAGAGCATCTCCTCAATCTCGGAATCATCCGAGTCGGAAGAGCAGGAGGACGACGAACTCCAATCCATATACGAAAATAAATATTTCCTAGATTAAACTACAAATCGACCAATTTCTATAACTAAAATAGGCGAATCAACAACCAATTCATCAAAAACCATCCCTTCTTTCCAACCGACGGTCGGATCCCCGCCGCGCGAGCTCCCCACCCGCACACGGCCCAAATGAGCGTCTCTAACGGCCGCGGGTTCCGGGGAAGAGAACTACGCTGCTCAATAACGCCAGAGAAGCCACTCCCGGTCCGAACTTACCCTCCGCTCGAGCTCGGCGTGGGATCCATGGCGGCAGCGGCCACGACCGGGTGGACGGGATACGCCACCTCCGGGGCCAAAACATGGTGGAAACGAAATGGAGGGAGGCGGCGAACCTTTTTCGCGGTGTGGGGAAGCAAGGGGTGGTGGTGGGCGGCGGGGCGCGGCGACGAGGTGTGGCCGTGTGGCGGCGGGGGAAGTGGAAGTCGGCGCGGGCTGAAACTTTAGCGCGGGGAAACTCGCGCCAAGGATGAAGAAAACCACATGGAAACGGAAGAGATGGGGAACCGGGAGGGGGAATATCCTGCACCCCGATTTTTTTTTCCGGGGCGGGCGGATATGGAGCATGTAGTCTGACGGATTTTTCGCCCCGGATCCGGAAGAAAAACAGTTATTTTCCGGGCCAAGATCTTATCCGGTATCTGCTAAAGTTGCTATTAGGCCAAACACAGCCATGATAGCTATACCAAAATGAAAAGTTCTGTACCCGTCGGGAATGGAAAGTTAGTTTCCGTGTCTGTTTCACCAGAAAAAGGCGTTCCGTTACCACTTCTATTTCCATAGAAACATTTCCATTTTTGTATTTCCTCTTTGTTTATATTTTTTCTTGGAAAAGTCAGAAATTTTCCACTCCATTTTCATCCATACCTAGAAATACTTGCTCCCATGATGGACCAGTTAACATGTGCCAAAATTTTCTGAAGATATTTATGCTTGTGAAATTTCATAAAAAATTTATAAGAGGAAGAGAAGTACTACGAAAACTTGGAGTTGGTTTTGTTATTTTTAGCAAAAATCCCCAAAATGACATTTCGTCACGAAACTCTACACTTATGTAGAACATTCGCATATGTTTGTTGCTATTTTTTTACATATTTAATTTTCTTTGAATCGACTAGGAGCATATGAGCTCAGGAGTCAAAACTGCATCCCATCTCACATATTTTCTTCTTTTTCATATGGATCACCTGATTCCTCCCAGACAACACTAGCACCCGCCGAGCATAGACCTGATCTATAGTTGTTAGAGTCCGCCAAGGATATGATCGGTTTTCGTTGATTCTAGAATGCGACGAATTTCTTTCACTCCATCTAGAGTGGCAAAAGTTCGACCATATTCGACAATGTTCCATCAAAATAATTGATCAAGGAGCCCTTGTGTTATCCTCCGAGCTATTTTTTCAACTGTACTCTAGCATTACTTCGAGTCTAAAGGAGGATTGATTTTTCTCAAAAGGGAAAATTGAAAGGATCGTATGGGCACCTAGAGGGGGGGTGAATAGGTGCTACACCAATTTTTTAATCTTTTTCAATTTAAGGCTTAACACAAAGGTAAATTATCTAGATATGCAACTACGGTGAATTTACCTATATGAGAAGCAAACTAAACAACTAGGCAATAAACGATACAAGTAAAGACTACAAAGGGAAAGAGGTAACCGAAAGGGGAAGCACGCGGAGACAAGGGTGTATTCCCGAGTTCCTCCTTGTTAAGGGAGTACGTCTCGTTGGAGGGGTGTGAGTTCGCCACAAAGGCCTACTCAACGCCACGAAGGCCTCACCCTATTCTCCGATGAACTTCGCCACAAAGGCTTGGTTCATCTTCCACTATCGGAGTCCTTCAAGGCGGAATCCGGAGCCCTTACACGGTTCTTGGGGCACACACCCACAACTGAATTGGGGGCTCCCAAATCAACAACACTGTCACAAATACAACCACAAATGAGCACAAGAAACTAGGATAACACAAAGCTAACCCTAGAAACAAGAATCCTCAAGTGAATGAGGGGGAAATGAAGAACGGCTTGGTGAAGATGTAGATCCGGGTCTTCTCCTTCAATCCTCCGAAGATCAATGAGTTTGGATGGAGGAATTGGGAGATTTTGCGATTTTGAGCTCTCAAATATTAGGGTTCATAAATGCTGGACGAGCTAGCTGGTCTGAGGTAGGTGGAGGGGTATTTATACCCCTCTGAAGTTTCTGACCGTTGGAGGTCACTTATACCGGAGACTCCGGCCTAAGTGGGCCGGAGACTCCGGTGTCGGCCGGAGACTCCGGTCTCCTTCCGGGGTTCCTCCGGACTGGCACCAGAGGCTCCCCACACTTTGCTTGCTTGATAGAAGGGCCGGAGACTCCGGTCTGGGGGACCGGAGACTCCGGTGCTGGCCGGAAACTCCGCACCCGGGCGGAAACTTGTCGAAGACGCGGGACAGGCCGGAAACTCCGGTCTCGCAGGCCGGACACTCCGGCCTCCCCGGAGACTCCGGGCTTCCTCCGGGCACCCTCCGGACAGACACCAGAGCCGCACCACAGAAACTAGAGAAGGGCAGGAAAACCCAGGGGCCGGAGACTCCGGCCAGGAATTTCCTGCTGCAAGGAAACTTGGCCCTTGTCTTCACTTTTTGGTGAATGATGCTAGAGGTATAAATATGTCAATTTACCTGCACCACTTAGCATCATGTTAATGATCATTAGTGTTGTTAACTAACACACAAAACAACTAGGGTTTAGGAAATGTTCTTTCAAAAATGAAGAGTGGTGTTCTTCTTATAAAATCTCCTTTGACTCGCGAGCTCACCTGCTCCTGCCTGTTTTCGAAATAAAAAAAAAATAGTTCGAAAAAATCTGATAAAAAGGACAACAAACATATACTAGTTTTCTAAGTATGTGCGAAGTTTCGTGGTGAAATGACATTGTGAAAAAAAAAAAACAGTACTCATTTGTGACAACAAACACATCACAAAATGAGTATTGATTTTGTTTTTTGGCACAGAGCACCACACATATCATTTACCACGAAACTTTACACATACTTAGAACACTACTATATGTATGTTGCCCCTTTTTCAGATTTTTTAAAAAGTGTTTTCATTTATTTTATTTTAAATTCGAAAACAAGCATGATCATGTGAGCTCAGGAGTCAAAACGCTGCTCAAGTGCTACCCCAAGCTTCCATTAAAAAACAATTTTAGATGTTTCAAAAAATATATATATAAAGATTGTGAGTCTTCACAAGATATTTGTCTACCATCTAAAATTTCAGAACCAAATTCAAAAATAGCATTGAGAAACAAAAGGACAAATCTAGCTTGAATAGAACATGAATAGTGTATTCATGTTAGTTTTGTCTTTTTTGTATTCATACTAGATTTGTCCTTTTGTTTCTCAATGCTCCTTTTGAAATTACACCTGAAAATTTTGAAGGTCGCTGACACATATCTTGTGAACAATCATATTTTTCATAGATATTTTTAAAACATTTAAAATGGTTTTTCTTAGTGTAGCATGGGGAGCACCTAAATTAGGTGGTAACACTAGATTCTCTCTTATAAAATCCCCCTTTGACTCTCAAGCTCCTGCCCATTTTCTAAATTAAAAGAAAAAACACTTCAAAAAATTATAAAAAACAATAAAGATATACTAGTTTTCTAAGTGTGTGTAAAGTTTCGTGAAATGACACTTATTGTGCTCTACAGGGAAAAAAATCAGTGTTTATTTATGGCAACAAACATATCACAAAATGACCCTTCTTATTTCTTTTAATATGCAATTTTTCTGTAAGATAGCACGTACAAGTACAACGCTTTGGACTGATGACGCACCAGAACGAACCAAGTAGGAGACTTGATTTAGCGGCACAAACCGGAACGTCAAAGTGATGTCAAATCGCAGATAAATAGCTGAGTCAGATCGCACAGAAAAAACTGTTGAACAACACTTTTCTCCAAGGATCCAAGCACATCTAGTGGCCAGAAATTAGACTTGCGTCTATAGAAAGATTACCGTGCAATAATCAGCAAGACAGTAAGAATCATAAAGACAGTAAAGTAGCCACAAGAGAGGCAAGCGCAAAACAGTCACTCTTCGGCAAGCAACCCAGCGATAAATCACAAAAAAATGATACATAATGGAATGGCCACCCCTTTGTTGGACTTTTACATCTTAACCATTGTTGGACTTAGAACTTCTAAAGTTATGGGTCACAGGAGAAAATGAATCATGTATTCTGTCAAAGCGTAAAGTCCAACTAATTCTACCTAAAACCTCGACAGAGGGGGAGAAAAGGAAAATGGTTAACATATGGTCAGGTAATACAAAAGATTTGGCAAAGTGTGAAAAGAATCTGTATCTATGTACCTCTCTTTATTTCCTCCTAGCCACAGGCCCCTATCTTAAATTACAGAGTATATATCATCATTTCCCCCGGTATCTGTACATTTGTCATCTCATTGATTACTCAGCCCCCCAAGGACGAAGCTGTTTGATGCCTACCCGTACAGTTAGTTCCTTCGCAACTGCCGCTTCATCGCATCTTTCAGCCTCTTCTACAACCAGAATCCGTTGTCTTCACCAACCTGTGTATAATTTGGCAAAACAAGAAAAACAGGCATAACAGAGAGATCAGCAATTGTGCACACTGAGAATTATCAAACTATACTAGAGGAAACACTCTGAGCTAAACAAAAATGGAGGGCATTGACGATGTTTGAGCGCTAAGATAATGCAAATAGTACTTGTTTAATTGCTGAAACTGCAGTTCATGTGATTTTTCAATTATCATCCTATGGAAACACGGTTAGATCCTGATTGCAGAGCGAACGTTGTTACTTTAAAGGTCAATTACAAATACAGTCATAAATGGCTGTAGTTAAGTAATGCGAACTGTGCTAGTACATGTGTCTAAGAAACATGGTAGGCAGAATAAAGTTATGTGTTAGCATATAAAGTATATAGCAGCAATGAATAACACTTACCAACATTTTCTCGACAAAATATCAGCTCAACAAATGAATCAACACAGTTCCCAAACTGGGGGGACAAACTAACTGCATGAAACCATTGTTGTTAGCTGATATCTCTTTCAGGCCTTGATCCCAACTGTTGAGGTAGCTTTTTTAACAACTCAGCTTCTCTTCCTATTTGAATATCAGATGGCCAAAAGGTCTCATATATTACTTTGCAGAGAAACCGAGGAAGCAACCCCAAGACTATTATAAGAATAACACTGAGCCAGTAAGTTCTTGAAGCAGCCATATTGTATATTGTCCTGCCAGGTAGCAGAGTCTTAGGCTTTCACATTTAGACGATATAGAAGGGTTCAAGTGAGCAAGTCAAAGAGAACTTACCCGTAATTAGGGAAAACAGGTATAGAATCTATTAACACCATGCACAAAAATGTTGCAGCTATAGAGCCCCATATGGCAAGGTGAGTTATAAGCACCCAACGTTGAATGTCCATGGCCAGATGAATATTGACAAGTATAACCACGGCAATTGTCCATAGACTTCCCATACTCCATATGTCCATTGTGCTGATACTGTATGTGAAGAAAGGCACATAAAAAAGCACAAGGCTTTGCCACAAGGTATCTAGCATTGTGATCCAGAAGAGAGTCATGTTGTAGCCCTCATTCCGAAGCCCTGCCTCATATAGTCTCGGATAATAAAGAAGGGTATTATGACTCAAGTCCTTGTCCAGAATACCAACCACTACTGTGGGAACTGATGTGTAGATAAGGGAATAGAAAACACTACTCCAATCTGTTAGCGCAAGAGTTGCAGAATACGCAGTGTGCAAGATATACCTACACCAAATCATTTAACATTTAGGTCAACCTGCATTACAAAATGCAAACAAAAAGAGAGGCCAAACGGAAGGAAGGATGCAGCCTTATATTCTGACATAGATGACAAGTTATAAAGGAAAACAACCTGCCTTATATTCTGACATAGGAATAGCCAAAGTCTAGATGACAAGATATAAAGGAAAACATGTATTTACTTAGCTTAATCATGGGAGAAAAACATATAGGGACGAATATGTACCAGAAGAGCATTAGCACAAAGACAGCATTCCGATAGAAGTTGTAGAGAATCATGTATGCCATACGCTGATAATTCCAGTGCCCGTGCACAAGCAGCAATCTCTTCAAAAACCGGAACTGCCCCATAGCAAAGTCTGAAGCCATCACTGCTTGACGACCTTCTTGACCACATATTCCAACACCAACATCAGCCATTTGTATCATTGAAACATCATTCGCGCCTGTACATAGAAAACAAGATCACAAAAAAAGAGCAGAATGTCAATACTTTCTAGATCGTGGACAGTTAATTAAGGCTAAATAGTGGAGAAAATAGTTACTACTGACTTCACAATGAAAGGTGGAAAAAATGACAAGGTTGATATACATTGAAAACTGAAACTTGCCTCATTCTACTTATCCCAGAATACAGTATAATTTGATTTCCAGTTGCCACTCAAATAAATGCTTTGTGGCTCTGTGCTAATTGTCAGATTCAACAGATAGGTATTATTGTATAAACTCCTACCAGTACATAACTCAATAAAACTCTCACAAAAATGCAATGCACGGATGATGACCAAGAGGATACAACAACAAAAAACATTCAGATATTTAAGATATAAAACGTAGGTGCAACCATGTATTACTACCAGTATTCAGACTATCATGTGATGCAATAAATGAGAATATTTATAGCAGTTCATGATGTGGTTCAACGTAGCAGGGAATCTAAAAAGAAACAATCCACCTATAAAGTTTACATTCTAGTTCAAGAAAGTTACATGACTCTACCAATTTGCACTAGATATTTTACCAGCAGATGAGCATATTAATAGGCAAGAAAGACCGATATGCTCACTAATGACATTGCAACAAGAACCAGATACATAATCTCACCATCACCAATCGCCAAGGTCATGTCACTTGTCCTGCTTTTAATTAAATCAACAATTCCAGCCTTTTGCAGAGGAGCAACACGGCAGCAGATGACAACTTTACAGGAGGTTGCCAAGTCAAATAACTGCCCAATAAAAAGTTGGAAAAGAGATTATTACTTTGTATGAAGAACAATTTATGTTAGCAAACTTCTGTAGTTACATGTGCAGCTATGGGGTGAGCATTAAAAGAGCAATCAGGATCGCTGAACTAAAGCTATTGACTATACATTTGACCAGTCAACAGAAGACAAAAATATGCAATTATAATTAAAAGATATATAGGATATGAGTCTCAAACCTCTGATTCAAGATCTTTCTCTAGAATATACACAAGGGAGTTTCCATCAATTATCAGTGCTAACTCAGTATCATCACAAGTTGGTGATTTCTCACTGTATTCTGACTTGTCATTAGCAATAGCTCCAGTCAACTGCACGTTCTGTGTTCCACTTTCAGATACTTGACCATTGGAGGAACTTAATTTTGTAACATCGCCATTGGGCAAATCTTCCACATTTTGATAATCCTTTCCAAAATCAGCCGACTTGATTCCAAATTCCGCTTTAGCATCAGCAAGAAGACTCCTACACTCAAACTCTGAGGAACCATTTATGATAATTGAACGCATACTTTGAGTTAATAGTCGACATGATAAACCAATCGATATAGCAGTTTCTTGCTTATCCCCTGTGAGAACCCAAACCTTGATTCCAGCCTGTCGAAGGGACTCAATGGCCTCAGGCACACCATCCTGCAACTTATCTTCAACTCCAGTTGCACCCAGAAGAGTCAAATTGCACTCCACAAGACCTGCCGCTTGACGGAGCTTTGCTGATCTCTCTGTCATGGAGGTACTAGCTTCTTCGTACCTTTCCTGCCACTCACTGAACTCTTCATCGCTCAGGTACTTTGAACCAATTACTAAGGTTCGTAGACCCTCTGAGGAATAACTTGATAAATGGTTTTCTGTAGTTTCTCTAATTTTGGCATGGAAAGAATCGAAGAGTCCGTCATCATTCCCACTCTTCAAAATGCCAAGCATTGAAGTATCAGCACCCTTAACAAGAACCTTCACAGTGTCGTCTGGAAACCTTACAACAACAGACATTCTTTTTCGCACGCTATCAAACTCATGGAGACCAAGAACATCCAGCCTGTTTGGACAATGAAATTGCTTTGTAAAATACAAGTAGAAGATTGTCAACAGGTACAAAATAAATTCCATGGTCAACTAAGGCTGAAATTTAAGGTAGCTACAATGTTGACATAAAGAACAAAGGATATTCTAGCATTTACCTTATCCTCTCCCCCTGAACATCTATAACAATGTGGCCAGTTGTCCTTTCAATAAGCTTGTATCCGTAAGCGGAAGCTGCAATTACTAAGGCCTGCTCATCAGGTGATTCGCCCTGGTAATCAATTGCACCAACCTCACTTAATTCATTGGTCAAATCGGAAGAACTTCCTGTGCTTACTGGAATGACAGTATTGCATGCAGCCAAAGTAAGGAAAAAATCATGGGCAGCGAGTCTTTCCTCCCCAAACAATGGTTCATTCAGAAGTGCTAGGAGTACTGAATCAACATTGATTTCTGACTTGGGCTTTCTGTCATGTTGCCCTGAAGACTCTGCAGAAGGATACAAACTTAAGAATGATAGGTACACGATCAAAAGCTATATGAGGTTAGATAATAAGAAAATATCAGCTGTATTTGAGTCTTTACTAGTTCAAAATTCTATATTTGGCCATGTGACCAGAACTTGAAACTAATTTAAGCTAATTAAGTTAAGTGCAACAGTTTAATTCAACCTACGGAAAGGTGGGTGTAGTTTCATCAACCAAATCTATCATCAATCATCAAGGTTCTTACTAGTTGCTTACTATGGGAACAAAAGGCTGGTCTGAAACAAAAGGAAAACTAACAAAAAATTAAATAATAATAAACATTGAACTTGCCTGCAGTGGTTATTTCATGAGATGAGTCACTATTGACCTGCAAGGAGCTCCCATAATTCCTCCCGTAGATGCTAGCTTGCTGAAATTCCATCTTATTTTGTGTCAAGGTACCCGTTTTGTCAGAAAAGATATACCGTATTTGACCTAGGTCTTCATTGATATTTAAGGACCTGCATTGAAATCTTGAACCTGAAGTACTGTCATACATCCGAGTATCTCCAATCATAAAGTATGACTGCCCCACTCTGACTAGCTCCATGGTGATGTATAGTGATATTGGTATCATTATCTGAAAGATAATCACAGAACTCAAGAAGGAGAAAAATATCTGCAACGAAAGGCCATAGAACTCAAAATCTTTTCTGTTTTCCCGACCAAACGTGTAGTACTTTCTCCTGTAGTACGGTAGTGCATCAAGGTTTTTAGTATTTCTAAATAACCATACACCCATCCCTGTAGCCACAACTGAGCAAGTGATCAAGAGGAAAGCTGATAACCAAAGGGTTTCCCTGTTCATGTAACTCTCGAGGTTGCTGCACTTTGAACGAGATATTGTACTGTTCAACATAGCTTTTGTCTCCTGACCAGCATAGACTACTACCCCGATAATCCATTCTGTGTTTTTAAGCTGGCACCCACGCAATACAATGTTAGATTGTCCAAGTGGAATCCTCTGACTATTCAGCTCCATGGTAGCTGTGAACTCATAGATATTTCTGTTCGGCTGCTCACATTTGATCAACCCCAAATACGAGCTGTTGCATATCATGGAAATGGTTTCCTGGCGAGCATACCTTGTTTTTAGGTTTGACTCACCATCCAAATTCATTGTTTGGATATAGGCTATACCATTTGGATCACTTGTAGCCAGCAGGACCATATCACATGGCATTGTTTCATTTGAGTAAATTTTGACTACCTCCCCTGCACAAATGCTTTTCCATTTTTTTGACTGAAAATCACCATGTTGGAGAACAAGTGCCTCTCGGTTATTTTCATTCCTGTCAGATCTGTGACGACGCCAGTCTTCATAACCATCTTTTATAGCAGTCACAAACAACACAAAAAGTAGAGGGAACAGCGATGCCGTCCTTCCAAACACAGCTAAAGGAGGTAGCTGGTTAAGAGCAGCAATAACTAGGAAGTATACATAAGCCAGCCGGTGGAACTGAATGAAGAGGTTCTTAGGCAGGAATGTAATCAAGGTATACTTGCTTGTCCGAATCTCATTCCCTGTAAATTCATATCGATCATTTGTCCTGTCAGGATCATTGATGTGAATTAGCCTTGGGTCATGCTCGTGCTCAGATGGAAGCATGTCTTCAAATTGCGAGCTCTTGTTCCTGCCCCTCGGGGGTCGACTCGGTTTCTCCTGAGAGGTAGAAACCGCTCCGGTCTCTAGGGATGATGGAGAACGTTGCATCTCCATTACACCACCCCAAGAAACCTTCCGCTGGCTCTCCTTCTGAGAGCATTCCAGCGAGAGACGATGGAAGAAGTGCGAATCAGCAGACTGGTAACCCTCTGCCACCCTGCTCACATCAGATTCCGTACAACGCCTTGGCACAGCATCCACTTCATCCGCAAGGTTAACGGAAGCAGTGTCACAATCCTCGTACACTGAGGAGGAGACCGAATCAGCCCGGCAGAGGCAGCTCAATGAGCCCACCGATGACCGAGCAGGAGCCGTGGGCCTTGAAGGCGAGCCTGCACTTCCGGATGATGACAGGAGCAATGGATCAACGGTACTCATATATAACGTCAGCGTCCCGCATCATCCCAGTAAACAAATAGATCAAAAGGGCGAGTTCATACAGGACTTCAGGACACCATGTACCGCACCCAGCTCATAGTTGGACGATTCTGCACCATGGACAGCTCCAGGACTACAGATTTCTTCAGCCAGCTGAAAGAAAGGGAGAGTTAGAGTTTAATTTCCTCAGGTCATATATTACTGTGAGATCGACAGCTGAAAAAAAAATCTGGAGCATAATTAAACGAGCTAATATAACTCAAAGCTGGGTCAAACATTTCCAGGAACTTGTCTTGAATGCAGGCAACTTAAAATAGAGCAGCTGAATTAGCACGAACTAAGCTTCATTAAACCCCCCAGAAGAATGGCACCACTTCCCACCCCCGTCAACCACTAATACGAAACGAACCACATACTTTGGTCGCGGAGGTATGAAAATGAAATCCCTCTAAATTCAAACCCACTAATCCCTGAGCTACACCTCGAAGCTGGATCAAACAATCGACGACGCTTCCGGCAGAAGATAATCAAAAAAAAATCCCAGAAAACAACACGGGAAAAAGATCTCAGATCGCGCCAAACGGGGAGAAACCGGGGGACCAGACAGAAACGGGGCACGCACCGAAAAAGGAGGTCTCCGGATCGGGACAAGCCAATGCGGAGCTGAGCAGGGTCTCCCCTCGCGGCGCGGGCCGCGGGGCGGCGGATCAGCGGCGGATCTGGGAGCGCGGCCACGGCGGCGGCGGGCGGCGAGGAGCTCCCGGGGTCGGATCCGGAGGGTGGTGGCCGCCCTAGGGCTTTGAGCCGCCGTCGGCGAGGAGCAGAGAGGAGGATGAGATGGAGGAGACGGCGGAGGGGGGCGGGCGGGGGTGTGTGGTGGTGTGTGGGAACTCTTTTTGTTTTTATTTTATTTTTGTTCGTTTCTTTTTTTGCGCGCTCGCGAGATCGGGGAGGAGATGAGGAGAAGGTGGTACGGCGCGTAGGCTCAGTGGTATGGTAGACGGGTGCTGCGATACGATACTATAGAACAGATGAACAGTACTCCCCGTCCTCAAATAACGGTACGTTTACACATGTGTTAAGTTAAATTTTATTAACTTTAACCACCTTCCTAAAAAATGTAATAACATTTATTACACTAAATTAATATCGCTAGATACATCTTGACATGTAGTTTAATAATATAGTAATTTGATATCACATATATTAGTAATTTTGTGTAAAATTTTGGTCAAATTTGAAAATATTTGACTTTAAAAAAAAGAAGAAAACATACACTTATTCGCGGACGGAGGGAGTAAGGTCGTACTAGTATGGTAGACGGGTGGAGGAGCACGAATTATTCCCACCGTCTACCTGTGATTTCTACACTTTGTGTACCTTGAATTTCTCAGGTATTACCGTTCTGTCCCATCTGAGCCTAGGGAGTACTGGCTTCTTGTTTTGGCCGTTAAACTCTTCGAGAAGCTCAACCAGTTTCAGGCACATTTCTTTTCAGCTTCTACGAGGGCTTCTCCGAGAAGCTATGCTCACCCAGCTTCTCCCAGAAGTCCGACTCACAAATTTGTTTAGACTTCTAAAATACTCTATCCAAGACTAATTTAGAAGTCTAAACGAATTTGTGAATCGGGCTTCTGGAGAGCTGGGGGAGGGGNTCCCCCCATCAAAAGTTCTCCATTGTGCCGAAAGCAACCTCAAGATAGATCTTACCGATGGGTTTGGCTGACTTCCCTGGTACTATCCCATGAAAGATTGTCTCAGTTGGTATCAACTGTCTATCTTGCAGCTACATCCTCTTGAACGTGTCATAGTATAAGATGTTGATACTGCTTCCACCATCCATAAGCACCTTGTTCAATGTGTAGCCCCCAACTTGAGGTGCTACCACTAAAGCTAGCTGCCCTGGGTCGTCGACTCTTGGCGGATGATCTGCCCGACTCCATGTGATGGTTTGCTCTGACCACCTGAGCCATTGTGGGACTGCTGGTTCCACTGCATTAACAGCTCTAACTTTCAATTTCTTGGCACGCTTGGACGTGCTTGTTGTAAAGACATGATAACTGCCACGACTCGGGTTCTGTGGCTGAGTTGTGACATAATATTGCCCATTGCCATCGTGAAGCTGCTTCGGGTTCTGCTGGAACCCGCCCTGCTGGTTACCTCCTCCTTGAGGTAGGTTTGGATTATTGCCGACTCCTCCACCGTGGTTGCCGGGTCCTCCATCACCATTTTTTCCTCTATATCCATTGTTGTTGCTCCTATTTCCTGGTCCTGCGAACCTGCCACGCTACAGATCCACACACTGTCCCAAGGTATGACCACACTTCCCGTTTCTGGCGTGTTTAGGGCATGGACTCGCCAAAACCTCCTCTGTAGTTGGCCTACGCCCTTGATATCCTTGAGAATTATTGTCCTTGCGTCTGACCCCAGTATTTGTTTTAGCTACCAGGTCAGAGTTGTCTCCATATGGCCGTTTGTTACCTCCCTGGTTCTGATTTTGATTTTGGTTCTGGTTATGACTATTGCCACCATGTCCTTTATTTCCCTCCTCCTGGTCCTTTGTTTTTTCTGTGGCAGCGTGCTTATTAGCGTCCGCCATGATTTCGCCAATCGTAAGAGGAATACCTTGATTCAGGCTCTCCTTCATACGACCCAGCTTCCAACTCAAGGGATTGTAGCTACAATTTCTCTCCATTGCCATTAACACTGAAATTGGTGGGAGTCCTTGCAAGGAGTTGATGATCTCCGACACCCGCTTCATCCAATGCCTTGCGGACTCGCCCTTCCTATGAACACACCGCTCCAAGTCTTCTATGGTACTAAGCTTTTTGCATGTTCCCTGGAAGTTCTGTATGAAAGCCGCCTTCAACTGCTCCCAAGAATTGATTGATCTACGAGGCAAGTTACCCAAACTTTGGCTGCTCCCTCCATCATAAGGTACATGAATTTGGCGCACAGACTACCTGTGGCATTGCGGATACTCATCGCCATCTCGTACGTGCCCAACCAAGAAGTCGGGTCCATGTTGGGCTCGTAATTGGGAACTTTGCACGGCTCCTTGAAGTCGCTGGGGAAGGACTCGGACCTGATGGCATCTGACAGGCACTCTGGTCCTGTTAATGAAGGAGAAGCACCAGGAAAAGTCACCTCTGTGTGCACCCGGGTTGGCTGAGGCTGGTTAACTGCACGAGCTAGGGCTCTGTCCCTCTCAGCCTCCCGGGCCCTGGCTACCTCCCTCTCTCATCGTTGTCTCGCTTCATCAACCACTAGCTGAGCTCGTGAGGCAGTTGGTCTGTTTGCCCTGTTCCTCTCTTGTTCACGGCGCCTTGCGCTTGTGGAGTTGGCCGGGTGAGACTCATCGTGCCGACTCCTCGTGCCAGAGTTGAACGGTGTCGACTGTAGCCTGCTTGCATCTAGAAATGCTGGATAAAGAGCTTGCTGAGTCATTGCTGTCTTCAGCATCTCTATAGCTCGGCGGGTCTCTTGTCCCGCTGGTCCTTCTGGTATCTCAATGTTCTCCAATCTCATAGTTGTCGCATGAACGTTGTCCATTGGATTAGAATAATGTCCCTCTGGAGTACGAAATCTGCCAGGTGGAGGTCCCATGCCACCCGTTGCTCCTCCTCCGACTCCTCCTTCAGGTGGTGGTCCATTGCCCCCGGGTCCTTCTGGAGGTGGTGGTGGTGGTGGTGGTGTTGCTCCTCCTCCTGCGGCGCCTCCTGCAGCTGTTGAACTTCCTAGCCCGGCTCCTGCGCCTGGACCATTGGGTGTGCTGAACAAAATAGTTGGATTTACAATGACTCCCTCGCGCAGGCGCCTCCTAGCTCTGCGATGCTGAATTGAGGTGAGCTCCTCTCGGCGACTTCGCACTACCTAGGCCTCAGCTTGGACCCGGGCCCGCTCTTCTGCCAATCTGCGATTTGCCTCTGTGACTTCTGCTAGTTGCCTTTCTAATGCAGCACGAGCACTGGCTAACTCGACCGCCCGTTCTGCTGCGTTACTTGCGTTGATTTCCTTTGTCAGCAGAGTTGGATCAAACTGATTTCCGCCATTTCCAGACATATAGACTCCAACGATGCGGGCACGTACTGGTGACTCCGCATAATCTTCTTCTTCAATGCCATACCCAAGCCGATCTTCGAACAAGGGCAAGATGGATTCTGAATCGGCGTCGTAATCTGGCTCCATACATGGCTCTGCCAGCGACTCCTCTTCATTATTGATGACAAGTTGTTCCTCTGGTTCGGCGATGATGCCGACTTCTGATGTGCCGACCGACTCCTCACCGTCGGACTCGACAACAACTGTAGGTTCTGATACTGATTCCGCCGTGTTAGCATGAACTCCTGATGTGCAAACCATGCCGATGAACACGTTGATTCCTCCAAAGACAAGCTAATAACCCTCGTCGACTTCCTGCATCTCTGGAGTCCAACCGGAGTCATCGATCTCGGTCTCTCCGTGCTTATCAGTGTAGACCCGCCCGATGGCGAGTTTCTCCATGGCTCGGCGAGCTGCTCCAACGATCTCAACTCCTTTCATCATAGGCCCCACGGTGGGCGCCAACTGTCGTGGGGCTGTCACGGCAAGTTCTTCCTCGGGGAAGATGAGTTCTGGGGCCATTGATGATCGAAGTACGTAGGAGTTGTTAATCTCGCCAGAGGACAAGGATTTACCCAGGTTCGGCCCCTCTGTTTAGAGGTAAAGACCTACTTCCTGCTTGTTCTTTATTGTTGTGGACTTGATCTCGATTACAGGGTTCCGACTCCTCTAGCTTGGGAGTCGGCGACTACGAGTTTGGTGTTGCTTGAGAGCTTATCGATCTAGGGTCCAGGGCCCTCCTTAAAAAGGTGGCCGGGTCCCTGGACTTACAACTTATGCCGAGTTACACTTGAACACGGAGTCCTACTCTAGGTCTTCACCTTCCAAGTTTGAACTCCGGGTTGTATTTGGACTCCTTCTTGACGTGTCCCTTATTTGTCTTGGGCCTTGGTCGGCTTGTCTCCAGCCCAGCCCATGCGACTTGATGCGTGAGTCGGCATTGGCCTTCTTGGTCCTGGCGGGTCTACTTTCCGGGTCCATGGGCCTACCTATAAAGTATCCCCCCATCAGGCGCCTCCCCTTGGCGGCAGGGCCGCGGCCATCGTGGTGCTGGTCCGGCACGCCGCCCCCGGCTCAGATCGGGGCCCTCGGGCCCCATCTGGGTTTTAGGCGGGTCGGCCCGAATCTTCGATGGCGCGGTCTTCTACACGCTGAAGACGGAGGGCAGCTCGGACGGGGGGCGGCGGTGCCAACGACGTGCCTTCTACAGCGCGACCGCGGGAGCTTTACGGGCCTCTCGAGGCCCGGCCGGGCCAGTGGGCCCACGGGCCTGGTGTGCTCCTGTAGTTGCGTCCGATCGGTTACCGTCTTCGACGGTGGAGGATGGTCCCTCCCATGTGTTGGCGGTGCCGCGGCCCCTAGTCCCGGCTCTTCTTCTTCGATGTGCAGGCCTCTCTTCTCTGGGCCGTGGAGAGACAGCGTGAGCAGCTTCATGATCGTGGTGGCGGTGGGTGGTGGGCGGTATGGTGGAGTGCTCCGGAGTGTTTGGGGAAGCTGGGGTCGGGAGAAATCCCAGTCGGCTTGTCCGACACCGACGCGGTTGCGCCTGAGGGTGCCGTCAGTCCTTCCTGAAGGGTGTCGGGTGTACCCCTCCCTATCGCGTACCGGGGGAAACCCTAGGCTGCAGCATCGTCATCGTCGCATTCCTTCCTGAAGGTGTTGTTCTGGTACCGGCGCTTCGGAGTACTCGGAGCATGGTGGGCGTCGTCCGGTGGGCGCAGCGGTCCTGGAGCTTGTTCGCTTTTGTCGATCCGCCGGTGTCGGCATTTGTTTCTTTTGTATTTTCTCTTTCTCTTCTTTTGGGCGTGGTTTTGTGCTGTTGCCGCCCTAGCGCCTATCGTCGGTTGTATCGGTTGTTTGCTATATCTATATAGCGGGGCGCAAGCCTGTTTCGAGGTTGCACCTTCAGTCCATTAGAGTTTAAAACCTTGACATTCATGTCAAAGATAGCATATTTTTTCAGTGAGAGGTGATGTTTTCGTCGGTACCGAGGCGACTGTGCTGACTTCCACCGACTCAGTGTTTCAGAGATGTTCATAGGAGTAGGTTGTGTGTGTGCGCGCGCTCATAGTGATGAGCGTACGTGCGTGTATATGAGTGTCTACTCGTTGCACTATGTTTTTATAAAATGTAAAACGTCATGTTGCATCTCCTGTTCTGATGGAGCGAGCGAGGCCTCGCCGGGAGGCTGGGCCGAGGCAGGAGGTGTGCCGGGGTGCGGGGGCGCTGCCCCCGCGGTACGGTATGAGTTGTAACAACCCTAGACACGGATTGTTACCGACCAGGATCAGATCAGGACCACTATAAATACATCTTGTAAGCCGCCGCACGAGATAAGCCACACATTGTAAATCTTGACGGTTTGTAACCTCACCCGAAATAGTGAAATATTGCTGGCTGGCTCCCGTTGTTTTTTCTCTTTCTCGTTGCAAGGGTTTTCCACGTTAAAATCTTGTGTCCCCGTTGGTTTGATCTTGCTTATCTTTATCGTTGTTTTGCCTATCGCTTGTAACAAGTGGTATCAGAGCCCTGTTTCAAATTAAGGTTTTGCGATGGCATCGATGAAGTTTGATCTACCGTTGTTGGATCTGAAGGCGAGATTTTTCTGTGGCAATTCAAGGTGCGTGCGACTCTATCATAAGCTTCGGATCTTGATGAGGCGCTGGATGGATTCGGTGGAAAGGACGCGGAGTCGTGGACCCTCGAGGAAAAGCGCAAAGATCGTAAGGCTTTGTCATTAATTCAACTTCATATATCTAATGATATCTTGCAAGAGGTGCTGCGGGAGAAATCCGTGGCAGCGTTGTGGCTCAACCTGGAATCGATCTGCATGTCCAAGGATCTAACCAGCAAGATGCACGTGAAGATGAAGTTGTTCATGCACAAGATGTAAGAAGGTGGTTCGGTGATGAACCACTTGTCGATCTTTAAGGAGATCGTTGCCGACCTAGTGTCGATGGAGGTAAAATATGAGGATGAAGATTTAGCTCTTATGCTATCATGTTCGCTGCCTAGTTCCTTTACAAAGCTGCGAGATACGATATTGTTAAGCCATGATACACTAACCCTGGCGAAAGTTTATGAGGCTCTGTAAACAAGTGAAAAGATGAAAGGTATGGTGCAGTCTGACGCATCGTCCTCCAAAGGTGATGCATTGCAGGCTCGAGGCAGGCCTGAGTAGCGAGATAACAACTACAACAACAACAGAGATAAGAGCAAGGGCGACAGAGACCGTTCAAAGTCCAAAGGACGAGATAAGTTCTACAGGTATTGCAAGAAAACCAATCACGCTATTGATGATTGCTGGAAGGTGCAGAACAAGGATAAAAGGAATGGTACTTACCAATCGAAGAATAAATCTGACGATAATGGTAATGGTAAGGTTGTTGTTGTTGCTGGTGATAATAGTTCTGATGGTGCATGCTTAGCTGTTTTTGTTGCATGTGTTACCCGTGATGGTGAGTGGATTCTTGATACTGCTTGTTCGTTTCATATTTGCTGTAACAAAGATTGGTTCAGTTCTTATGAGACTGTGCAGACTGGAGATTTTGTGCGTGTGGGGAACGACAAGAAATGTCACATTGTTGGTGTTGGATCTGTTCAGATCAATACCCATGACGGGATGACACGCACGCTGACGGGAGTGAAGCACATACCATCCATGGCGAGAAATTTGATCTCGCTGAGAACTCTTGACTGTGACAGGTACAAGTATGCCGAAGGGAATAAACGCCTGAGGGTATCAAAAGGTTCTCTTATTATTATGATAGGTGATATGAATTCTGTCAAGTTATATATTCTTAGAGATAGCACTTTGTCTGGTACTGCTGCTGTTGTTACTAATGATGATCCAAGTACAACTAACATCTGGCATAAGCGACTTGGACACATGAGTGAATGATACGTCCATTCTGCATCACTATTTTATATGATAATTTATCTTTATTCATTGATATATTTCATATTATGATGCAATACTTATATTATTTTATCTCATTTTGCATGTTTGGCAATTATTGGGGATGCATCTGCTGGAGCAGGAAATCAGCTGAAAAAGTACCTGTCAAGATACCTGACGTCGGAAGCTCAGAAAATTTCAGAAAAATTATGAAGCCAATATTTTGAAGAATAAGTCACGAAGCCGAAAGGGGGCATGGAGTGGAGCTCCAGGGGGCAGGGGCGCCCCCTGCCACGGGCCCACCCCAGGCCGCGGGTGGGGCCCGCCCCTGGCCCCTGTGGCCCCCCTCCGGCTCCCCTTCAGCGTATTACCTCCTATTGACCTAAAAACTTCGGGGGGGTATCGACCAATAATTTTTCTGCCGCCTCCATGAGGCGGAAACCAGACAGAGAGAAGAAGAGCTCCGGTAGGGAGAAATCTGCCGGGGAAATTCCCTCCCGGAGGGGGGGGGGTCACCATCATCGTCATCACCATCACGCCGGGCATCATCGGGATCATCATCAACATCATATCCATCATCAGCACCATCATCACCGTCACCATCCCATCTCATCTCGCTGTAACAATTGTCGTTGTGTTGTTATTAGTTCATCGGAATCATATCCCGGGCATTGATTACCACTTGTAGTTGATGTTTGAGAGTTTTATCGGTGAATTATCATTACAGTCAGATTGTTGCCCATATTCATACCACCTCTGATCATGATCTATATGATGTCTTGTGAGTAGTTCGTTTGGTTCTCGAGGACATGGGGAAAGCCTAGTTGCTAGTAATTGCATAATGTTGAGTAATATTTAATGGTTTGATTTATGTTGTGGTGTTATTCCTCTAGTGGTATCGTGTGAACGTCGACTAGATGATACTTCACCTTTCAAAGGGTCTAGGGGAATGCATAGTAAATTTAGTTTTCTTATGGTAGGGTTGCAGGAGTGACAGAAAGCTAAACCCCAATTTGTGAACTAGTGCATTAGGGAGTGTAGGGTCTCGGAGTTTAAGGATGTGGTTCAGTTTTTATCTTAATTATTTTCTTGTAGTTACGGATGCTTGCAAGGGGTTTAATTGCAAGTATGTATTTGTCCAAGTAAGGGCGGTGCATTAGCATAGGTCCACCCACACAGCTCTTTATCAAAACGTTGAAGATTAATCACCGGCATGCAATGAAACTGGCTAGGCAGAAATTCCCATGTGTTCTCGAGAACGTTTTAATCATCATAAATAACACAACCCGGCCTGTCCTTTGAGCTTAAAATGATTGGGCTATTTGCTGCAACTATTGCATCACTCTTTTATTTACTCGTTCTTTATTTGTTCTTTATATCAAAACTCCAAAAATATTTCTCTTTTAGTGCTTGCAGTAAAACCTTGCTGAAATCTACTTGTCAACACCTTCTGCTCCTTGTTGGATTCGACACTCTTACTTATCGAAAGGACTACGATAGATCCCCTATACTTGTGGGTCATCAGTGAACTTGGTATGGCAGAATTGATCAAGAGAGAAATTCTGAAGGACTGCAATATGAGTAAGTTATCGTTCTGTGAACACTACGTATTTGGTAAGAATAAGAGAGTTAAGTTCAATGCTTCCGTTATACCACTAAAGGTATATTAGATTATGTATATGCTGATTTGTGGGGGTCTTCACGTAAGCCCTCTTATGGTGGTGCTCGTTATATGCTTACTATAATTGATGATTACTCTAGAAAAGTTTGGCCTTATTTCTTGAAAAACTAAAGATGATACTTTTACTGCTTTTAAAGAGTGGAAAGTTATGATTAAAAGGCAAACTGAGAGGAAGGTGAAGTTGATTCGTACTGAGACGCAAACCCCGCAACCGCCCCTTAAGGACCGACCAAACCGCCATCAGCCCCGCACACACATCGCCAACCCCGCGCGCCTGACGATATGAGGCCACGAACGAAACCAGGCGCCGGGTACCAGTTCCGCCTCCTGCAGAGCCACCTCCTAGCTCGGCTCGAAGAAGAACACCTCCCTCCGGGGTCGCCGCCCCGACATCCGGACACCACGACAGGCGTAGGCCGACGAGCACCCACGAAGGCTCATCCGACGACCGCCCAAGAGAACGTATCTATATATTTTATTTAAACATACACTGCTTTTCTGTACGTAAAATAATGAAGAACTTCGGTGATATTTTTTTCATACAACTTGTATTGAGGAGGTCTCTTAAAATAATTAATGAGGTACATAAAAAATAATAATGAGGTATAATACACTCGTATACGAGGTATATTAAATATGGGAGTACGTACCTCCAGGAGTATATGTGTGTGTACAAGTATGGCTATGTACTATATGTGTTTTGTTTGATATATATAGGAGGAGAAGCAGCAATGACTGCTACGACGACCTGGAACGGCATCTGCGGAGATCGGTGGGCATGACGGTGCTGTTGCCGGGGAAGAAGAAGTGTAGACGACACGAGATGTGTGTCCAGAAGTGAACCTTGAGGAAGATGCCCACCTTCCAGCGCACGCGCGCCTTGCCACGCAGGTCGAACGGCACCATGCCGTCTCTGAGCGACTCGTCCATGGACCGCATCCCGGCCGAGTCTAGCGTCCGTCCCGTCGACACCACGTTGTAGTGTAGCGTCAGGGAGCTCTCCGGCGCCACCACGACCGGTGCCGGCGTCCGCAGGAGAGCCAGGTCGGCTCCGTGGAACTGCAGGGCGAGGTTGACGTGGGAGAAAGTGGCATCCGCGTTCTTAGAGTTGTTGTTCTCGGCCAGGATGGTGATGGGCAGTTGAAGGTACTGGATGGTGCCGTCCAGCTGGGCGTACTGCAGCGCCCCTAGCTGCGCGTCGGAGACCGCCAGGTACGGCATCTTGGGCATGTCGAGGAGGTACACGGCGAGCAGCGTGACGCCGATCACGATCACGGCGACGGCGAGCACCGTGCACATCGCCCACGCCCACCTGGAGCGCTGGTGATGTGATGATTCCCAATCCCCCCACCAGGTCTTCCAACTCCAGGTGGTGCTCGTCTTCACCACGGCCGGCGGCGGAAGCGGCGGCCGCCGCGGCCTCCTGTCCTGCTGATCTCCTCTTACGATATTCGCCTGCTCGACGTCCTGAGAGGCCGGCGGCGGCACCTTGGTGGGGTCCTTCTCATGAACTTTGGCCTGCTTTCGGGACATGTCCGTGAACGGCGTCTCGTAGAGCTTGTCGCCCTTGATGGGTCCTGCATTCACGACGCGCTGGCGGCCATGCGACAGCATCATCGACAGCAGGCAGGCGCGGAGAACCATCAACTCCATCCCCTTGCTGATCAGATCGAGGAGCTTGTCTAGCTGGGCCCTGAGGATGTCAATCCTGGAGTTAGACTGCTCAAGCTGAAGCTCGTATCTGGCCTCCACCAGCTTGTTCTTGGCGCCCTCGACGCCCACGCTGTCTACCAGTGTAATCGCCTGCCGTAAGTTCTCTATGTAGATCTGGCGGACTTCCTCGGTCCTCACGGCCTCCGACTTGGGAGACCAAGGGTCGGCTGATCCGGTGCGCCGTATAGTGACCTTAAATTCACGGGAGACGAAGGGTTTTCCGTGAATACTGCACGTACATGTATGTATTAGACGGATTAATGGAGACATGTACTGTACGTAGTAGACAGCATACATACCTATATGTGCAACTGGCGATGATGGCAGTCATGTTCCTACGCCTATGGACTTCATGGAGGAGGACGTCGATCATAGTGTTGCGTATTTCTGCGGCAAAGAGATCTCCGAAGCTGACGGTTACCGAGCCTGTCTCGCTGTCCTTGCTGGTCGGCGGGTAGAGATCACCGGCGTTCACCTTCTCTATCGTGGACTCGCCTGGCTTTGGGCACACGGTGAGCTTCAGGTCCTGGACGATGATGCTGAGGAGGCCACCTAGGATCTGCGCGAACGCCTCGCTCATGCTCTCCACGTCCTCCACGAAATTGAACGTTCCTCCTTTGCTGTTCATTGCGATCTCCCCCAGCACCTAGCTTCCATCAAATATATGTTATATCTATTATTCTAAAGCAGATGAAACGTTCACCAGAAAAAAAAAGATAGTCTAAAAGATCTCATAAAAAGTAAAACATCTGACCATCGATTTAATAGATTGGCCAATATATCTCTTGAAGGTAAAACTGAACATCTGAATTTGAAAGAATTGACCCACCTATATCACCGTACAAATTGTCTCCTTCACTTTCTAACCCTAAGCTAATTTTCTCACACCCATACCCCTCCTTCCAAATTTCTTGGAAAATCTTTAGAATCAAGAGAGGCCCTTAGGCAGCTCATAGTGGGAAGTAACATAGAGTGGTAACATACATATGGCACTAGTCCATGTTATTTCCTCCACAATGAGCGGTAACAAATGTGTGGTGTCATGCAAAACATATGTTACCTTATAGACTCACACTATCTTGGGACATTAACTAGCTATGTTATCACAATTCTCTCTCTCTTCATTAATTAATTGTCACTTTAGTTTTTTTTTTGTCTACATGGCATGCATGTTACTAGTTATGTTACTCCCGCTGTGTGTAGCCTTAGAGACGATTGAACATGTTGCCCGTGGAATTGCACGGGAGTCGTTAGTTAATTACTAACAAATCGATCAATCAAATCAATCAATGGAGGGAAGGTGGGAGGGATCATGTTCATGTACCTTGTGGTTGGAGGCTGCACCAAAACCAAACGTGTAGACCGCCACATCGCTGACATGAACACTCGCAGCATCACCTATGTTCTGTTCCCCATCGGACAAGAGGAAGATGGTGGCGACGCGGCCGGCGGCAACGGAGCGTTCTTTGATGATTTTGAGGCCGGTCTTGAGGCCGACTTCTATGTTGGTTGATTCCTTACCTTCCAGCTTGTTGATGAGATCCTTTAGGTGTGCCTGGGAAGCCTGGTTCACGGAACGCAGATGGCACAGCCTATCGGCGTCATCAGAGAATGTGACGATGGAGAGGCGGTCGATGGGGCTGAGCTTCTCGATGACGAACTGCATGGCGGTCTTCATCTTGTTGAGCCTATCATGTCCCGTCATGCTCCAACTGACGTCCAGGACAGCCACCAGGTCCATCCCGAGGCGTTGTTCGCCGGCGGTGGGAGATGCAGCGATGAGCTCCAGCATCACCTGCTGCGTGTTCCTGTGCAGTGGCGCCGTGTCTGTTGCCTTGTGCGGCACCAGCCACACGTGTTGGGCCGTGTCCAGCTCCGGCTCAAGGGTCCCTGCATCAGGCAGACGATGGATTGAAATGATGCTTCCAATAAAAAAGAAATGATGCCTCCAATAAAAAAAGACTGAATAAAATAAAATCACCTGGTGTATAATAATATGCAGAAGGAACGGTCTTGTCTTCATGGTCAAAATCAGAGGACATTGTGAGCTAGCTAGCTGATGTTTTTTTAATTTACTTTTTTCAACAAGGGAAGAGCCCCAGCCTCTACATCGAATACATCGAATGATGCGTGCATGCTAATATAGGATAGGAATAGGATGGAGTGGCATCGAAGGAAAGGGAAGGAAGGTTTCGGAGGAGCACAAGTTTGGTATATCTTCTTTGCTCTCCGGCCGTCACAGCTTCTTTTTCTGAGTTTAAGGAAAGGATGAGAGTCCAATGCTGCTTCTCGATCAGCCATCTATCTGATCCAACGGCGGACAGCAAAACGCATATTTACATTTAAATTAAATGCCATCCTTTCTCTAGCTAGCTTCGCCAGCAGCCGCCGGCCGGAGATGCTAGCCTTCGATTCGTTGAGTTTCTTGTACCAAGTCCCCCACAGGAGAAAACGTAGCTAGATGCAGCAGCTTGAATTCGCGGCAGGTCCGTCGACACGACCAAATGTTTTTGCCCAGACTTTCTTCATTTGCAAAGAAAAAACACAGAGCAACAAGCACACAGATAGAAGAGTACTGTCGATGCAACTTGGTGCAGTTCAGAACATGAAAACATCCCTAACGAGATACGGTTCAGAAGCAGAAGTTTCAATACCAGGAGAAGTTGTAGTCCACATCCTTCTCCATCGCGAAGTTGACCACATTACGAGAGGGCCAGCATTGGTGCACCCACGGGATGGGCAGCAGTTCAGCGGAGTCCAGAACGTCATGCGCGGCGCTGAGCAAGTTTTTAAGAGAGTGAGAGCAGCAGTTCAGCGGGGGGCGAGGGGCCGGAGGAGGCGTGGCCTGTGTGAGGCCGGAGGTAGAAGGAGGGGCTGCTCCGGTGGTGCAGGACCTGGTCCGTGTACTCCGTCGGTGGCCTCCCGTGGGGGCGGCGCCGCGGAGGCCACATGGTCGTTCAATAGGAGGTCGGGGGAGACGCGTCGGGTGGTTGGATGGCGCTCGAGCTCGCGGTGGAGAGCGGCGGGAGCGGAGCAGGGGTTCGGCGGCGCGCATGGAGGTGGGTGGGGTGCGACGGCGGCGCACGCTGGAGGTGGGCGGGGTGCAGGCGGCGGGCGCGCGCTGGAGGTGGGGTGAGGTGCGGCGGCGCGCTGGGGTCGATAGGGTGGCCGGCGGCCGTGCGGAGTGGAGGTAGAAGGCGGCGCGCTGGATCGGGAGGCTGCGCGGAGTGGAGGTTCTAGATCGGTAGGCGGTCAACGCTCGATTGTTTTTTAGGTTGGAGGAGGCGGGCCGGGACGTGTTTTTATTTTTTATATACTTCCTCCATCAAAAAAAGATGTCAACGTATTTTTCCATTCATAAATGTATTTATAGGTAAAACACGAGTCTAGATATACTTGTCAATGAAAAATGTTGTGACATTCTTTTTGGTACGGAGTGAGTATATGGAGTCCGGACGTGGGTTGGTAGGTGGTGACCGGGTCGGGTGCTAATCGGGATAAGGCCATCTCCAACGCGTCGACCTATTTCGTCTGAAACGGTCCGTTTCGCTCCAGATTGGCCCAACACGCCGACGCAAACGGACCGATGTCCGTTTTTTCGTCTGTTTCGACCCAAATCCGGCCCAAATTTGAGCCGGGTTTGCGTCGGCGCGGACAGGAAACGGAGCGACGCGGCGTCCGTTCGCGTCCATCCACACCTGTGCTCGGCCCCACTTCGCAGTGACAGGAACCGCCCCCCCCCCCAGTCCTTCTTTTTATCCAGTCGTGCGGTCCCTACCGCCACCCCACTCACATTTTCCACTTCCGTCCCCATCTGCTCCCTCGCCGCCGGCACAAACCCATGCAACTTTCGTCCCCATGGGCTTCTTCGGCCGGAAGACGAAGCACGACGCCGAGGCCGGGTCCTCCCGCCGCCGCGCGGCCCCGGCACGCTCCACGCCGGCTCCGTTCCAGCTTGCTCCGCCGGCGGTGGCGAACCGGCGGCGCGCGAGGTACCGGTCGTACCTCAACGGCACGACCTGCCAGTGGTACTGGGACAACGTCGTCCCTCTACCCTGGCCGGACGTCCATCTCGCCGACGGATGGCATCTGCATCCAGAAAGGATTCCGGTGCTGCCCGTCCCGACGAGCGGCCGAGCGAGGGCGGAGGAGATCCAGCGTCGCCGGGCCCAGCTCCCGCCGAACCTCCGCGCCGATCCGGCGTTCTCGGCCAACAGTCCCTTCTGGGACAGTTGGTTCAAGGACGAGCACGACGTGCAGCGCAGGATGGCATTCGTGTCCGTTCGGTGTAACACCCCAGAATTTCATCCCTAATTTTAGTGGTGTTTTCCGACACCTGAATTTTTTTTCTAAGTGTTCCTCCAAAACTTTTGAGAATGATTTGACTTGGGAATTGCTCTCTCAAAATTTCCCCGGTGTCCCCGAACCACTCCAGCACCCGTGGTAATTTTTATGCTTAGGTTTTCTCTCGAAAACCCTAGCCCTGATTATCGAGCCTCTAAAACCCTTTACTCCACCTACCAAAGAAAAGCCTGTTTCCAAAGCTGGAAAAATTCCACCAAAAATACCATAGACTCCCCTCCTCATACAAAGACAATCCATCCAAAAATATTGCATACTCCAATGCAATATTTCCAAGTTTATCCATATTCTCCATTATGCCATTTCCAATTCAGAAATCATCTGGACACCTTCCACTCATCCAAAAATTCTGCCATTTTGGTGAGGTGCATGATTTGACCTCCTGAACATTTCACTCCATTGGCCCAACCTCATTTGAGCAATATTTGAGGTACTTCCTTTGTAATGCCCTTTTTATGCCTAATTGTGATTTCCAAAGCAACCCCTAGCTACAAAAATAATTTGGCATTGCCACTTTGCCAAGTTGACAAGATACCCTACACAACCCCATCTCCCCAATATCAGATCAATATTATTTGAGGAAGTGCTTTTGGCATATCCATGCCATTAGGGCATTTTCGGACACCAATTTATTTTACCAACCTACAGGCATCCAATTGAGCTCAAACTTCACAAACATACTACATACACCTATCCTAACCTACTGTGAATTTTGGGGATTTTTCTGAGATGTGCAAGACCCCTGTCATTTCATCGAACACCTGGCGCACCCTCGGTTTTCTGAAAATTTTGTGTTGCGAAGTGTGGGGTTTTTGAGTGTGGCCAGTTCGGTTGTCTTGGTCTTGTCCTCGTGAACCCAGTGGTGCAACCTTTTTCCGTTTCGTGCCCTGAGTCCCCGAGAACGTGTCGATGCCGCTCGTGGCGCACTCTGGACGCCAGAGCGCGCATGTCGGCGTCCCGTGCGTTCCTGTGCACCTGGCCTCCCCTGTTCCCTCGCGTTCCAACCGCACCTAGCTGCAGCCGGACCATCTCCTGCTCCCCTGGATCGAGCCAACACCGACCCTATCCCCTCCTCTTAAACCCTTGGAGCAAGGTTGGTGCACCGGTGGCCGTCCATCAATGGCCGCACCGTCCACCACCTAAATCTCCTCCCTCCGGCCCTATAAGACCGCCCCGAGCCCTCTCGCGCGAGCAGCGTCTCTCTCTCCCTCTCCCTTGAGCCCCTCTGCCCCTTTAGTTGTGGGATGGCGAGGCTTTGCACCATTTTCGGCCGTGGACGTTGTCGCCGGTCCCGGACCACGGCGAGCTCCACGCCGGTCCATCCTTCGATTAAAATCGTGGACGGGTTCCCCTTGCTTCCCTCTACCTCCCAGACACCTCCGTTTGCAAGCTGGTGGCCCGAGGCCTCTTCTCCGTCCGGGAACCACCGGCGACGCCCTCACGGAGCACGCATCCATGGGGCGCACCCGTGCTTCCCCGCGCCCGTAACCTCCATCCCCGAAGGCGGCGCGGTGGGGCGGACCTTTCCGAGCCCTCGGTGGCCGGCGGCGGTGCGCCAGGCGACGGCGGTCAGCGGTTGGCGGCTGGCGGCCGGACCGGCCCGAGCCGCGTCGGGCTCGCTCCCGCGGGCCGTCCGCGCGCAGGAGGCGGCGAATGGCAGCGGCGGCGGAGCACCCACCCCGGCACCGGTGGCCGGCGGCGGGCGCCAGGGCGGCGGCGGCGGCCGACGGCCGAGCTAGCCAGGCCGCGTCGGGCCCGACCCGCGTCGGTCGCGTCCCGCACGGGGGAGACGACCAGCGGCCGCCAGCGTGGCGCCAGGTCACCCCGACCAGCGGGCCCCGCCTCTGCCCGGCCCACTGTCAGGGCAAGTGGAGGCGGATTCCAGCAGGTTACGCCTCCCAGCAGCGAAGGCGTATTTTCTGAAGTGCGCGACCAGCCCGACCCGATCTGAAGCCAGCCCGCTCTGTTTTTTTTTTCTGGTGAGCAGCAGATAGCTAATCGTCGCACGTCAATATCTTTTGAACCGTAGCTCCGATTGAGGTGATTCAAATTTGTAAATTCCTAGTTTTAAGAGATCTATCCAGTGGTATGTGTTTTATATTTTTGTGAGATGCTTAGATGCTCAGCACACTTGTATGCACGTGTATAGGTATTCCGCGGTACCGGCGAATCGAAACCCTACTCCGCGACGTGCCGTGACCTCCAAGCCATATGGCATCGACCGTCGAAGGCAAGCTAACCCCTTGCTATGAGCAGTCCCGCAAGTTGTTTGTTATTCGCTTATTGTCATGCAAGTGTTATATTGTCTGCGTTTGGTATTTATGTTATGTCGGTCTATTATTTATTGCCATGTGTTATTCATCATCCATGTATGCATTAGATTGATGTATGAATTATCTGTGCGCCTCGCACTTGCGTGGCTTTGGCAACTAAATAACAAAAACATGTGTTGATTGTTTGCTTCTTCTTCAACGCCGAGGCTAGGTGCGGACAATTGTCGGCCCGTGATCCTCGGAGTTGGGGGCATTTGCCAAAAGAGTTATTTGCTTCTTGTCCCTCCGTCAAACATGGTTGGCGTAGACCACCCGGACTGCGACGCTTGGGAGCTGACTTTTCATTTGGTTCTTTTTGCCGAGATTGCTGACACCACGTCGAGGGAACCCTCGAGTGGAATGGATGCTCTCTCTTTCTTGTGATTGCTTTTCGGTTTAGTTTTGGAGACTATATGCCCAACTCCCCACTTCCTGGTCAACGGTCGGACGATAACGCCGCCAAAGACTTGCGCGTGGAGGAACGGATGCGTAACAGACTCCGCCTGTGCTATATTATTATACTAACCCCCGAGTGACACCGGCCGGGTTGCCCGCCACAGTCACCCGGGTATGCTTCTTGTTATTCTGTGACACTAACCCCCGTGTGACACCGGCCAGGTTGCCCGCCACAGTCACCCGGGTATTATTATTGTGATGTGGTTATTTATTCATGCAAGTGGTAGGCATGTTCTAGGCTATGTTTGTTGTGCTTGTTTGTGCTGCTAATACCTTGTTGGTTGTGATTATTGTGTTGAACTAATCCTTTGTTGCTTGGGCATGTGAATACTGAAACTTGATTAAATGAAACACCCCTCCAAACAACGATGAGGTCTATTCATAGTGCCACTAATCTGAACCTTTGAATGCGATACCACCGTTGTCCCATGGAAACCGTGACCTAGTAGGTTGTTGAGCCCCTTTTGCGCCATCCGTTGGGCGCAGTCGTTCGGTTGTGCTGTCCGAGGAGAGAGGTCGACAGGCACGGGTTCGACTGCGATAAGGAGTCCGGAGCTAGGCATACCCGGTAGCGCCGGGGGATGTGCCGGACTTACTTGCCCGTTGTACCATGCGTATAGGGTGGGGCAGGAGGGTGTCTTAGCAAGTGGACCGTCGCGAGAGTGTATTTTGCTTGGTACGGCTTTGGGCGTGATGAACCTGAGGTGTCGGCTGAGTGGAGTGCATTCTGATAGGTGGTAAAGCAAACTCTCGAGAGCATCAACCTAGCCAGCTAGCCCCGTTCCTGGGATATGGAACAACAGTTCAGTGTCAGTCACACTGTGTGTCTTTGTCGTGTCCGGAGGTTAAACTTAAGATTTGTTTGAAAGAATTATGAACGACCTGATCACACTTAATAAACAATAAGATGATGCAGGGAATGTTACTTGAGATGTCAAATGAGATAAGGCCAGTGGGCCTAGCAGTGGTGACAGTTGAGATTAGCCTCGTGAGGCTAGAGGCCAGTGAGCCTAGCTGTGGTGATATGGTTTGTTGTGCTACTTACCAACTGGTACCCCGTTATTCGTCACAGGTAAGCTCTTGTGTGACCCCCGGTACACGATCCAACCCCACCTGGCTTGGACTCTGTACTGGTGGTACTCCCTTTGTTTGCTTATGCCATGATTTACTGTGACGCTATGTTGTCATCCTTTTGGACTGTCATAAGTAGATACTTGCCATGTTTAGATTATTATCATTGCTAGTTATCTGTTGCCTGATTGCTTGACCGTTCATGTCTTGTGGTTATTCTCTTGCGAGTACATCATTGTACTCAGACTGGCTTTTCATGTGGCCAGACTTTGAGAGGATCCATCTACTACCATAGCAAGGAGATGGAGCAAGAGCGTGCTAGGATCAGTAGCCCAGCCAGATGCCTGTGGAATGGAGCCGCACCAAGCCGTTGCCGTATCTTGTCTTCCGCTGCCAGTGAACTCTGTCCAGTGCCATACTTGGCCATGATAAATCTTCATGCCTTGATGGCCATGTAAACCATTTGTAGCCCTTTGGGCCTGATTGTGTAATGATATTCTCGCTATGTTGCATTGTCGTAACGTGCGTCCAGATATCCTGGGCTGGCGCACGGGGCGACCACCCCTCTGGCGATATGTGTCAGAGGGGGGTGCCACAGAGCATGGTATCAGAGCACCAGGCTGGCTGTAGACTACCCTAGCATGGAAAGCCCCGCCTTACTTTTGCCCGACAATGACCCGATGGATTTAACCCATCTCCGCCAAACCAGCATGGCTCGTGTCGGTCAACCGTATGGTGCAGTAGGACCTGTCCCAGTCTTCCCCAACAAGACGAGCCGGTTTCTTCCATGAGAAGAAGCCGACCTTACCCAGTGAACCTGAGACCCAGTCCTAATTGCTTTATAACCCACCCTCGCTAGCTCTCCTAGCAACCCAACTCTTTAAAGTAGAATCCCATAGAGGAACCTCGCATCCTTATCCCCTCCAAGAAAATCTAGTGACCCCGAGAAAATCCGATGGCAACCCTTAATGCCATCTTGGAAACCACTGCCGAGGAGCATTCGAGCTTTCGATTGCTTCTCTGGAGGGCCGTCAACCATATCCTTGGTAGCTCCGTTCGCCCAGTGTATGTGGTGTTCCAGAGCTCACTCTCGTCGTCCGGAGATGAATTCCGGGCCGATGTGAGGATCAGCCGTGTCCCCGGGGCACGAATCAGCCCTACTTAATCCAAGGAGGCCGCATGCCCACCTTGGGGCTAGCCATCCAGGTAGCAGCCTGGGAATGCCTCGTTCGTCTTCGGTCCTCCGAACCCCTGCTAGCTGAAACTCGAGAGTTCTACTACCTTCCGGCCAGACCACGACCCCGTGGAGAGATGATCCAAGCCGACGTCACGAAGGAGCCTGACCCAGCACTAATCAACCAAGTTGCTTACGCCATCGCAATGACGAACCTCAACAACCTCTTGATGGAGGAGCTCGTGGCTACAAGGAGGAACCTCAGCCGTGCCCGCCTACACCAATACCTAGGGGAAAGCACACCTACACTCTCCCGCAGGCTAGCCCGAAGTAGCAGACCTCCACTTCCAGATCCCGGCCCATCCCGACGAATCCCCGAGCAGGTTCCGATCCTCGAAGGTGTTCCTGTATCCTCCGACCTTGCGGAAGAAGGGGACGTGGACACCACTCTCCGTCTCGGCCGCACTCCACCATCTGTGAAGGACCGTCAAGTGGAGTGAGATCCGTTTAGTTTAGCCGGGGTAGCGCTTATGAGATGTAGCTGAGAGTTTGTGAGAATGTTTGTAATTGCTATGCTTGCTTGTATGTGTGTTTGTGTTGTGTCGAGTGTTTAGTAGCCGTTGTGTACTTGTTATCTGGTATGATTGAAATGATTGTCCCATGTTGCTTCAAGTTTTTAGGGCCATAAAATGAAGCATTACCCTCTAAAATGATATTTTCCCCGAGTAGCAAGTTCTACCATCTGTGTGATAGTGCCTCTGCAATTCTCTCTGCTGCAAGAACAGATCTGTGACAGCTCAGGGAGGATCTCAGGAATGCAAATATGGATCCAAATCAGCAGTAAAGACAAGCTTGATACATCAGCAGAGTTCAGTACACCAAGGAAAATTTCAGAAACAGAGGATACAAGTTCTACTCCAACATACGACACTCCCACTACCTCAGTACAGATACAGGAGAGCACCCCAGGAAGAAAATCCTACTCCCTCTCGCGCTCAGTGGCATCACCTGAGGATGAGCGTGATTCACCTGAAGCCGGGTCGCGAGCCGCGCGACAGCGACGACGGATGGCACGAGCCGCCAGCTGCCCTCCAGCCGAAGGAACCACTGCATCAGCCACCTGCGGCAGCACCACCTGCTCTCCCGCAGCCTGCCCCGCCAGCTCGCTCACCGCCGGCACCGCAGTAGCATCACCGCCAGTGCCGCACCACCAGTCGTACAGAGCCACCAACAAGAGAACCACCGCCGCATACAGCAGTGCCACCACCACCGAAGCCATGACCCAGAAGATCACGATCACGAACAGCTGCTTGAAGAATCCCGCTCCCTCTCGGTGCGCGTAATATTCGTCGAAGATGGCTGAAAGGAAACCCATGGTGGTAATGGAAGAGGAAGGAATTTCAGAGACCTCCGTTTATAGCCGCAAGCACGGATGCCGCACACTGCTCAGTCTCGCGCGGGAAGGGAGAGGAATCCCGCGCGATGCTCGACCAAGTTGGCGCGAGATCATCAAGGCACCCAAAGCCGTGATGGCCGCTGCACCGATGGACCGCACGCGCAGCAGTGCCGTAGAGGAGTGCTTCGCGCACTCAGAATCAGCCAGGTACAGAGTGAGATGCAGCGAGGAAGAAGAAGAGAGAAAGAAAGAAGGAGACTGCCAGGTGGACCCCGGACCCATATGTCTGCGAGCAAGAAGATGACCCTCTGTGTGCCTCTATCCTTTTCTCAACGGATCAGTCCCTCGTCTCTCCTCTGTTCATAGGGAAAATTTTGTCAAAATAATTTTGGGGATGGCCCTACCCCTCAGGGTCTGTAAGTCAATTTTGGCGAAACAGATGCTTTCTTTTGAAAAGAAACCTTTTCTTTTTCAAAACCTGTGTATACATGAAAATGTATATACAGCTTTTCTAAAATAAAAACCCTAGACAGGGGATATGATTGGCATGTCCCTAATCTGCTTGTTTAGCAAAATTTGGTTGTTGGCTGGTGATCGGTGTGTAGATCTTGTTTGGTCTTGCCATGTTTGTATCTGGTTGAGCAAAAACCCTAGATTTAATTTAATAGACATGCTAGTAGATCCTATGTTGATTGAGTGAGCCACTGCCATGCCATCCTTAGAATGCATTAAGTGGGACAACAGTATCACGCCTTGATAATGTTTGTTCTAGAAATATCGTGCTGAGTGTTAATCGTTTTGAATGATAAGCTCTAATGTTGTGTAGAAAAAGTTTTAAAACATTTTAAATATAGGGGTAGATTAAACCATACGAGAAATATCTTGTATAACCCCGGGAATCTCTTTTAGTCTCCGAATCTCTGGACGAGATTCTTTTTAAGGGGGGAAGGTTTGTAACACCCCAGAATTTCATCCCTAATTTTAGTGGTGTTTTCCGACACCTGAATTTTTTTTCTAAGTGTTCCTCCAAAACTTTTGGGAATGATTTGACTTGGGAATTGCTCTCTCAAAATTTCCCCGGTGTCCCCGAACCACTCCAGCACCCGTGGTAATTTTTATGCTTAGGTTTTCTCTCGAAAACCCTAGCCCTGATTATCGAGCCTCTAAAACCCTTTACTCCACCTACCAAAGAAAAGCTGTTTCCAAAGCTGGAAAAATTCCACCAAAAATACCATAGACTCCCCTCCTCAAACAAAGACAATCCATCCAAAAATATTGCATACTCCAATGCAATATTTCCAAGTTTATCCATATTCTCCATTATGCCATTTCCAATTCAGAAATCATCTGGACACCTTCCACTCATCCAAAAATTCTGCCATTTTGGTGAGGTGCATGATTTGACCTCCTGAACATTTCACTCCATTTGCCCAACCTCATTTGAGCAATATTTGAGGTACTTCCTTTGTAATGCCCTTTTTATGCCTAATTGTGATTTCCAAAGCAACCCCTAGCTACAAAAATAATTTGGCATTGCCAAGTTGACAAGATACCCTACACAACCCCATCTCCCCAATATCAGATCAATATTATTTGAGGAAGTGCTTTTGGCATATCCATGCCATTAGGGCATTTTCGGACACCAATTTATTTTACCAACCTACAGGCATCCAATTGAGCTCAAACTTCACAAACATACTACATACACCTATCCTAACCTACTGTGAATTTTGGGGATTTTTCTGAGATGTGCAAGACCCCTGTCATTTCATCGAACACCTGGCGCACCCTCGGTTTTCTGAAAATTTTGTGTTGCGAAGTGTGGGGTTTTTGAGTGTGGCCAGTTCGGTTGTCTTGGTCTTGTCCTCGTGAACCCAGTGGTGCAACCTTTTTCCGTTTCGTGCCCCGAGTCCCCGAGAACGTGTCGATGCCGCTCGTGGCGCACTCTGGACGCCAGAGCGCGCATGTCGGCGTCCCGTGCGTTCCTGTGCACCTGGCCTCCCCTGTTCCCTCGCGTTCCAACCGCACCTAGCTGCAGCCGGACCATCTCCTGCTCCCCTGGATCGAGCCAACACCGACCCTATCCCCTCCTCTTAAACCCTTGGAGCAAGGTTGGTGCACCGGTGGCCGTCCATCAATGGCCGCACCGTCCACCACCTAAATCTCCTCCCTCCGGCCCTATAAGACCGCCCCGAGCCCTCTCGCGCGAGCAGCGTCTCTCTCTCCCTCTCCCTTGAGCCCCTCTGCCCCTTTAGTTGTGGGATGGCGAGGCTTTGCACCATTTTCGGCCGTGGACGTTGTCGCCGGTCCCGGACCACGGCGAGCTCCACGCCGGTCCATCCTTCGATTAAAATCGTGGACGGGTTCCCCTTGCTTCCCTCTACCTCCCAGACACCTCCGTTTGCAAGCTGGTGGCCCGAGGCCTCTTCTCCGTCCGGGAACCACCGGCGACGCCCTCACGGAGCACGCATCCATGGGGCGCACCCGTGCTTCCCCGCGCCCGTAACCTCCATCCCCGAAGGCGGCGCGGTGGGGCGGACCTTTCCGAGCCCTCGGTGGCCGGCGGCGGTGCGCCAGGCGACGGCGGTCAGCGGTTGGCGGCTGGCGGCCGGACCGGCCCGAGCCGCGTCGGGCTCGCTCCCGCGGGCCGTCCGCGCGCAGGAGGCGGCGAATGGCAGCGGCGGCGGAGCACCCACCCCGGCACCGGTGGCCGGCGGCGGGCAGCCAGGGCGGCGGCGGCGGCCGACGGCCGAGCTAGCCAGGCCGCGTCGGGCCCGACCCGCGTCGGTCGCGTCCCGCACGGGGGAGACGACCAGCGGCCGCCAGCGTGGCGCCAGGTCACCCCGACCAGCGGGCCCCGCCTCTGCCCGGCCCACTGTCAGGGCAAGTGGAGGCGGATTCCAGCAGGTTACGCCTCCCAGCAGCGAAGGCGTATTTTCTGAAGTGCGCGACCAGCCCGACCCGATCTGAAGCCAGCCCGCTCTGTTTTTTTTTCTGGTGAGCAGCAGATAGCTAATCGTCGCACGTCAATATCTTTTGAACCGTAGCTCCGATTGAGGTGATTCAAATTTGTAAATTCCTAGTTTTAAGAGATCTATCCAGTGGTATGTGTTTTATATTTTTGTGAGATGCTTAGATGCTCAGCACACTTGTATGCACGTGTATAGGTATTCCGCGGTACCGGCGAATCGAAATCCTACTCCGCGACGTGCCGTGACCTCCAAGCCATATGGCATCGACCGTCGAAGGCAAGCTAACCCCTTGCTATGAGCAGTCCCGCAAGTTGTTTGTTATTCGCTTATTGTCATGCCAAGTGTTATATTTGTCTGCGTTTGGTATTTATGTTATGTCGGTCTATTATTTATTGCCATGTGTTATTCATCATCCATGTATGCATTAGATTGATGTATGAATTATCTGTGCGCCTCGCACTTGCGTGGCTTTGGCAACTAAATAACAAAAACATGTGTTGATTGTTTGCTTCTTCTTCAACGCCGAGGCTAGGTGCGGACAATTGTCGGCCCGTGATCCTCGGAGTTGGGGGCATTTGCCAAAAGAGTTATTTGCTTCTTGTCCCTCCGTCAAACATGGTTGGCGTAGACCACCCGGACTGCGACGCTTGGGAGCTGACTTTTCATTTGGTTCTTTTTGCCGAGATTGCTGACACCACGTCGAGGGAACCCTCGAGTGGAATGGATGCTCTCTCTTTCTTGTGATTGCTTTTCGGTTTAGTTTTGGAGACTATATGCCCAACTCCCCACTTCCTGGTCAACGGTCGGACGATAACGCCGCCAAAGACTTGCGCGTGGAGGAACGGATGCGTAATGGACTCCGCCTGTGCTATATTATTATACTAACCCCCGAGTGACACCGGCCGGGTTGCCCGCCACAGTCACCCGGGTATGCTTCTTGTTATTCTGTGACACTAACCCCCGTGTGACACCGGCCGGGTTGCCCGCCACAGTCACCCGGGTATTATTATTGTGATGTGGTTATTTATTCATGCAAGTGGTAGGCATGTTCTAGGCTATGTTTGTTGTGCTTGTTTGTGCTGCTAATACCTTGTTGGTTGTGATTATTGTGTTGAACTAATCCTTTGTTGCTTGGGCATGTGAATACTGGAACTTGATTAAATGAAACACCCCTCCAAACAACGATGAGGTCTATTCATAGTGCCACAAATCTGAACCTTTGAATGCGATACCACCGTTGTCCCATGGAAACCGTGACCTAGTAGGTTGTTGAGCCCCTTTTGCGCCATCCGTTGGGCGCAGTCGTTCGGTTGTGCTGTCCGAGGAGAGAGGTCGACAGGCACGGGTTCGACTGCGATAAGGAGTCCGGAGCTAGGCATACCCGGTAGCGCCGGGGGATGTGCCGGACTTACTTGCCCGTTGTACCATGCGTATAGGGTGGGGCAGGAGGGTGTCTTAGCAAGTGGACCGTCGCGAGAGTGTATTTTGCTTGGTACGGCTTTGGGCGTGATGAACCTGAGGTGTCGGCTGAGTGGAGTGCATTCTGATAGGTGGTAAAGCAAACTCTCGAGAGCATCAACCTAGCCAGCTAGCCCCGTTCCTGGGATATGGAACAACAGTTCAGTGTCAGTCACACTGTGTGTCTTTGTCGTGTCCGGAGGTTAAACTTAAGATTTGTTTGAAAGAATTATGAACGACCTGATCACACTTAATAAACAATAAGATGATGCAGGGAATGTTACTTGAGATGTCAAATGAGATAAGGCCAGTGGGCCTAGCAGTGGTGACAGTTGAGATTAGCCTCGTGAGGCTAGAGGCCAGTGAGCCTAGCTGTGGTGATATGGTTTGTTGTGCTACTTACCAACTGGTACCCCGTTATTCGTCACAGGTAAGCTCTTGTGTGACCCCCGGTACACGATCCAACCCCACCTGGCTTGGACTCTGTACTGGTGGTACTCCCTTTGTTTGCTTATGCCATGATTTACTGTGACGCTATGTTGTCATCCTTTTGGACTGTCATAAGTAGATACTTGCCATGTTTAGATTATTATCATTGCTAGTTATCTGTTGCCTGATTGCTTGACCGTTCATGTCTTGTGGTTATTCTCTTGCGAGTACATCATTGTACTCAGACTGGCTTTTCATGTGGCCAGACTTTGAGAGGATCCATCTACTACCATAGCAAGGAGATGGAGCAAGAGCGTGCTAGGATCAGTAGCCCAGCCAGATGCCTGTGGAATGGAGCCGCACCAAGCCGTTGCCGTATCTTGTCTTCCGCTGCCAGTGAACTCTGTCCAGTGCCATACTTGGCCATGATAAATCTTCATGCCTTGATGGCCATGTAAACCATTTGTAGCCCTTTGGGCCTGATTGTGTAATGATATTCTCGCTATGTTGCATTGTCGTAACGTGCGTCCAGATATCCTGGGCTGGCGCACGGGGCGACCACCCCTCTGGCGATATGTGTCAGAGGGGGGTGCCACATTCGGCCGCCGCCTCCACCACGCGGCTATGCTCCACCACCGCCTCCCCCACCAATGTGGGTGAAGGAGGAAGTGGAGGAGGAGGAGGAACAGCGCAGCGAGCCCACCGAAGGAGGCGGAGGAGGAGGAGATCCTCAAAAAGGTAATGGAGGACTCACTGCGCACCCACGCCGAGGAGGAGGGCCGGTAGTGTCCAGGTCTGCACGACGTGCTGCTCCTGTCTGCCGAGGAGGCCCACAATCCTCTGCCGCCGCCGCAGTGGTTCGAGACCATGGAACTCAAACTGCCGCTAGGGCAGTAGCTACTTTGTTTTTTACAATTATGTGTAAACAGGCCGTTTGTGGCCCATCCCCTATCTATTAATCGAAAACGACCCTTTCCAGGCCTGCTAATGAAAAAGAAAAAACATTAGTCGGCCGCGTTGGGTGCACTACCCTCGGCCCGGACGCGGCCGGAGATTTTCTGTCCGTTTCGCGACCCAAACGGAGCAAAAACGGATCAAAAACAGGTCCGTTTGGATCGGCGCGTTGGAGATGGCCTAAGGAACCTGTTGTTTTGGATGGGTATAGTCTCTTAAGATGGTTCGAGAATAGTCCTACTCTAGCACATTTTATGTTTCAACTTACTCGAAATTAAATTTATGTATTGTCATATTCTAAGATAGAACATGGTGCAACGTGTGGACTTTGACTGTGTGGACTTTTTCACAGATCGACGGCTGTGATAGTATGAGGGGACCAATGCACATGTGGCAAATCCGCACTCGTGTCTTGACATGGTTTTTCCCGAGATATGTAGTCACACAAGTTGCATCTTGCCCAACGCTCGCTCACCTATTCACCGTCTAGTTTTATTTGTGCCCTTCGTGAATAGGGTGAAGTACAACTATGGTTCGAGGTATTAGATGCCGGATATTTATCGGATATAATCTTGAAATACAATATATCCTCAAATACGAACGGATACTAGTAAAACCACATGCTTCTATGTATCCGCAAATTACTATCCGTATCCGTTACCGTATTTGGCAACTATCGGACTAAATCTATTTTCGCCTTCTCTGAACCCTCTAGTCGGTCGGAAATAATCCATACCGTTCTAACCCCTAATTAGGAGGGTGCTAGTTGCTGCCCTAAAGGCTCTCATGCCGCCCCCCGTGCGGGCGACACTGACCCCAAACCCTAACCACCGGAACCACCTTCCTCCTCTCCCTCCCCTCTGTCGCAGCCACTGGTCGGCACCGGGCAAAGCCTATGCGGGTGATGATAGCGGCGGAGGGTCGCGGGCTGGTGTAGTACGCTCTGGTTCGCGAGGGAGCACTCACCAATCTGGTCACGATGGTTGCCGACGGAGTGTCGTGACTGGTGGGAGTCGTTGGCCGGAGGTGGGCGGAGCGGCTAGGCGTGGCCGGTCGTCGGCGGCGGCGCTCGGTCTGGATCCCGGGCGGGCGGCCCCGGTCGGTGGCGACGGGTGAGGCTCAGGCCGTCCTCGGCAGCACGGCGTGGTGGTGCCCAATCCAAGACAGAGCTGCTCCGACGATGCTAGGTTCAGCAACGGAGACGGGTAGGCGCAGGATCTTCCCGGCGGTTCGTCCGGCTTGGCTGGTTGGGGGGTGGCGGCCCTCCCTCCAGGCTGGTGGCGCACTCCGGTAGCAGCCGGCGCCGATGCAGGGCGCATGGTCGTCGCCGTTGAAGAAAGCGTCGTGAGGGTATTTTGGTCATCTGTTTTTATCCTGTGTCCACAAAAGAAAAGAAATAATTCAGATTTATTGTAGAGGGGCAAATATCAAAGTTCAAAGTAATCTTTTTTTTTCGAGGAAATTTCAAGGTAATCTGAGAATCAAAATCCACTACGAAGTAAACAAGGACACATCCTCAAAGTCTCAGGTATGTAGGGGCTGTTAGCACTCGTTTTTGGCAGGTACCAGGTTCAGGAGTCCTCAGGAGGAATGGCGGCTCGTTGATGACTCGGCGGGGAGCCAGCCCGACATACCAGGAGTCGTTTCTGTGACAGCCCGGATCAAAGGTTCGAGTACTTACTCGGAATAACTCAAAGGGGACCCGGCGTGTCCAGAACCCGGCTTGACAGAACCCGGTTTTAACAGAACCCGGTTTTGACAGAACCCGGTTTAAAGGACCCGGCGCAGGCTAGACTTGAGGATTCTTGAAGATTCCAGAAGGCTGCATCGGAGAAGCCAGACGCGAGGAGAACTTAATGCTTGCCCAGCCCAAAAAAGGAGTCGGTGGAGCCAGGATGAGTTCAAGGTCAACACGGAAGGGCAAAAGGTGACTTTCCAAAGGAAGCCGAAGATGGACGCTTGGAGTTCAAGTCCAGTACGAAGCCGACCGAGACTATTACCTAATTTAGAGGTAGAAACCGACTTAATTCATGAGTTGTAATCCTTGTAGGAGTCCAATACTTGTACGGGAAGTCCAACCGCCTCACTATATATATGTAGGAGGTGACGGCCGATTAAAATTAAGCAAACAATCGACAAATCAATATAACCTCTACTTTTTTACCCTCAAACCCTTGTTTATGCTTCCGTTCTTCGGCGACTTCGCATAGATTTTGCCAGAGATCGATAATCGAGCTTGGAGCGGTCAAACCGGCCAAGTTCAGCCAATCGTCGCCGGAACCTCCGACGGGGTCCCTCCCGAGAAACTGGGGCGTCTGGTTTCAAACGTGCCGAGTCTTTGTCTTGCGTATCGCGCTGAGACCCGGCCTCCCGCGGGGCGAGTTGCGGAGTATCTCCCCCGGCACCGCGGGTACACGAGGACGTGTTCGTGTGACGCGTTTACATCGCAACACACTTTTTGGCGACTCCGCTGGGGACATCTTTAAACCTAAATCGGACAGCAATGACCGGTTCTAAGGCTACAGATCTGTCCGGCATCACCACCGACAACATCATCAAGCCTACCCTCAAGGATTTGTCGGAGGTACAACGCCAAGGTCTGGATGAGTGGAAGAAGAAGAGAAGCGAGGAATTCGAGGCGCTGCGACTCAAGCGGGAACAGGAGGACGAGGAGCTGTACTTGGCCAGCTTCAAGTTAGATCGGCAAGGTGTAACCGCGCCGATCAAGGAGCCGGAGTATGTACCTCTGAACATCAACACCGATACACCCGCTGTAAGTAACAGTGTCTTTACTTCTGAACAATTAGCCGAGATTCAATTCCATATTTCACAAGGTACAAATAATGTTTATAATGCCGTCATGGAACTTGATGCTGCTAAGAAAAACACTATCCAAGGCCAAACATCGGACACACAACCGATGAGCCCAAACAGGGAAAACCGGGTTGTCAATGCATTACCCTGTCCGACTCCGATCCGAAGTTTACCTTACCCGCCAGGCCAGACGGGACCAGCGGTGCAATTTCCTGGACGCGAGTCAATGCCGAATTCAAATTCGGCTCCTTGGATACAACCCGGCCCTGTGACCAATTCTGCTCTTGTGCCGAGTCAATCGGCCAATAGGGACGATTTGCTGGTCGAGTTCCAGAAGAGGTTAGATCAGATAGCCTATGATAGACTCGGGATTATGCCAAAACATAGAACCTACGTTAAACCCTATCCCGAGTATTTCGATCTGCAACCTTACCCACCTGGCTACAGAGTTCCTGAGTTTTCTAAATTCAATGGGGTGGATAACAAATCGACATGGGAACACATTAGTCAATACTTGGCTCAATTAGGCGAGGCTAATCATGATCACATCAAAGTTCGCTTGTTCTTTTTGTCATTGACTGGGGTTGCTTTTTCTTGGTATTCAGCTTTAGCCCCTAACTCTATACACACTTGGTTTCACTTGGAGCGAAAGTTTCATGAGCACTTCTATGCTGGGGAGGTAGAGTTGAAACTGTCCCATCTTACATCGGTTAAACAGAAACATGATGAATCGGTATCCGATTATATCAAGAGATTTAGAAATACTAGAAACCGATGTTATAGCTTGGCGATAACTGAAAGAGATATGGCCGACTTAGTTTTTAACGGGTTGAGAACGTATCTGAGAGAGAAGCTAGAAGGACACGAGTTCTCTTCTGTTGGTCAGGTTCAGGAGAAAGCTTTGGCTCATGAAAGCCGAGTCAATGAATCCAAAGACTTACATCGGATGAGCAGGAGTCGGCTTAACGCTATCGAATATGATGCCGACTCCGGTGATGAAGCCGATGTTTACGTAGTCGAGTTTGTTTGGCCGAGCAAGGCCAAACCCTATATGTGTGATGAATTAAAGCCGATTCGTAAGAATCGGGATGATGAAGTTAAATGTACTTTTGACGTAGGTAAATGTGACAGGATATTTGATGCCTTGTTAAAAGACAAAGTGATCCGAGTTAATCATGTCATGCCGTCGCCTGATGAATTAAGGAGGCGTGCATATTGCAAGTATCACAACTCTTTCTCTCATGCTACTAATGATTGCAATGTCTTTCGTCGACAGATTCAATCGGCCCTCAATGATGGACGATTAAGTTTTGCTGGCATGGCCATTGATACACAGCCGTTCCCAATGAACGTGCTTGATCTCGAGGGAAAGAAAGTACTTCTTCGGCCAGAAGCGGCCGAAGCCGCTAACAAATCTAATGTGGTTATTGGTGAGCCCAGGAAAGAAGCCGGCGTCAAGGAAGCAAGGAGAGAAGTCATGTTGATCCGGCAACCCGACGGAAAGGAGGTTATCAAGATCACTGTCAGGAACTCCACACTCGGGGGGCAACAACCACAAGCAAGAGAACCCGGAAACCGGAATCCAGAACTCGGGGGGCAACCTCGATTCATGAAGCCCAAGAACCCGGAGGTCGGCAAATGGAAGACAAATCAAGTTGAGTACAAGCCAAGAATGATCAAGCCGACTTTCGATATGTTGCTGGACAAGTACGTGCGCCAGGCCGGGTCTAAGGTAACTCGGCAATATGGGAAGCGACCGAGGTCACCATCTATCGAGAGGAGTCGCCAATACCAGGAGTCGGCCGGGGAGTGCAAGCGTCAAGTAACTCGGCAAACAATGCAGAGCCGACTCGTGTATCCTGGTGAATCTTCCTACTGGAGAGTCAAGGAGCAAGGAGCCAAGGCCACCAGCATGGAGAAGAGGTTGGTTCCAGAGAAGTCATTGGTCATTGGGACACATGTGCTGAAGCTGAAGGACCCGGTTGTAGAGCCAACAAACGATAAGCCGATACTTGCTATCGTGCCTAAAACAGTATCTAGTAACCAGGAAGCCCGGTCCAGTCAAACCGAAGCAGCCCAGCCCCGGGATCCAAAATATACTCAACCAAAGTGGTGTCCGCCGGGTATAACGAAAACACAGAAGCGGAAGCTGCAGAGAGCAAGGAACCGGGAGATGACAGAGAAGGATGCTGAGCACGCCAGAGATGCCAAGATCAACGCTGAAAAACCAATGGTGTCGGCTCGTCTATGGGTACCAAAGCCGACTCCTGTAACGACTCCTTTGGTGATTGCGCCGAGTCCTGTTGTGAGCAAGGAAATAGGATCGACTCCTGCACCGGCCACTACTTATGCATCATGGGCAGATGAAGTCGAGGCAGCAGACTTGGAAGCAGGGGAGGAGTCGGCAAAGGGCGAGTCGGATGAATCGGCGAACGAGGAGTCGGCAGATAATTCGACAGATGAAGACCCAGCAGATGACTTGGCAGTGGACGATCTGGAAGACCCGGCAGATGACTTGGCAGCGGACGATCTGGAAGACCCGGCAGATGAAGAATTACTCGACTACGAAAGTACGCCAACTCGGGTAAGTATGGATATTAACATGGTATATTATTTGCCTGCCGAGTTCCGTGCTGTAGAAGAAGAAGCCGAGGTAGCGCAAATCAACTTTGGACCCAAGAATGCCATCTTCACAAAACCCGAGGAACCGGTGAAGCACCTGAAACCTTTGTATGTCAGAGGACACATCAATGGAAAACCAGTTACCAGGATGATGGTGGATGGAGGCGCTGTGGTGAATTTAATGCCGTATTCTGTCTTCAAGAAATTACAATGTCGTGGTGGTTTCACGGCAGATGCCATATAGGCTTGATGTGGGGCCGATTGGACGCTGGAGGTACCGGGGAGGGCTTGCACGCACGGCGTACAGACACGAACACACACACACTCACACTCACACACACATGATTTACCGAGGTTCGGGGCTCTCGTGAGGAGATAACACCCCTACTCCTGCTTGCTGCTTGATTTACATGTGGATTACAACTAGTTACAAGCTTGCTCCTTGAGCTGTATGCAAAGAGCTGCTAGATCTAAGCCTCTACCGAGTCTGAGAATAGCTCTCTGGCTCTTCTCTAGCTCCCAGGAACTGCTAAGTATTTGCTCAGCGTCTCTGCGTAGCGTCTGGGAATCGTCACCGTAAGAGGAGCCCCTGGTACCCCTTATATAGGGAAACCCAGGGTTACAGTGTAAAACATTGCTACTGGCGCCATACCCCTTGGTCTCCGGCCGGCACGGGCGCCGCAGCGCCATACCCAGACCGTGGCAGCACTGGTCGCCACGGTCGCCGCTGCACCCGACAGCATGCCCAAGCCTAGGCCTAGCGCCACTGTGCCGCGCCGCACGCGTCAGAGGCGTGGCCGAGGCTTGGCACGCCGTCCACTTGCAGCACACCGCCGCCCTTGTTTCGCTCCGTGTCTCAAGGAGCTTGGACCACCGTCCGAGATGACTCCCATCCGGCATAGGCATGCCCCAGGCCCGTAACTCGGTTTACCCTCTCCTGCACATAAGAACAATAAAGGATATTCCGACATCTAATAATCATGATCCGACATAGAGATATGTCGGCTGACCTTTACCCGGTTGACCCCGGATAAAACCTGTATGGTATGTCAGTTTCCATTAACTCGGTCAACACCGAGTCAACCTTTATTTTACCATATTGACCCCACTCGGGGGCTTCCCCCCGACATTAGTCCCCGAAGCTGGCGCGATCCTGCAGCCTCAGATGTAGGACCACGGCAGGTTTACCCGAAAAACCAACATTCTTAAGTGATCACCGACATAACATACGTCGGTAAACAATTTATATGTCGGAAAGCAGCTTTTGCCTTTCTTTGTGATATTCGACTTAGTGTCGGATTGTTCCGAATCACCGGAAGAACCCACAATTCTTCCGAGTCACTGGTTCCTCTACGTGGCAGAGCATCTCTGCCCAACACCTCGACACTTGCGCCCGGATGGACGTGCCACTGGCACGCACGCCACTTGCGTCACGCCGGTCGCTTCGGAAACTGCGCATATGACAGCACTCAAGTGCAGTCTTGACCGCACCGCCCGCGTCTCCTCGGGTCCTGCCCGCTCAAGTGTGCGGCGTGGTAACCGTTAGCTCTCTGCGACCCACCGTGTGGCCGATCGTGCGGCGGTTAAGCCACATAGGAAATCGTGGCGGAGATCGTGGGGCCATAACCCCCCGTCGGTTACGAGATCGCGCGCAGCAAATCCCGCACCCACGATCTCCTCCGCCGCCCATAAATAGCAGGGGGAGAGCATCGTCTTCCCCTCCGCATTCATTCTCCTCTTGCTTCGTTTCCTCGCTCTCCTCGCTCCAGCGCACAGAGCACAAGCACTGCCGCCGCCCGCACGCACGGAACGCGCACGCCGACGAGCCACCTGACGCCAACGCCCCCAACTCGCAGCGCCGCCGCCGCCACCGACGGACAGCACCACCGTCGTACACCGCGACACCGCGGTAAGATCTCGTCTTCCTCTCTCTTTTTTCTTTTGCGCATTAGCATCTGTTCCTCCTCAAGTTCTTCACCGCGGCGGCGCCGGTGCGTCGCCGCCGGTGAGTTCGCGTTCCAGACACGGTTGTACCGCCGGTGGATTAGCCACCGTAGCACTTTCCCTTTCATTTCTTCTTGTTCATTAGCCCTTCGGCATCTTAACACACTTTGCATCTAGATTAGATGCATGCGTGTTCCTCCCTTTTTGTTTCTTGTTTTACTTTTCCATTCTTTTTTACTGTAATGATTCTAATCACCCGGCCGGTACCCTGTTTACAGATCTCTGCAACCCTCCTCCGATATGTCGAACAACCCCGGCCTCGAAGTGGTAGAGGTAGAAGAGGGAGTTGCAGCGGAATCAACTCGGGCTAACTGGGAAGGCTCCTACGTCGGCAGAGCCGACATAGAATGGCTGATTCGGACTCGCCGGATCCCGACCGAGGTAGAGTGTCGGCTTCCGGGTCCAGAGACCTCCCCGGATCTCAGAGATGGAGAGTATGTCGTCTTCCTCGAACACTTCGAGCGAGGATTCGGTCTGCCTTCCAGCGCCTTCCTCCGCAACTTCCTCAACAAGTTCGGTCTCCAACCTCATCAACTCCCGGCGAACGCCTTCACCACACTCTCTGCCTTTGCCTCCTTCATGGAGGGTTATCTCGGACTCTGGCCCACCGTCGAGGCGTGGTCCAAGTACTTCCATTTCCGGAAGCAAGTCATTCCGAATCCTGATCATCCGGACGCACCCAAGGAAATGACTCAGTGCGGGGCCGCCACCGTCGTACCTCGGCGCGGCTCCATCTTCCCCCGGATCCAAGGTCTGGAGTCATGCCGGAAATGGCAGCGCTCCTTCTTCTACGTGAAGAACACCACCGAGGTTGACATGATCAACCTGCCGAAATTCTCCATCGGCCCCCCAACCGCACAGCTCAACTGGGGGTACAATCCGGCGGATAAGAATTTGGTGGTCAACCACCTCCACCAGGTCGTCGAGCAGCTCCGAGATGAAGGATTAACTGCAGATGACCTACTTGCAACTTTCATCAGCCGCCGAGTTCTGCCCCTCCAGCGCCGGGTCCACAAGATCTGCCACATGAGTGGCCCGCAGGACCCGACCCGAGTCAGCACCGTCGAGCTGGACAATGCCCAGATTCGGCGGCGCATCAAAGCCATAGCCCGGACCAAGATGCCGGAGACATGGGAATGGGGCAAAGAACCCCACAGCCGGAACAACCTTCCACCACACGTAGGCCCTTTCGCCGACATAACTTTTTCACCGACATAAACTCTTATGTTAGTACAACTTTGTACTTGGTATTAATCATTTCCTGCTTTCTTTTCTCAGAGATTCGATCGTCAGTGGACGGAGGACGGAGAAAACCCCTCTGCCAACTGGGGTCGAGACCGGGTCGAGGCCGACTCGGAAGACCCGGACGACGAGGACAACATGCCGATTCCTGACGCCAGCTTACTTTCTGCCACGGGTAAGACTCGCGCTTCCTCCATCCGAAATTGGTCTGAAGATGAAGGCGATGCTTGTCGGGTTTCAGAGGTGTATGATCCTCTCCCCATTTCATACTCATATCCGCTGTCTCCGAACTCAGCTGACTCGGACGAGGTGATCGAGGTGGCACCCCTCGCCACGGGACCCAAGGGTGCAGCCCGGAAGCGCCCGGCAGGAACAGCCGCCTCCGCAGATGCCGGAACCTCCGGGACCTCTGGTCCCGCGCCCAAGAAACAACGAGTTAAGGTGGCGGCGAAGCGCCAGCGCCCTATCACTAAGGGGTAAGATCCCCTCTTGCCGACATATACTTCGTGCATTTGACTGAACTTGCTCTTTCTGTACTTATCCCTTTTGACAACATACATTGCTGTCTTGATTTTCCAGCACGGCTCCTCTGAAGACGAAGGCCCCCACTACTGGGTCTACCGACTGGATCCCACCTAGGACACCGACGCCACCTCGGCCCGACGATACTCGGGTTCCGAGTCCAATGAGAATGAGTCCGGTTGCGGACAATTCGGCTCCCGGATCCGGGGCCGGAACTGAAGACTCGGTCGAGGCCGCAACCGCAGCGCCCGACCAAGTGATACTTCTCGGAGCCAGTTCTTCAGCTCCCGAGATCCAGGAAGACTCGGCACAGCCGAGTCAGCAACAGCAGCCAGAGCAGCAGACTCGGCCGCAACAACAACAACAACAACAGCAGCAGCAACCTCAGCAGCCACAAGCTCCGCCACCTCCATCACAGCAGCACCAGAAGAAGAAGCAGCAACAAACTCCAGCAGCACCGCCATCGTCAAAACACAAGTCGCAGCCCTCGCCCTCAAAATCCAAATCGATGTCCACGGCCAAGCCAACACCGCCACCGGCACAGCCGCAGCCGCAGCCACAGACATCTAAGGCCCCAGTTCCTGCCACTGGGGCATCGGCAGAAAAGGCACCGGCGACACCAGTGTCGGCGAACCCGGAACGGCAACTGATTGTGCCACTAAGCACCGGAGCAGCTACATCCGGCAGCATCCAGGCCACCAGCTGGGGGTTTGCGCCACTGCAGACACTTAGCGGAAAAAGCTTGGGCTCCCTCGAGCATTATCACATGGATTGGAACGCTGCCGATTTGAGCGAAGTGAGCTCAAAGGCACCAGCAGGCCAGATCGTCTCAGAACATCCGGCAGGGCCGAGTCTGGTGGCCCAAAAGATGGCCGCAGTAAAAGCTGCCGTTCTCGCGGCCGACCAAGCAGCTGCGGTAAGTCCTGCCGAGTAAAGATGACTCGGTTACTTTCTTTAATATAGATATCATCCATCCCTAGTCCCCGAGATTCGGGTCGAGTGACTGAACTAGACCGAGTAAAGTTGACTCGGTCGAATGAGGGTAACTCGGCCTGAATCTTTATCACCCATTTTAACATTCCTTCTTTCCAGGCTTGCATGACCAAGCGCACACAGGTGCACCGCAAGCTGCTGTTGGCTCACAAGAGTCTCTCTGATAAGTTCAAGCTGCAGCAGGCCAAGCTGCAGCAACTAGCTGCTTCGGAGTCCAAGGCGGAAGGGCTGGAGAAACGGATCTCAGAAATCGAGTGTAAGCCATATTTCGCCTTTCAACTTGTACTTGCACCAATTCTCATTCTAACATCAGCTACCTCGGCACAGCCGCACATCAGGAGCGCGAGCTTGCACTCCAGGCCGAGCTGACGAAGGAGCAGGAGGAGATATCTCGGCTGAAGGCCGAGCTGGAGAAAACTAGGGGTCAGGCCGCCGAGTCGGAGAAAACCGCCGCCACAGAGAAGCAACTCCGAGAAGAGGAGACTCGGAAGCTGAAGGACTCTCTTGTAGAATCCAAATCCGAGGTAACCTCGGCTACGAGCGAGCTCCGAGATCTGAAGGCCAAGATTGCGCAGTGGCTGGTGGATATCTCCAAAATTAACTCCGAGATGGACAGTAAGCTCCTTCCCCTTCTGCCTTTATTCAATCTATTATTTTTCTTCTCAAATAACTCATTCTGGCGTTAGCCATTCCTTACTCAGAACGTTTCCCCCACACCAAGGCCGCCGCGGACAAGAGCGCTGCAGAGCACCGGTTCGAGAAAATCCTAGGTGGCCCGATCTCATTCGAGTGGGATATGGACGCCCACTTGGTGGCATTGAAGGCGCGCTTGGTGCCGATGAGGTCCATTGGGATGAGCCTCCTCACCGCTGCCATCCGAGCTTATAACGTTCTCTGGCCCGGGTGTGAGGCCCCTTTGGTTGTGGATGAACTGGCCACATGCCTGTTGGCTTCCGAGGCAAGACTCGATGATTGGCGATCATCCGCCGCCCGAGTCAGAGTGGATGAAGCGCTAACATATGTGCTATCTTGGTACGAGGATCTTGACCTCGACATGCTGAAGACAGTGCGGGACGGGTCCAGGTGGCTCTCTGACCCGGAACACATCCAGCGCCGCCAAGAGTTGGCTCACTCGCTTATACAGTACGCTCCAGTGCATAGCTTTGTCCCGGGTGATCGGGTTCCTCACTCGGAAGAATTGGAGACCGACGGCGAGGATGAAGAAGAAAACGAAGAGCTCGTCGATGAAGAAATTCAAGCCGATACTCCTCCCGACACAGCCACAGGCACCACCTCGGCCGCTGCGACCAAGGATAGCGCCGAGACCTTGACCTCGGAATCGGCCAAGACCGATGCCGCTGCCTCTGCTCCAAGTATCTAGAATCCTGCTGTCCTAACTTAGAAAAAACTCAAATCGTCAAATCCCCGGAATGCCGGGTGCAAATGTAATATAAACCTTTAGCTTTTTATGCCTGGTACTTGGTTCGTTTACTTTGCACATTTTTAGCACGATTCATTTAGTATGCCGAATCATTCTGAACCGAGTCCCCGAGCTTGTTTTCTTGTTTACCATATTTAGCAACCTCTGCTCCTGTCTACCTCTTCTGGGTTTCTTGACAGTCGAGTCACAAGATTACCGACATATGGCATACAATACTAATGAACTTTGAGTCAAAGCTCATAATCATCCGACATAAAGGTTAGAAACGAAACAACTTGTGCCGAATCGCACTTGGGCCGAGTCCCCGAGTTTGTTTTCTTGTGTACTACTTCTTGCAATCTCAGCCCTTGCCTACCTCGATGGGTTTCTTGGCATTCGGGTCACAAAATCACAATAACATAGCATACAATACTTAAAACTTTGAAACATGGTCTAGAGCCATCCGACATAAAACAGAAAAGAAAACCGAATCGCCCCTGGACCGAGTCCCCAGGTCTGTTTTCTTGTTTACTATCCCTTGCAATCTCAGCCCTTGCCTACCTCGATGGGTTTCTTGGCATTCGGGTCACAAAATCACAATAACATAGCATACAATACTTGCAAACATGGAGGCACGATTTTTGGAGCCACCCGACATAAAGGAAACAGATATAAACAAGCATACAACACAAGATTCATAACAAGGCAGTCCCCGAGTTTCATCTCGGAGTGCCGACATTTCATTTCAAAGTTTTGAGATACATACAGTGAGTCCTTAAGAGTAAAATGGGCGAAGAAGAGCTACATTCCAAGGTCGCTTGGTTTCCTCTCCGGATCTGTCCATTCGGTTCTTCACCTGTGCCTGGGCATCAATAAGATAATATGCATCGTTGTTCAAAGCTTTGCTCACAATAAATGGCCCTTCCCAAGGAGGTGATAACTTGTGCATTCCGGCGGTGCGCTGTACCAGCCTAAGGACCAGGTCCCCTTCTCGAAACTTGCGAGGATTTACTTTTCGGCTATGATAGCATCGGAGATTTTGCTGATATATTGCCGATTTGGACAATGCCAATTCTCTTGCTTCCTCGAGCAGATCAACATCATTTTCTCGGGCTTCCTTTGCCTCTGACTTGGTATATAAAGCAACTCTCGGCGAGTCATGCTCTATGTCGGTTGGCAGAACTGCCTCTGCTCCATAAACCAGGAAGAATGGCGTATAGCCAGTGGAGCGATTCGGCGTGGTCCTCAGACTCCACAGTACTGCCGGAATCTCATCCAGCCAACAACCCGGAGAACGCAACAGTGGCTCAATCAACCGGGGTTTGATGCCGGATAAGATTAAGGCATTTGATCTTTCCACTTGTCCATTGGACTGCGGATGCGCAACCGAGGCCAGGTCTAGCCGGATTCTTTTTTCCTGACAAAACCGAGCAAAGGCTCCCTCGGCGAAATTGGTGCCATTATCCGTGATAATGCTATGCGGGTGCCCATACCTTAGGATAATATCCTTTAGGAATGACACGGCTGTGCGGCCATCGCACTTTCTGATTGGCTTCACCTCGATCCACTTGGTGAACTTGTCCACCATCACCAGGATGTGAGTCATGTTACCTCGGGCTGGTTTAAATGGTCCCACCATATCCAGACACCACACTGTAAATGGCCAAGTGATAGGAATAGTCTTAAGAGCTGATGCCGGCATATGAATCTTGTGAGCAAACCTCTGACATCCTTCACATTTCCGGACAATATCTTCTGCTTGTTGCAAAGCACTGGGCCAGTAGAATCCATATCGGAATGCTTTAGCCACTATAGCTCGGGAAGAGGCGTGATGACCGCACTCCCCCTGGTGGATATCTCGGAGGATTCTTTCTCCCTCTTCTGGCTCGACACAGCGCTGAAGCACAGTGGTCACACTTCTCTTGTACAGCTCTTGATTGATGATTGTGAAGGATTTGGATCGCCTTTGGATTTGTCTGGCCGAGACCTCATCACTCGGTAGAGTGCCATCCAACATAAAGGTCATGATGGGCTGCGCCCATGCCGGTACCGGGCGAGTGCCGAGTACCGGCTCGTCGATTTCAATCGCATCAACCGACATCACCACACCCGACATATGCAGGTGAGTCCCCGAGTCCTCCCAAGGAGTCCCCGAGTTCTGCCAAGCAGCTTTCGAATTCTCCAGCGTAACCGCCGAGTCTTGCTGAATGTAATCAACCTCCATGGAAGTCCCCGGGTCCTGCGCAGCAGTCCCCGAGTCCTGCAACTTGCTTCCGATATCTACATCCATCGGAATGACACCGAGCTCTGGATTACCTGGGATGAATATTGAGTCTGACTCGGGTGAAGGCTTGATTGATGGCTTGTGAAGATGCTCCAGTGACACTCCGGGCGGAATGGCTTGCCGATATGACCCAATCTTGGACAACATGTCTGCACTCTCATTATCTGTCCGCCGAATGTGAGTGAACTCGCACCCATCAAAGAATCCCGAAATTTTCTGGACATGGAACCGGTATGCCGCCATGTTGGCATCTAGGGCATCCCAGTTGCCTGATGTTTGCTGAATCACCAGGTCCGAGTCACCATAGCAGATGATCCGGCGGATTCCAATTTCCTTGGCCACTTTGAGTCCATGAATCAGCGCTTCATACTCGGCGACATTGTTGGATGCTGCAAAGTGTACTTGCAATACGTATTTCAACTGATCTCGCTTTGGCGAGGTGAGGACTACTCCAGCTCCCAGGCCATCCTTTACTTTGGACCCGTCAAAATGCATTCTCCAGTAGTTGGAGTCTGGCAGGGACGGCTCATATTCCATCTCGGCCCAGTCCACAAGGAACTCGGCCACCGCTTGAGATTTAATGGTATCTCTCCTCGCGTACTGCGGTGCATAAGCCGCAAGCTCAATAGCCCATTTGGCGACTCGGCCACTGGCATCTTTGTTGCCTATGATTTCCGACACCGGAGCCGCACTTACAACCATTATGGGATGCTCCTGGAAGTAATGTTTTAGCTTTTTGGCTGCCATGTAGACACCATAAGTCATTTTTTGATAGTGAGGGTAGTTTTGTTTGGATGTGGAGAGCACCTCACTCAAATAATATACCGGCCTCTGCACGGTAGCTCCTTCTTCCTCTCGCTCCACCACTACTACGACACTAACGACTCGGTTAGTGGCCGCAATGTAGAGCAGCATGGGCTCACTCGGTAAAGGTGAAGCCAATATCGGTGCAGTTGCCAACATTACTTTCAACTCATGAAACGCCGCATCTGCTTGCGGAGTCCAGCTAAACCTGTCCGATTTTTTCATCAGTTGGTATAAGGGCAAGGCCTTTTCTCCCAACCGACCTAAGAAACGGCTCAGAGATGCTAGGCATCCGGTGAATTTCTGGACATCTCGGAGGCATCTCGGCAACTTCATTTTTTCTATCGCCCGGATCTTAGTCGGGTTTGCCTCGATACCTCGGCTAGATACGAGGAAACCGAGTAACTTTCCTGCGGGTACACCGAATGTACACTTATCCGGATTAAGTTTAAGTCGGAATTTTCTTAGGTTCGCGAATGTCTCTTTGAGATCATCCAGCAGAGTGTGTTTTTCTTTAGTTTTAATAACTATGTCGTCGACATACACCTGCACATTTTTACCTATCTGGTCATGCAAACATTTTTGCATACAGCGCTGATAAGTTGCGCCAGCATTTCTCAAACCGAAACACATGACACGATAGCAATAAGCCCCGTACGGGGTGATAAAAGCAGTCTTTATTTGATCATCAGGGTTCAGCGGTATCTGGTGAAAACCAGAGTACGCATCTACAAAGGAGAGTAGTTCACACCCGGCCGTGGAGTCGATCACCTGATCGATCCGAGGCAGCGGGAATGGATCTTTAGGACATGCTTTGTTCAGGTGTGTGTAGTCGACACACATGCGCCAGACAGTGGCAGCATCCGGTTCATCCTTCTTCTTCTCTACCAGGACCGGGTTAGCCAACCAGTCCGGGTATTTCACTTCTACTATGGCATTGGATGCGAGTAACTTGGCTAACTCGTCACCCACTGCTTTCCTTCTTCCTTCGGCAAGACGCCGTGTCGGTTGCTTCACAGGCCTAGCATCTGGCCTGACATTCAGAGAGTGCTCAGCCAACTCCCTCGGAACACCCAGCAAGTCCTGACTGGACCATGCGAAGATATCCCGATTCTCACGGAGGAAGTGGATGAGCTCGCTTTCCTATTTGCTGTCCAGCCCGGCACCGATGATGACGGTGTGGTCCGGGTTAGACTCGTCGATGCCAACTTTCTTGGACTCCTTTGCCGCCTGGAAGGTTGCTGTCTGCTGTGGGTTGGCCGGACTCGGTATACCGAGTTGAGCAGATTGGGCCAGAGCCACCACCTCATGGATTCTCTTCTTCTCGGCAGCGATCACAAGTGACTCGGCCAGCATAGATCCGGCTGAGGCACATTCCATGGAACGCTTGTAGTCACCCGAGACAGTGATGACACCATTCGGTCCCGGCATCTTCATCTTCAAGTAAGCCACATGAGTAGACGCCATGAACTTGGCGAGTGCTGGCCTACCGAGTAAGGCATGATACGGGCTTTCGAGGTCCACAACCTCGAACAACAGACTCTCGGTCCTGCTATTGCTTTTGTCGCCGAAGGCAACGTCGACCCACACGGTGCCCATAGGTGCATGCGAGACACCCGGCACAATACCATGAAAGGTAGTTCTGCTTGGCTGCATCATGTTCTCGGTTATACCGAGCTTGACGAACATGGTGCTTAATGGGTTCGAAGGAGGAGAAGGAATTGAGGCCAAAGGAGTCATTAGTCTGGAGCTGACCGTGGGAAGTAAGACTTTGGCCACCGCGTTCTTTGTTGCTGAAGTGCAGGGAAATTACAATGTGCTACTTGGACGAGATTGGCTCCATGCAAATCAATGTGTGCCATCTACCATGCACCAACAACTCGTACAATGGATCGATGACGAGATTGAAGTCGTTCATGCTGATAACTCGGCATGTATTGCATTGGCCGAGTCCATTGCTGATTGGCAGCACTCCAATGTCACATGTCTTTCGGGACGTGATCTATCCGGGTTCGATTTCCTGAGTGCTACCAGGGATGGATTCGTGCCAGTATCCTTAAAGCCGGTTGGAAGCAATCGGTTACGTCTCAAGTAAATGGATCCCAACAATAATGAGTGGCTGCAGAAACGTCTGGACAAGTATCGGGCAGAGAGGAACGATATGGGTGAAGCAATTGAAGAACCAGATGATATGGACAAGTTGGGGCAAGGTTTCACATCGGCCGACCCACTCGAAGAGGTGGATATTGGGGATGGCACTATTCCTAGGCCGACATTTGTAAGCCAAAAGCTAGAAGCCGATTATAAATCCGAGTTAATCGCGCTAGTCAAAGAGTATGTGGACTGTTGTGCTTGGGAGTATCACGAGATGCCCGGGTTAAGCCGAGAGCTCGTCGAGCATCGGTTGCCAATAAAAGCTGGCTTCAGGCCATATAAGCAGCCGACTCGCAAATTCAACCCGGCAATATATGATCGGATCAAGGAAGAGATTGGTCGGCTCCTGAAAGCTAACTTCATCCGGCCTTGCAAGTATGCTGAATGGATCTCCAACATTGTACCGGTCGAGAAGAAGGGGTCTGGTAAGATCAGGGCTTGCATAGATTTCAGAGATTTAAATCGAGCTACGCCCAAAGATGAATATCCTATGCCAATAGCCGATATGCTTATCAATGATGCCTCTGGACACAAAGTCATCAGCTTTCTAGACGGGAATGCGGGGTACAATCAAATATTCATGGCCGAAGAGGACTCGGCTAAGACAGCGTTTCGCTGCCCCGGATTCGTTGGTTTATTCGAGTGGACAGTGATGACCTTTGGGTTGAAGAATGCTGGTGCTACATATCAAAGAGCGATGAACTTAATATTTCATGATCTTCTTGGAGTCGTGCTGGAGGTGTACATTGATGACGTAGTTGTCAAGTCGGACGGCGAGTTAAATCATTTGGCCGACTTACGTCTTGCGTTTGAGAGGATGAGGAAGTACGGGCTCAAGATGAATCCTTTGAAGTGTGCCTTTGGCGTGTCGGCTGGAAAGTTCCTCGGTTTCGTCATACATGAAGCCGGCATAGAGATTGACCCGGCCAAGATTGAAGCTATTCAGAAAGTACAGGCGCCGACTTGTAAAAAGGATATGCAGAAATTCCTAGGCAAGGTAAATTATTTGAGAAGATTTATTACTAACTTGTCAGGGAAAGTTGATGCATTCACACAGATCCTTCGGCTCAAGAATGATGACGAGTTCACCTGGGGGACAAGACAACAAGAGGCATTCGATAGAATAAAGAGTTGTCTGTCTAAACCTCCAGTTCTGAGAAAGCCGACTCGTGGTCTACCGTTTAGGCTTTACATTGCAGCCGAGGAAAAGGTGATTGGAGCCGCCTTAACTCAAGAAGCCGAAGGACAGGAGTATGTCATTACATATCTGAGTCGACGACTGCTAGATGCCGAGTCCAGGTATAGCTTTGTAGAGAGGTTGTGCCTATCTCTTTATTTTGCCTGCACCAAGTTGCGCCATTATCTTTTATCTGGCGAGTGCAAAGTCTTTAGTCAAACCGACGTCATCAAGCACATGATACATAGGCCGATTCTCAGTGGGCGAATCGGCAAATGGGCATATGGACTGATTGAATACGATTTGGTTTATGAACCTCTCAAGTCCATGAAAGGCCAGATTGTAGCTGATTTCATCGTCGAGCATCAGGTTAACCTGGAGCAAGAAGCCGACTTAAATATTGTGTCGGCTGTACCGTGGAAACTTTATTTTGACGGCTCAGTTTGCAGTGGTGGACAAGGAGTCGGCATTGTGTGTGTTTCACCCCACGGTACTAATTTTGAAGCCTCTTGTCGTCTGGATTATTTTTGCCCTAACAATGAAGCCGAATATGAAGCTCTTCTATTCGGGTTAGAAATTTTGAAAGATGCAGGGGTAACTCATGTCGAGGCATATGGTGATTCACTACTTATAGTCCAGCAAGTGGCTAAGGTCTTCCAGTGTAACAATGGATCACTCAACACATATCTCGACAGGTGCCTGGATATTATATCAACTTTGGACTATTTTTCCATATCTCATGTTTCCAGGCAGGACAATTGGCTCGCCAATGATTTGGCACAGCAAGCATCAGGCTATCATGTCAGCAGAGGAGTATTTTTCATGGCAGAGAAGCCGATGCTAGCTGTTGTCGATGACTCAGAAGCTGGAGGAGGAGCCGAGTCATCAAACTCGGCAGCTGAAGGAAAAGGCGAGTCATCAAACTCGGGAGATGGAAGGAAGGCTGAGTTATCTAATTCAGTTACAGAAGAACTCGGCGGGACTCGGTCAACTGATTGGAAGACACCTATTATCAATTATCTAAAGGATCCGAGTCAGAGAACCGAGAGAGCTATTCGGCGGCTTGCTTTCAAATATACTCTGGTAGATGACGAGTTGTATCGCCGAACAGTTGATGGGCTTCTTCTCAAATGCCTAGATGAAGATCAATCTCGGATCGCCATGGGAGAAGTACATGAGGGATTGTGCGGTACACATCAGTCGGCCCACAAAATGAAGTGGATGCTCAGACGAGCCGGGTTCTATTGGCCGACGATGATCAATGACTGCTTTCGATACTACAAGGGATGCGAAGCGTGCCAAAAATTTGGAGATATTCAGTTAGCGCCGGCTTCATTTCTTAACCCAGTAATAAAGCCGTGGCCTTTTAGAGGATGGGCATTGGATTTCATTGGTATGATTAACCCGGCTTCATCCAAAGGGCATCGGTTCGTGCTGGTCGCTACTGATTATTTCACCAAGTGGTCTGAAGCAGTACCCCTCCGAAATATGACCCACAAAGAGGTAATTCAATTTATTACTGAGCATATTGTTCATCGATTTGGTATTCCGCAGACTCTCACTACAGATCAAGGCACCTCCTTCATGGCTAAAGAGGTGAAATAGTTTGCCGAATCACTTGGGATCAAGATGCTCAGTTCATCTCCATATTATGCTCAAGCCAATGGACAAGCCGAATCAAGCAACAAGATTCTGGTTAGGTTGATCAAGAGGAAAGTTCAGGACTACCCAAGGAGGTGGCATGAGGTACTGTCCGAGGCATTGTGGGCTCACAGGATCTCAAGGCATGGTGCAACCAAGGTAACTCCCTTCGAGTTAGTTTATGGACAGGAAGCCGTTTTACCGGTAGAGGTGAATCTGGCTGCTTTGAGATTTGCTAAGCAAAACAAGTTGTCGGCTGAGAACTATCACAATCTGATGATGGACAACATTGATGAAGTAGCCGACAAGCGTATCAAGGCATTGAAGGACATAGAAAAGGAGAAGTTGCGGGTAGCAAGAGCTTACAACAAGAGGGTCCGGATTAAGAATTTTCAAATCGGCGACTTGGTCTGGAAAGTTATACTGCCAATTGGTTCTAGGAGCCAGAAGTTCGGCAAGTGGTCGCCGAGTTGGGAAGGGCCGTTGCAAATCATAAGGATTGTACCCGGCAACTCATATTTGGTGGAAACATTGGAGGGCAGCATGTTGCCTCGAGCTATCAATGGGAAATACCTGAAGAAATTCCATCCAAGTGTGTGGCAAACTGCGTAAAGCTACACATATGGCCGATGAGCTTAAGCATCGCCCTTAGATCAAATCTTCTACATTGTATATTTTCTAGTATGCAAGCTCTACTAGAAAACAGGGGGGCATGTGTTAGCACTCGTTTTTGGCAGGTACCAGGTTCAGGAGTCCTCAGGAGGAATGGCGGCTCGTTGATGACTCGGCGGGGAGCCAGCCCGACATACCAGGAGTCGTTTCTGTGACAGCCCGGATCAAAGGTTCGAGTACTTACTCGGAATAACTCAAAGGGGACCCGGCGTGTCCAGAACCCGGCTTGACAGAACCCGGTTTTAACAGAACCCGGTTTTGACAGAACCCGGTTTAAAGGACCCGGCGCAGGCTAGACTTGAGGATTCTTGAAGATTCCAGAAGGCTGCATCGGAGAAGCCAGACGCGAGGAGAACTTAATGCTTGCCCAGCCCAAAAAAGGAGTCGGTGGAGCCAGGATGAGTTCAAGGTCAACACGGAAGGGCAAAAGGTGACTTTCCAAAGGAAGCCGAAGATGGACGCTTGGAGTTCAAGTCCAGTACGAAGCCGACCGAGACTATTACCTAATTTAGAGGTAGAAACCGACTTAATTCATGAGTTGTAATCCTTGTAGGAGTCCAATACTTGTACGGGAAGTCCAGCCGCCTCACTATATATATGTAGGAGGTGACGGCCGATTAAAATTAAGCAAACAATCGACAAATCAATATAACCTCTACTTTTTTACCCTCAAACCCTTGTTTATGCTTCCGTTCTTCGGCGACTTCGCATAGATTTTGCCAGAGATCGATAATCGAGCTTGGAGCGGTCAAACCGGCCAAGTTCAGCCAATCGTCGCCGGAACCTCCGACGGGGTCCCTCCCGAGGAACTGGGGCGTCTGGTTTCAAACGTGCCGAGTCTTTGTCTTGCGTATCGCGCTGAGACCCGGCCTCCCGCGGGGCGAGTTGCGGAGTATCTCCCCCGGCACCGCGGGTACACGAGGACGTGTTCGTGTGACGCGTTTACATCGCAACAGGGGCAAATAATCAAATTCCCCATGAGCGGTGACATTTCCGTTGATGCTGCATATCCCCTCTCGTCCACGCTTTTAGGGTTCATCGGCGCGCTCGATTAAATCTCGCCGGCGGAAGGTGTGGGTGAGGAGAGGTTTGGGGGCACATCTGCTCGGCGGCGTCGTCCGTGCCCGGGGGGAGGAGGACATCACAAGCGGATGTGCTGCTCGTCGAGGCATCGCGGCGGAGGAGGGCGGCGGTGTCGTGGTGGTGCACAAACAGATGCCATAGGTAGGCTTAACTTGGGGCCGATGGACGCTGGAGGCATCGGGGAGGGTTAGCGCGTGAAGACGCACACAGAAACTCACACACACACACACGGTTTTACCCAGGTTCGGGGCTCTCGTGAGGAGATAACACCCCTACTCCTGCTTGTCTGATCTATATATGGTGGAATTACAACCGGGTTACAAGTTGCTCCTTGAGCTGCGTAAACAAAGCTATGAACTCAGCACTCTCTATCGAGTCCTACCGAGTCCTGGGATGGCACACAGGCTCTTAGTTGGCTCTTGAGGAAATGTCTAAAGTGTCTAGTCAGGTGTGCCCGTAAGAGGAGCCCCTGGTGCTCCTTATATAGGGAAACCCAGGGCACAGGGTTAGGGCTGACGTTGGTGCTGGTGTAGGCAGCACTGTGGCCACGTCCGTGCCTCTGACTGCTTCGGTCATCCCTGTGTGGCCTGTCCAATCCATCATCTCCTGTGCACTGCTCCCCCGCACTGCTTCGGTCTGCAGCATGGAGACCTGACTCCCCATACCGTGACCACCGAGTCAAGGAGTAGGCAGCGCGTCATGTCCTGCCAGTGGCAGGACGCCTGCCCCGTGATTGTAGGGATAAGACGTGAGCCTTGACCATGCACCGAGATAGAGCTTCATTCCTCCCGATCCGGCATAGGCATGCCAGATACCTCATGACTCGGTTTCTCCTTTCCTACACATAAGAAGAACAAAGGAGATTCCGACATATAATCCGTATGATCCGACATCTGGATATGTCGGGTAGCCTTGACTCGGTTGACTCCGAGTAAGCCTGTATGATATGTCGTTTATCATTGACCCGGTCAACTCCGGGTCCTCACTTACTTCGTCATCTTGACCCTACTCGGGGGCAGCCCCCCGACATTAGTCCCCGAAGCTGGCGCGGTCCTGCAGCCTCGGATGAAGGGCCACGACAGGTTTACCCAAAAACCAGCATCTTTAACTGATCACCGACATACCATGTGTCGGCAAACTTTTTATATGTCGGAAAGAAATTTGGTTCCCATCATGATATCCGACCTTATGTCGGATCACTCCGACTTACGGGAGAACCCCTTGGCTCCTCCGAGTCATTAGTTCCTCTACGTGGCAGAGCATCTCTGCTTGACGCCTCGGTTTATGCGCACAGATGGACATGCCACTGGCATGCGTGCCACTTGCATCACGCCGGTCACCTTGGCCACTGTGCCCACGCAGGCACTCAAGTGCACCTTTGACCGCACCGTGGTGCGCCGCCTCGGGTCTCGCCCGATCGGGTGCGCCGCACAGAGCCGTTGGCTCGATGTGGCCCATCATGGGGCAGATCGTGCGGCAGTTATGCCGCTGCGGGAATCATGGCAGAGATCGTGGGGTGGTTATTCCCCGTCCGTTACGGGGATCGTGCGCAGAAAATCGCACACCCACGATCTCCTCCGGCCGCTCATAAATAGGGGGAGGGGCAGCTCTTTCTTCCCCTCCGCATTCACCCTTGTCCTTGCCTCCTTCTTCCTCCTTCTCTCCTGCGCACAGAGCACAGAACGCCGCGCCACCGCACAACTCCGCGCGCAGCGCCGCCGCCGTATACACTGCACGCATCGACGCCACCGACGCGCAGGCCGCGGGTCATCGCCGCCGCACGCCGCAGCACCGCGCTAAATCTCCTTTCTTCCTTCCTTCTTCTCCTATTATGCATTCCGCATCTAGATTGGTTGTCTGCTTGCTCCTCTTTTTCTGTTTCTTGCCTTGTTCTTATTTCTCTTTTTCACCGCCGCGCCGCATCGCGCACCGCCGGTGATCTTGCTGCCGTCGTGCCTCTTTCCTCTTCTCTATTTTTTCTTCACCGCCGCGACGCATCGGCCGTCGCCGGTGGTTCCGCGATTTTGCCGCCGTTTCATCTCTTCTCCTCTTCCTTTTCTTTTTTCTTCCCTCTACATCTGGTGCTTGCCGTTCTATCCCTTTTGTTTCTCTCTTTCTTTCTTCACCGCAATGATGTTAATCTCACCGCCCATGCACCTCTTTTTGCAGATCTCGGCAACTCTTCACCGACATGTCGGACAACTCCAACCTCGACGTGGTCGAAGTAGTTGAAGAGGGAGTCGTGGAAGGGTCCACTCGGGCCGCCTGGGAAGGCTCCGACGTCTCCCGGTCCGAGATAGATTGGCTGATCCGGACTCGGCGGATCCCAGCCGGAGTAGAGTGTCGGCTACCGGGTCCAGAGACAGTGCCGGATCTCAAGGAGGGAGAATATGTCGTCTTCATCGCGCACTTTGAGCGAGGATTCGGGTTACCCGCCAGCGCTTTCTTCCACACCTTTATCAACAAATTCGGTCTCCAACCTCATCAACTCCCAGCTAGCGCCATCACCACCTTGTCTGCCTTCGTCTCTTTCACCGAGGGTTACCTCGACCTTTGGCCCACCCTCAACGCGTGGTCCAAGTACTTCCAATTCTGGAAGCAGGTTGTTCCGAATCCAGATGCACCGGACAAGGAGATGACCCAGTGCGGAGCCGCCACCGTCACACCTCGGCGTGGCTCCATCTTTCCCCGGATATACGGTCTAGAGTCATGCCGGAAATGGCAGCGCTCCTTCTTCTACGTGAAGAAACGACCGAGATAGACCTGATCAATCTGCCGACATTCTCCGTCGGCCCCCCTGTTGCGCAACTCAATTGGGGATATAACCCTAGGGACAAGGTGGAGGAAGTCAACCACATCCACCAAATCGTCGAGCAGCTTAAGGAGGAAGGGCTGACAGCCGATGATATGCTCGCAATGTTTATCAGCCGCCGGGTCTTGCCCCTCCAGCACCGAGTCCATAAGATATGCCATATGAGTGGCCCGATGGATCCGACCCAGATAAGCACTGTGGAGCTGGACAACGCCCAGATCCGGAAGCGCATCAAGGCTATAGCCCGGACAAAGATGCCGGAGGAATGGGAATGAGGCAAAGAACCCCACAGCCGGAGCAATCTTGCACCGAAAGTAAGTACCTCAACCGACATAGCCTTTATGCGAGTGCCGCTTTATCTTTTTGTACTAACCACCATCCGAATCCACTATGCAGAGATTCGGACGGCAGTCGAAGGAGGACGGAGAGGACCCCGCCGCCAAATGGGGTAAGGACCGAGTCGAAGCCGACTTGGAAGATCCGGACGACGATGACAACGTGCCGATTCCCGACGTCGGCTCAATTCCTGCCACGGGTAAGACGCGTGTCCCGTCCATTTGAGATTGGTCCGAGGATGAAGACGAGGACTGACGTGGGCATACCCTCCGGGCACCCCACCATTGGCGTACCCGATGCGGCCCAACCGAAGACATACTTGGAGACCCACCTGGAGGCCCAGACAAAGCCCAAGAAGCCACGACTTGGAGTATAAGACAACTCATGTAAACCCTACCTGGTTACATATATAAAACCAGGTAGGGGCACCCTTTAGGGGGAGGGATACACGAGAGACAACACCCACCACCGGCGGCCATCACGAGATCCAATCTCCACCATATCCTTCAGGCTACCTTGTAATTGTCATCATCAATACAGATCAGACAAGCATGACGTAGGTCTTTACCTCACAATGAGGGGCCGAACCTGGGTAAATCTTGCTTGTCAGCCGTCCGATACTACCAGCGCGCCAACTTCTCTCTCTATACGAAACCCAAGGATGCAATCCGAGGGATTTACCGTGGTAACCCCACGTCAATTGGCGCCGTCTGTGGGAAGAACGCTTGCTGGATCGCGGTGTCAGCGGCTCCAATCTTCATCGACAACGGCAGACAGATCGCATCTGGCCGATTCATCTACTTCGTCGCGTTCGACTTCGTCAAACAACCACTATACACGACTCGCTGGTCTCATCCGCGATTCCGCGATCTAATCTTCAATCTCCATCAACAAACAGCGGCGGCTATCCGTCATGGATCGGGCGGCGGTTCGTCGCACGGATCGTCGTCCGTGGCTCAACAACGACGCTGTCTCAACGCAGCTGATCAAAATCAACCAGATTGCATCTAGGCAAACTACTTGCATCAGTTCGAGGCGACGTCCGACCGAAGCAAAACACAAATCAGAAGATCCAATCTACAGAAGGTTACGCACACCCGTGTTACACGCATGTCTTGCCCTGCTGCTCCTGTTTGGCTTCGATCGGGTGCTAGCTAGCTGGAGGAAGCAATTCATGCAAGCTGAGAAGCGGCTACCGACCGGATCAAAGTACCAGGAACGGAGATGCAATAAAGAAGAGCTGCAGCTCATGGCGATGATCAAGTCCACCATGGGTTCGAAGGCGTACATGACAAGCAATCCACATGCTTGCATGGATCAATTCCCGATGGCAAAAAAAAAGCATTACGTGAAGCTAGCTACAGCTTCATACGTACATAGAGGAGAAGGCACTTACAACTCGTTATTGCAGCCGGCTCGCCGCAACGCGTCAATTCTAGCAGGCGATCTGCGACACCTCGCGATTCGCCGCTAACGACTTCGTCCGCCACATCGTCTACACCTACACCAACTCTGCCGTAGTTGACATCGTCCACGTATCGGCGTACGCATCGCGGACAACGGAAACCATCATCGTCTCATCGACCCGCTCTGGACAACGTCTTCCTCGCCATCGTGACCGGCTTCATCAACACCACGACCGTCTACAACTTCGTCCAGTCTAACTCGGACCGCGCCGTGTTTGACGAGCCGACGGTCCGTAAATGTGCTTCACGTCATCAACAACGAGACAATCAACAGGCCGACCGTCACGGACAATTTCGGCATCGCCAACATCCTCTCCTGCTACACCGACTCCGTCGTGGACATCAACAACATGTTGTTCCGGCTTAATCGCCATACAGCCTACGCATCATCAACAGCTAAGTCGTTTTCGTATTCAATTTCTTTAATCAATAAGCCTACTTAGCCATACATATATAACCTGCTGGCCGCACCCGGCACTCGGGGGATGCGCCACACATAGTGTACAAAGATTGTTTTCTTTTAGTTATTGCAGATGTACTACCTGCCGATTCGACAAAGTTGGACTTGAGGGCTAGACACTGTCGCCCCCGTATAGTCAAGTGTCGATTCCTTCAACAACAACAACAACAACAACAACAACAACAACAACAACAACAACAAACAACAACAACAACAAACGACACTGCCTCGCCGGCTCGACAAGATAGACTCGGGGGCTGAACGTTGCAGTCGCCTGTCGACTCCGTTTGCCGCGTCGACTCCGGTCCGCCACGTCGAGTTCCTCGCATCTACTCCGCCGCGTTGACTCCGTCCGCCGCGCCAAGTCCCTTACATCTACTCTACCGCGTTGACTGTGTCCGCCGCGTCGAGGTCGTCATATCTACTCCGCCGCGTCGACTCCGTCCGCCGCGTCGAGTCACCCAGCGGCACCCAATACAACATTGCCTCAGCGGAAGCTGATACTACATCGGGTCGCCGACACCCGATACTCGGGGGCTGCTCCGAATAAAGCAATACTACATCGCCCCAGCGGTACCCGATACATAAGGTGCCTTCTTTGGTCACACCCGATAACCAAGAGACTAAAGGTCACTCGACAGGTTGTCGACTCCGGTCCAACCCGAGCAAAAACAAAGTAAATTCCTGAGATGAATCAACAGCTGACCCTCGGATGCTGCACAACAGTGCAAAGGTAAGTCCCACCGATCCGTCGTGTAGGGCCGGGGCTGACAGTAACAGCTGAGGCACCTGAACAAAGTTCCATACCAACAGGTGTGAAGAAAAAATCCCGATGGACGCGTTGGGTACCCTCTTAGGCCGAATTCGACTCCGTGAGAACTCAAGCGGCAGGAGTCGAAGGGACTAGCCTCCAAGCTCGAGCCCGGGGACTCGAGTTTGACGTACGCTGATAGTGTTTGTGCCCGAGAGCACTTAACTGGTCCCGATACGTCGAGAGTACCAGGCTTATTACGCAGAATCCACCGCTAAAGCGTCCTGAAATACGGATACGAATGAATCACCAATAGCAAAATTGCACCAGGTCGATATGATAAATATTCAATTCCCGCCAGACTCTACGAGTCATACACTCCCATCGGGAGAGCGCACTCGCGACGTGCTCGACTACGACAAAAAGCAAGGCAAATCGAGCCTATGCCCAACTATAAATAATTGAACATAGCCTCAGGGGCTACTCCCATCGGGAGCGCTGGTCGCGCACCCGACGAGAATTGAGTTGGACTTGCATTTGCGCTTGGTCCTCAGTAGAGTCAACCATATCACATCGGAATTATCAAAGTCGGGCTCTCTATAGCCCGCACAGGACTTCTCAAAGTCGGGTTCTCTATAACCCGCACCGGACTTCTCAAAGTCGGGTTCTCTATAACGCGCACCGGACTTATTAAAGTCGGGCTCTCTATAGCCCGCATTGGAATTCTCAAAGTCGGGTTCTCTATAACCCGCACCGGACTTATCAAAGTCGGGCTCTCTATAGCCCGCACAGGACTTCTCAAAGTCGGGTTCCTTACACCCGCATCAGATTTATTATCAGGTCATCAACACACCCGACGCATCGACTATGCATACTCGACATGCTGCTCCGAGTCTCTGCCCGATTCTTAGAATTGACCAGACACTCGGGGGCTACTGACGTGGGCATACCCTCCGGGCACCCCACCATTGGCGTACCCGATGCGGCCCAGCCGAAGACATACTTGGAGACCCACCTGGAGGCCCAGACAAAGCCCAAGAAGCCACGACTTGGAGTACAAGACAACTCATGTAAACCCTACCTGGTTGCATATATAAAGCCAGGTAGGGGCACCCTTTAGGGGGAGGGATACACGAGAGACAACACCCGCCACTGGCGGCCATCACAAGATCCAATCTCCACCATAGCCTTCGGGCTACCTTGTAATCGTCATCAGCAATACAGATTAGACAAGCAGGATGTAGGTCTTTACCTCACAATGAGGGGCCGAACCTGGGTAAATCTTGCTTGTCAGCCGTCCGATACTACCAGCGCGCCAACTTCTCTCTCTATACGAAACCCAAGGATGCTATCCGAGGGATTTTCCGTGGTAACCCCACGTCAATGACTGTCGGATTTTAGAGGTGTATGACCCTCACCCGGTTGCGTTCTCATTTCCGGTGTCCTCGCCCTCAGCTGATTTGGACGACCAGGTGATCGAGGCAGCACCCCTCGCCGTAGGACCCAAGGGCACAGTTCAGAAGCGCCCAGCGGCTGCGTCCACCGATGCCGGAACTTCCGGCACCTCGGGTCCTCCGCGGAAGAAGCCAAGGAACAAGGTGATTGTGAAGCGCCAACGCCCTGTCTCCAAGGGGTAAGACTCCCTTTTGCCGACATAAGCCACGTACTTTGGTTTATACTTGCTTTCCTCCTACTGATGATATACGTCATTGCAGCATGGCTCCTCTGGAGGTCCCGCCGACCGGGTCAACTGACCGGGTCCCCTGAGGACACCAACGCCGCCTTGGCCCGATGACACCCGGGTGCCGAGTCCACCAAGGATGAGTCTGGCTGCGGATACCTCGACTCCAGGATCCGGAGCCGGGAATGAAGACTCGGTCGCGACCGACACTTCGGCGCCCGACCAAGCTGCGAATCTCGGTGCCAGCTCTTCGGCCCCCGAGGTAGAGCAGACCGAGATCCGAAAAGACTCGGAACCTCCGAGTCAGCAGCAGCAGCAACAACAACAGCAAACTCAGCCGCAACAACAACAGCAGCAGCAGAAGCAGCAACCACCATCTCAGCAGCAACAGAAACAGAAACAACAGCCACCAGCGCAACAGCAGCAGCAGAAGCAAAAACAGCATCCACCGGTGCAACAGCAGCAGAAACACAAGCAACAGCCATCACCGTCAAAATTGACGCCCACGGCAAAACCACAACTGCCACCGGCACAGCCGCAGCCACAGCAGCAGACATCCAAAGCCCCGGTTCCTGCAACCGGGAAAACAACTAGAAAGGCACCGGTGAAAACAGTGTCTGCTAACCCAGAAAGGCAGTTGGTTGTGCCACCGAGCCAAGGCGTAGCGACATCCGACAATATCCAGACCGCCAGCTGGGGGTTTGCCCCACTTCAAACCCTTAGCGGGAAAAGCTTGGGCTCCCTTGAGCAGTATAACATGGACTGGAACGCTGCCGACTTGAGCGAAGTGAGCTCGCAGTCACCAGCAGGCCTGATCTCAGAGCATCCGGCGGGGCCAAGCTTGGTTGCCCAAAAGATGCACACAGCAAAGGCCGCCCTTCTCGCAGTCGACCAAGCAGCCGCGGTAAGTTCTGCCGAGTAAAGATAACCCGGTTCATTTCCTTAAAAAAGATATCACCTATCCCCAGTCCCCGAGATTTAGGTCGAGTGACCAAGATTCGGCTGAGTAACGTTGACTCGGTCGAGTAAGGATAACTCGGCATGAATCTTCATCAACAATACTAACATTTCTTCTTTCCAGGTTTGCATGACCAAGCGTACACAGGTGCACCGCAAGCTCCTGCTGGAGCACAAGGCGCTCTCCGACAAGTACAAGCTGCTGCGAGCCAAGCTGAGCACAATAGATGACTCGGAGTCCCGAGCTGAAGGGCTGGAGAAACAGATCTCAGAGATCGAGGGTAAGTCACATTCTGTCCTTCAACTTGCACTTGCATCACTTTTTGTATTCTGACTTCTGCTATCTTGGCACAGCCGCACAGAAAGAGCGCGAGCTTGCGCACCAGGCCAAGCTCAAGAAAGAGCAGGAGGATGAGGTGTCTCGGCTTAAGGCCGAGTTGGATAAATCTCGGGGTCACACCGCCGAGTTGGAGAAAGCCGCCGCCGAGGAGAAACAGCTCCGAACCGAAGAGACTCGGAAACTCAAGGAATCCCTTGGGGAGTCCGAGTCTCGCATAACCTCGTCGGAAAATGAGCTCCAAGCCCTGAAGACCAAGATCACCCGGTGGGTGGGGGAGTTTGCCTCCATTAATGGCTAGTTGGACAGTACGTCTCCTTTTTTGTCTTTTATTACCCGACATTCCATTTTTACCTCCATGCGACTCACACTAGTGTTAGCTCTTTTTGATTTAGAAAACTTCCCCCACTCCAAGGCTGCCGCGGATAACAGCACAAGTTCCGGCAGAAGAAGATCCTGGAGGGTCCTATCTCGGCTGAATGGGACATGGATGACCACCTGGTGGCCTTGAAGGCGCGGATGACACTGCTGAAGTCTGTCGGAGTAGAACTCCTTTCCGCTGCGATCCGGGCTTACAGCGTCCTCTGGCCCGAGTGTGAGCATCCCAAGACCGTTGCTGAACTGGCCAAGTGCTTGATGAGTAGCGAGGAGCGACTTGACAATTGGCTATCGTCCGCCGCCCGAGTCGGCGCAGACGAGGCGTTAACGTATGTACTGTCCTGGTATGAGGGAATCGACCTCGAGATGCTCCAGACTGTGCGCGACGGATCAAAGTGGATCTCTGACCCGGAGCTCATCCGGCGTCGCCAAGAGCTGGCTCACTCCCTCATCCAGTACGCTCCAGTACACAGCTTTGTCCCAGGCCAGCGGGTTCCTCAAGCGGAGGAAATCGAGTATGCCGACGAGGGTGAAGAGGAAGGTGAAGAACATGTCGACGAGGAGATCGAGGCCGAGTCACCGCCCGAAACTGCCACCGGCACCGCTCCTGTGCCTGCGACCGAGGACACCACCGAGGCTACGACCGAAGAACCGGCCAAGACCGACACTGCTCCTTCTGCCCCGAGTAGCTAAGATCCTGCTGCTTAACTTATCAAAAAACTCAGATCATCAGACCCCCGGAATGCCGGGTGCAAATGTAATATAAACCTTAAGTTATTCATGTTTGGCACTTGGTTCTTTACTTTGCATATTTTTAGCATGGCTATTAGTATGCCGGATCATTCTGAACCGAGTTCCCGAGTTTGTTTTCTTGTTTTACCATACTTTGCAACCTTTGCTCTTGTCTACCATTTTCGGTGTTTTGACAGTCGAGTCACAAGATTACCCAGATACGGCATACAATACTAAAAAACTTTGAGTCAAAGCTCACAATCATCCGACGTATAAGTTAAGAATAAACAGCTTATGCCGAATCGCACTTGGGCCGAGTCCCCGAGTTTGTTTTCTTGTGTACTAAGTGCCACAATCCCAGCTCTTGTCTACCTTTTTTGGTGTTTGACAGTCGAGTCACGAGACAGCAAAACTTAGCATAAAATACTCAAAACTTTGAGATATGGTCTAGAGCCATCCGACATAAAACAAAAAGACAACAAAAAGAACCCGAATCGCTCCTGGACCGAGTCCCCGAGTCTGATTTCTTGTTTACTGCATCTTGGAATCTCTTCCCTTGCCTACCATTTTTGGTTTCTTTGGCATTCGGGTCACAAAATCACAAAGACATAGCATATAATACTTACAAACATAGAGATACGATTTTTGGAGCCATCCGACATACAGGAAGCAGAGATAAGCATGCATACAAACACAGAATTCACAGCAAGGCAGTCCCCGAGTTTTATTTCGGGGTGTCGACATTTCATTTCGGGGTTTCGAGATACATACAGTGAGTCCTTAAGAGTAAAAAGGGCGAAGAAGAGCTACATTCCAAGGTCGTTTGGTCTCCTCTCCGGATCTGTCCATCTTGTTCTTCACCTGTGCCTGAGCATCAATAAGATAGTATGCATCATTGTTCAGAGCCTTGCTCGCAATAAATGGCCCTTCCCAAGGAGGTGATAACTTGTGCATCCCGGCGGTGCGCTGCACAAGCCTAAGCACCAAGTCCCCTTCTCGGAATTTGCGAGGATTTACTTTCCGACTATGATAGCATCAGAGATTCTGCTGATATATCGCTGATTTGGACAATGCCAATTCTAGTGCTTCCTCGAGCAGATCGACATCATTTTCCCGGTCTTCCTTTGCCTTAGACTCGGTGTATAATGCGACTCTTGGCGAGTCATGCTCTATGTCGGTTGGCAGAACCGCTTCTGCTCCGTAGACCAGGAAGAATGGCGTGTAGCCAGTGGATCGATTCGGTGTAGTCCTTAGACTCCACAGTATTGCTGGGATCTCATCCAGCCAACAACCCGGAGCACGCAATAGCGACTCAATTAGCCGGGGTTTGATGCCGGATAAGATTAGGGCGTTTGATCTTTCCACCTGTCCATTGGACTGCGGATGTGCAACCGATGCCAAGTCTAGCCGGATTTTCTTTTCCTTACAAAACCGAGCAAAGGCTCCCTCGGCAAAGTTGGTGCCATTATCCATTATAATGCTATGCGGATGGCCATACCTTAGGATGATATCGTTTAGGAATGACACGGCTGTGCGGCCATCGCACTTTCTGATTGGTTTCACCTCAATCCATTTGGTGAACTTGTCCACCATCACCAGAATGTGAGTCATGTTACCTCGGGCTGGCTTGAACGGTCCCACCATATCCAGACACCACACTGCAAATGGCCAGGTGATGGGGATGGTTTTGAGTGCGGAGGCCGGCATATGAATCTTGTGGGCAAACCTCTGACACCCTTCACATTTCCGGACAATGTCCTCTGCTTGCTGTAAAGCATTGGGCCAGTAGAACCCATATCGAAATGCCTTAGCCACTATGACTCGAGAAGAGGCGTGATGACCGCATTCTCCCTGATGGATATCTCGGAGAATCCTTTCTCCCTCTTTCGGTTTGACATAGTGCTGAAGTACGGTGGTCACACTTCTCTTGTACAACTCATGGTTGATGATGGTGAAGGATTTGGACCGTCTCTGTATCTGTCTGGCCGAGATCTCATCACTCGGTAGACTACCATCCAACATGAATGTCATGATGGGTTGTGCCCATGCCGGTACCGAGCGAGTGCCGAGTATAGGCTCATCGATTTCCATTGCATCAACAAACATCACCACGCCCGATATAGGCTGGTGAGTCCCCGGGTCCTCCCAAGGAGTCCCCGAGTTTCGCCAAGCGGCTTTCCAATTTTCCAGCGTAATCGCCGAATCTTGCTAAATGTATTCGACATCCATGGAAGTCCCCGGGTCCTGCGTAGCAGTCCCCGAGTTCTGCAGCTTGCTCCCGACATCCACGTCCATCGGGACAACATCGGGTTCCGGGTTACCCGGAATGAATATCGATTCAGACTCGGGTGAAGGCTTGATTGATGGCTTGTGAAGGTGCTCCAACGACACTCCGGGTGGAATGGCCTGCCGATATGACCCGATCTTGGATAGCATGTCAGCACTTTCATTATCTGTCCGCAGGATATGGGTGAACTCGCAACCATCAAAGTATCCTGAAATCTTCTGGACATGGATGTTTGCTGAATCACCAGATCCGAGTCAGCGTAACAGATGATCCGGCGAATTCCAATTTCCTTGGCCACCTTCAGTCCATGAATCAACGCGTCATACTCGGCCACATTGTTTGGTGCCGCAAAATGGACTTGCAGCACATATTTTAGCTGATCTCGCTTTGGTGAGGTGAGAACCACACCGGCACCCAGGCCCTCTTTTACTTTGGACCCATCGAAATGCATTCTCCAGTAATTGGAGTCCGGCAAGGACGGTTCATACTGCATCTCGGCCCAATCCACAAAGAACTCGGCCACTGCTTGAGATTTGATGGTGTCTCTCCTCGCGTATTGTGGCGCGTAAGCCGCGAGCTCGATAGCCCACTTGGCGACTCGGTCACTGGCATCCTTGTTGTCGAGGATTTCCGACACAGGGGCCGCAGTTACGACAGTTATCGGATGCTCCTGGAAATAATGAAAAAAAATTCAATTTCTTGGCCGCCATGTAGACACCATAGGTCATTTTCTGGTAGTGAGGGTAATTTTGTTTTGATGTGGAGAGCACTTCACTCAAATAATATACCGGCCTCTGCACGGTAGCTCCTTCTTCTTCTAGCTCCACCACCACTACGACACTAACAACTCGGTTAGTGGCCGCAATGTAGAGTAACATGGGCTCTCTCGGTAGTGGCGAAGCCAATATCGGTGCAGTAGCCAACATCTTTTTCAGCTCATGGAACGCCGCATCCGCTTGCGGGGTCCAGCTAAACTTATCTGATTTTTTCATCAGTTGGTATAAGGGCAAGTCCTTTTCTCCCAACTGACCTAGGAAGCGGCTCAGAGAAGCCAGACATCCGATGAATTTCTGGACATCCCGGAGGCATCTCAATAACCTCATGTTTTCTATCTCCCGGATCTTAGTCGGGTTTGCCTCGATACCTCGGCTTGACACGAGGAAACCGAGAAACTTTCCTGCCGGCACACCGAATGTACATTTATCCGGGTTAAGTTTTAGCCGGAATTTTCGCAGGTTTGCGAATGTCTCTTTGAGATCATCCAACAAGGTATGTTTTTCTTTACTTTTGATGACTATGTCGTCGACATACACCTGCACATTTTTGCCTATTTGATCATGCAGACATTTTTTGCATACAGCGCTGATAAGTAGCACCGGCATTTCTCAACCCAAAACACATGACACAATAGCAATAAGCCCCGTACGGGGTGATAAAGGCAGTCTTTATTTGATCAGTAGGGTTTAATGGTATCTGGTGAAAACCAGAGTACGCATCTACAAATGATAACAGTGCACACCCGGTCGTGGAGTCGATCACCTGATCGAACCGGGGCAGCGGGAATGGATCCTTAGGACATGTCTTGTTCAGATGAATGTAATCAACACACATGCGCCAGACAGTGGCTGCATTCGGGTCATCTTTCTTCTTTTCTACCAGGACCGGGTTAGCCAACCAGTCCGGGTACTTCACTTCTACAATGGCGTTTGCTGCGAGTAACTTGGCTAACTCGTCACCCACATCTTTTCTTCTTTCTTCGGCAAGACGCCGCGTAGGTTGCTTCACTGGCCTAGCATCTGGCCTGACATGCAAGGAGTGCTCAGCCACCTCCCTCGGAACACCCGGCAGGTCCTGACTGGACCATACAAAGATATCCCGATTCTCACGGAGGAAGTGGATGAGCTCGCTTTCCTATTTGCTGTCCAACCCGGCACCGATGATGACGGTGTGGTCTAGGTTAGACTCGTCGACTCCGATTTTCTTGGACTCCTTTGCCGCCTGGAAGGTTGTAGTCTGTTGCGGGTTAGCCGGACTCGGCATACCGAGTTGAGCGGATTGGGCCAGAGCCACCACTTCATGGATTCTCTTCTTCTCTGCAGCGATCACTAGTGATTCGGCCAAAAGTGACCCGACAGAGGCACACTCCATGGAGCGCCTATAGTCACCCGAGATGGTGATGACACCATTTGGACCCGGCATTTTCATCTTTAGGTATGCCACATGAGTAGACGCCATGAACTTGGCGAGTGCTGGTCTACCGAGTAAGGCGTGATACGGGCTTTCGAGATCCACGACCTCAAACAGCAGACTCTCGGTCCTGCAATTGCCCTCATCTCCGAAGGAAACATCGACCCAAACTGTACCCATGGGCGCATGCGAGACACAAGGCATGATGCCGTGGAAAGTGGTCCTTCTTGGCTGCATCATGTTCTCGGTTATTCCGAGTTTGACCATGGTGTCCCGGTACATGATGTTGATGCTGCTCCTGTTATCAACGAGCACCCGGCTGAAACTGACATTGATGCTGGGTCCGACGAATGTCAGATTCACCACTAGAGCATAACCCCTGGGTTGGGCATGACCTTGGGATGGTCCCTGATGCTCCAGCTGACCTCATCCTCGGACCAGTACATGAACTTAGGCACGGCCGGCATAACCGCGTTCACCTCCATCGCGCGCCGGTGTTGGCTCTGCTTGTCCGTCGGCTCGGTCACAAAGACCATGTAGCTCTGATGGGGCTTTCGGTACTCATTCTGCCGACTTGGGCCGGCATTGTTGTTGGGGTTGTAGTAGTTGTTGTTGTTGGCCACTTGGTTGACATCCTCCTGCCTCGGCTGAGTGTTCAGCGGCTGAGTATTCGCACCCGTGAGAGGCGCAGGTCGGGATGCCGGACTAGCAGGTACCGGCTTGCGCTGGTACCAACTGCAGTCCCGGGTCGTGTGCTGAGCTGGTCTGCTGGGGTGCTTGGTGTGGAAGCTGCAGGGTCCATCCAGCATTTTCTCGTAGGTGTACCTCCCCTGGTCATCCCACTGCTTTTTGTTGCCGTTCCACGGCTTCCTCTCGCCGATCCACGGCCTCTTCTCGCCGTTCCACGGCCTCTTTCCTTCCGAGTTCTGGCCCCACGAGGGACCATCATTTTTCTGACGATGGCTGCTGCCGGCATCAACTTGATCTTGGTCGACAACTGCGACCTGGTCCGAACCATACCGGTAGTCCGTCCTATCCTCTCTTCTCTTGTTGCGGTTATCCGGGCGACCGCTACGCCTGCCCGATCTGTCCCGGTCCTGAGTGGCATACCTCCTGCCCACATCGACCTGGGACAGTAAAGGCTGAGTCGGGTCACCCCGGGCATAGCTGTCCGCTATCGCCATTGTTTCGGCCAAGGTGGCCGGCATATCCCTCTGGAGTCTCTACCAAAGCATGGAGCCATGTCGGCATCCTTGTGCAAACCATGCAATGGCTTGCGACTCGATCACCCCTTCGCAGGAGTTGCGGATTGTGCTCCACCGGGTAAGATACTCCCGGTCGGTTTCTTCTTCTCTTTGGCGGCACATCAACAGTTGCTGAGGACGATTCGGCCTCTTGTACGTGCTGGAGAAGTTGCTGACAAAAGCATCTGAGAAGTCCAGCCAGCAATCAATGCTATTCTCCTCCAGGTTGTTCAGCCAGATCCGGGCTGGTCCCTCTAACATTTGCAGCACATACCGCACTGCCCATCGGCGGCTGCCACCAGCGATATGCACCGCTGTGACATAGTCTGTCAGCCAGTCTTCCGGCTTAGTACTGCCGTCATACGTCTTGGCACCCCGGGGGAGCTGGAAGTTTGGCACCGGTGCCTGCTTCATTATCCGGGGTCCAAAACATGCAGGACCCGGTGGGCCTTGCTCCTCTAGCAGTTCAGACAGATAGATTCTGTCAAGCTTGTTGCGGACATCATGAGCCGGCAGCTGACAAGCTCCCAACCTGGCACCGAGTGCACCCTCGGTCGCCAGATCTCTGAATCTTGTGTACCCGGCCCGCTCCATGGCCGAGTAACCATCATCGTATCGGTCGGCAGCCTGTTCGGCATACTCGGCACCCTGACGTTGCTGAGGTGGATTGGGTACCGGATACCAAGGTGGCTGCCCTTGATTTACCGGGTGAACCCGGCTGGTTCCTTATCTGCCCTGAACGGGTCCTGGGGCTCCCTGACCGGCATTGCCCTGCCCAACTATCTGTTTTCTGGCATATACCGGATCATACGCCTGCAGCTGTTTGTTCTTACCAGAGTTTACACTCCGGTCGCGGCTTCCGCCGACATACGGCGAAGAGGCCTGTCCCTTGGACACTCCTCCGGCACCACCAGTTGAGTAGAGTTACCGGGATCCACCTACATCCGGGTTTGCATTCCGGAATGCCTCATTCTGACGATTGGCCACAGCTACCAACTCGTTCACCCGGTCCTGCTGCCTACGACGGGCATCACCGGACAAGCTAGGTAGCTCAGCTATGGCAGCCTCAGCAGCTCTAAGGTTCTTGCCAGGGGTACTGTACTTCGGCCTGTCTGCCGACACATGACTAGCAGTTCTACTAGATCTGGTTCTACCATCTCTAGCTATCTCGGCATTGAGGTCTCTACCTCTGGCACGTACCTCATCTATGCGACTAACCGGGTTTGCTACCGGTGTAAAACCATGAGCCCTGTTATACTCACGGAGAGAGATGTCAAACTCCTGTCTAACTCGGGCCACCTCCTTGGCCTCCTGGAGTATGCTCTTGCGCTTCTCATCCAGCTCAGCCTGGGTCAGAGCAGCGTCAGCACTCGGAGCGACTGGGGTTGCCAACTTCTCGATTACGTCCTGAAGAGGACTCGGTGTCACCGGCACACCAGATGTACCGGCCTGCAACATGCGGTTCTCCGGCCTCTCCAACGGCGGGCGTGCCGTCCTGGCAGACTTGGTGCTGGCCTCGGCCTCCCCGGCCATGGCAAAGCCTGCACCGGTAACTAGAGTGGTCATCATGACCTCCACGCAGCTAGCGGGGCGAGCGGCACGCCGGCCGCGAGCTGCGCAGACAGCGGGGGGATCCACGGCAACCTGCACCCTTTTGGGAAATCGGCAGGAGACCTTGGTGGTGACGTAGACCGTGAGTGAGCCGAACTCAATGAGGCAGCCGTTCCGGGGCAGCGGCCTGCTGCCGAAACAGCCGGCGTTGTCGCTGACGACGTTGAGTGAGCCGAATCTGTGGACAAGGCCACAGAGAACGCGCTCGCCCGAAGTGACGAAGGAGCCCGTCCGGATGAACACACCAGCCAGTGCCGCTGCTGGCCCCACGGTGGGCGCCAACTGTCATGGTGGTGCACGAACAGATGCCATAGGTAGGCTTAACTTGGGGCCGATGGACGCTGGAGGCACCGGGGAGGGTTAGCGTGTGAAGACGCACACAGAAACTCACACACACACACACACACACACACACACACGGTTTTACCCATGTTCGGGGCTCTCGTGAGGAGATAACACCCCTACTCCTGCTTGTCTGATCTATATATGGTGGAATTACAACTGGGTTACAAGTTGCTCCTTGAGCTGTGTAAACAAAGCTATGAACTCAGCACTCTCTAGCAAGTCCTACCGAGTCCTGGGATGGCACACAGGCTCTCAGTTGGCTCTTGAGGAAAATGTCTAAAGTGTCTAGTCAGGTGTGCCCGTAAGAGGAGCCCCTGGTGCTCCTTATATAGGGAAACCCAGGGCACAAGGTTAGGGCTAACGTTGGTGCTGGCATAGGCAACACTGTGTCCACATCCGTGCCTCTGACTTCTTCGGCCATCCCTGCGTGGCCTGTCCAATCCATCTCCTGTGCACTGCTCCCCCGTACCGCTTCGGTCAGCAGCATGGAGACCTGACTCCCTATACCGTGACCACCGAGTCAAGGAGTAGGCAGCGCGTCATGTCCTGCCAGTGGCAGGACGCCTGCCCCGTGATTGTAGGGATAAGACGTGAGTCTTGACCATGCACCGAGATAGAGATTCATTCCTCCCGATCTGGCATAGGCATGCCAGATACCTCATGACTCGGTTTCTCCTTTCCTGCACATAAGAAGAACAAAGGAGATTCCGACATATAATCCGTATGATCCGACATCTGGATATGTTGGGTAGCCTTGACTCGGTTGACTCCGAGTAAGCCTGTATGATATGTCGGTTATCATTGACCCGGTCAACTCCGGGTCCTCACTTACTTCGTCATCTTGACCCTACTCGGGGGCAGCCCCCGACAGGCGGCACGCGTCCGATTGAGGAACACGGTGAGATCCCCACACGAAATCATCTTCCGCCGCAAGAATTTCTACTAGTGTTCCGCGACCTGTTCTAGCCTTTCTATGCCATCGATCGATCGATTTCGGGAACGGGGGTTAATTTTCACATGGTGGTGCTTACTTGTTTGGCAGAGGTAGGATACAGGGTTGGTGTTGATAGCTTAGAGACGGCGCACGATTTCAACCCAATGGGAAAACAGGTTTAGGAACCCGCGCAAAATATTGGCTGTGTTCCGTTGAATATGATGTAATGGAATGCTTGTGGTTCGAATCTAAATTCCCCATACAAGAAAGAACTAGCTAGATAACCAGAGGTTTCCATGTAGGTTTCCCTCCCCTACACCTTCCGGCCATGTCCACTCCTGCGGAGCGCTCTCCCCTGCGGTACAAGAGCGGCGCTTCAACGAGTTGTTAGCATCGAACTACCACTTTTCCGCTCAAAATTCGGATAACTACCACTTTTCGTTTCAATTGCAAAAACCTACCACATTGAGTTTGGTTTTTCGCAAAAAGCACTAATCGGTGATTTACGGCGAATTGACAGCGAATCCGACAGGCGGGACCCACCGTCAGTGATGACGTGGCACCCCGCGTCGGCCGACCGGCACGGCCGTTGACGTCCGTTAACGGCGCCGTTTGGCCCCATTCTTTTTCCGTTGACCTGGAGTGCGTGCGGGCGTTCCTCTCCCTCTCACTTACCTCTCTCACTGGTTTGAACCGCCGCCTTGGACCGCCGCAGGCGTAGAGATTTTCCGCCGGGCTGTACTTCCACAGCCGTCCGCCCGCCCGCCCGCCGCCGCCATGCCTAGCTGGGACGACGGAGACGGCTCGAGCTCATGCTGGTTGGGGGTAAGTTCCTTCCCCGATTTTAGGGTTAGGGTTTCATTCTGGATCTGAGGATTTCGTATTCGGCTCGTTTTGGTGTGCAATATGCGGTGTTCTTTTTCATCTTGCTCGTAAAGGACACCGTGGAGAAGGATTATGCTCCAGATACGTGCGAGGACCCCAATTTCCACGGGCTGGCGGTCGGTTGCCCCCTTTTGTGTCGCGGGCACAACCTCGAGCCGCAGAGGTGTGTTGCATTTGAAGGGACGAACACGGCCGTAGATTCTACATGTGTTCAGTCGAAAACGTAAGTACAAATGGTAGATTTGAATACCTATCTAGTTGACATGCTGCTAGCACTAGGTTTGGAATCTGCAGTACCTATCTAGTTGAAATGCTCAACCTAGATGAATTAAGTGTACTAGGTATATTGATTGCTTGATAACCTAGATATATTAGTTGACATAGAGTAATGCAGAAATGCAGGTAGGATATGAATTCATAATGTTGGTCCTGTTTATCTTATTTATATTGTTGTCAATTAGATGAATACATATGTGATATGGTAATTAAATATTTGTAGGAAGTGAACAATTGTGGATTTGTGGCATGGGTAGATGAGGAGTGGCCCATAACACAGAAGAGTTCACTGTACAGACTATGGGGAATGTACAATGACAGCAATTCTGGTAGGATTGATGACCAGATACAACATGGCAAGTTGATGCAGGAGCTATCTTCTGAGAAGAAGAAAATAGAGAAGAAATACTCAAGTCTAATGGATGATGTCAGCAGATTCATTGATGTGAATGTGCAGAAAACTATGAAGGAGAATTATGAGAAGATTATGTCTGGTGAAGTGGATGATTTGAAGGAGATGAAGAATAGAGTCAAAGAGCTAAACAGTGAGTTGAGTGAGCTGAAGCAGGTGCACAAATCTAAACGACCCCGAGGGTTCTCGACAACCCTAATGTAATCTTTTACATGCCATTAAAAATCCTGAAAAAATCATCCTATTATTATTTGATATTTTTGCATGCCATTAAAAATCATGAAAAAATCATCCTATTATTATTTTATATTTTTACATGCCATTAAAAATAATGGATACATAATTTAAAGGTTGAGTACCAACATAGTCTTATATTACACATAATTTAAAGGTTCATACACCAAAGTTAAAGGTTCAGAATCAACATAGTCTTACATGCCACATAATTTAAAGGTTCTAGAATCAACATAGTCTTACATGCCACATAATTTAAAGGTTCATACACCAACATAGTCTCATATCAGATCAACATCTCACATGAAGACAAACTCATTTGTGGCTACTATGCTTGCCGGCATTGAGGTAGCCTTGCATCCTGGCTGTGGTTTTGGTCTTTCTTTTTCCTAACACACCAACATCAACTTCTGAAGCAGTGCTCCTCCTTGGTGCAGAGAAAGGTCTTGGGCATGGAGTACTAACTGCTAGCTGTGTTGGTGCTCTTGAGGGTCCAGCAGGAGATGGAGCAGGTGAAGGATGAGTTCTTGGGCCTGGAGCAGCAACATTTGGCTGCATTGTTGATCTTTCAGGTCCATCGGGAGCAACACTTGTAGTTCCAGAAGTAGAGGAGCACTCAGTGAAATTAATATTGTTTGCCTACCAACAATGTAAGCAGTAATTAATTGAAGCACAGTTAGTGTCAACTGGACAGTTAGTGCAATAAAGATGTAAAAAATAGTACCTTGTGATTGTCCTTTCTTATCTGCAGATGTGGCTTCAGTGGAACAGGAAAGCTAGTGTATCTATGACCTACCAGATCGCAGTTGCTCCAAGTGATAGAACCCATCCTAGATGTATCTCTAGGTGCTGGAACCTCAAATTTAGATTTCCTTCTGTTAGTCTGCTTTCTTCCAGGCTTCTCTCTGAAAACTGGAGGATCAATTTCTTGTGTTTCAGTCTTTGTCCAGTCAGCAGGGCCAGGGACAGGGTAAATTGTATGGTTGAAAGCTTCTCTGTAGATAGGTTTCTTGAAAAAGTCATGGACATAGTCCTCTGGATGCTGTTTTAGCTTCATGATGACACAGATTGCATGATTGCATGGGATACCTGTGAGATCCCACATCCTACACCCACAGGTCCTCTTCCTCAAATCAACAGCAACTACTCTGCCACTAACAGTATTAACTTGCCAAAGACCCACCTCACAGTTTTGTGCTTTGCAATCTCTAGACCACTTCTTTGCCTCTTCCAACATCTCAGTGTAGAAAGGTGTAATATCCCACCTTGCTGTCTCAAGTGCTTCCCTTGTTTTACTATACTTCACCATCAGTTTTGTTCTAATCCCTTCAATCATTGTTCTGATTGGCTTGTTCCTCACATTCAAGATCATCCTGTTGAAAACTTCACTAATGTTGTTCACTACAAGGTCAGTCTTGTAGTTGGTATCAAATAGATGTCTGGCCCATGTTTCAGGGGGGGTTTTCACCAGTCAATTGTATGCCTCAACACAGTCTTTCTTTAAGGCATCCATTGCAGCATCAAAACCATCCTTTGTGTAAGAGTAGCTGGCATGTGTTTCTTCAATTCTGGGCCTCTAAATCCCGCATTCTGAAAATTGGCATATATATGCCTTAGACAAAACCTCTGGGGAGAATTAGGAAACACCTGAGATATTGCATTCATCAGTCCCTGCAAATTTGGTAACACAAAATTATTGTACTGAAAATTCACAACTCCAACAACAAGCAGTTAGAAACAATGTAGGCCCACATTATGAACTCACCTTTTGCCTATCTGACATGATAGTGTAGCTGCCAAAATTCCCAGACTCTCCAATGCAGATCTTAAGCTGGGTTAAAAACCAGCACCAGCTAGCAGTGTCTTCCCTATCAACCACACCAAAAGCAATTGGGAAAATATTGTTGTTCCCATCCCTAGCAGTGGCAGCAAGTATTTGTTGTCTAGTGGTCAGCTTGATGAAACAACCATCTAGGCCTACAATATGAATGTGGACAATTATTAATATTTCATCACTGAAATTATGCAATAATTTATATTTACAGTTCTATTAATATTGTACCTATAAATGGCCTGCAACCATTTAGAAAACCCTCCTTTGAAGCATTTAGACAGATGAATGTGGCATGGAATCTGGGATTTTTGCTTGGATGGTCAAGCAGCTATGACAGTACAAAATGCTTTCTGCCTTGCCCGGTAAGCTATGCTTCTTGGCACTTCCACTCCATAATTGATCTTTGCATTGTCAATAAGTGTCTCAACAGTTGTGTTGGGATCTGTTCTAACAGCAGACATAGATTTCTGGGCTAGCCAATCAATGCTAACTCTGGTGTTCTCTCCATGTTGTAGACAGGTGTGCTTGTTTCTGAACTTTCTGATACAGAAAGTCTTCTCATGTGCAATCTTGGAGGCTGTCAAAAAAATGGACAACCTTGGGCTTTTCCTTCATATGTGCAAGTGCCAATTATTCTTGAAGGTGCATTTCTACGAAATGCATAATTCCTAAGCTGAGCTATGTGGAAATTTCTAAGAGCAACTCTGAATTCATAAACATCTGTAAAGCACAGCTTCAAAGCAAATTGCTCACATGGGTTAGCCCTACTGGGATCATACCAAACCCTCTTCTTCAAAAAATTTAGCCTCCTCTTTTTCCCACTGGCTAACTCCAATTTCTTCTTAGCAAAATCATCTGCACTGTCACAAAAATCATCAGAGTCGATGTCCTCATCATTTGAAGGTACAAAATCATCCATTTGTTCATCATCTGAAGCCTAGTGAGACCTACTAGTAGGCCCTTGCCTCACTACTTTTTTCTTCTCTGCAAAGTACTCAGGTTCTGCCATTTCAGTTTGAGCACATTCATCTTCTTCATCCTCTTCTTCATCTTCTTCATAAATTTCTTCAACATCTGTATCCCCTTCAAAGTGTGAAAATATGTCCTCCCTTTGCATTTTCTGCCTTCTCATTTTCTCCAATATTTCAACAAGCTCAGGATCTGCTTCTCTTTCTTTCTTCTGCCTCTTCAATTTTTAAACTAACACCACTTCCTCTTCTACCATGTTCTCTTCTTCATCATCAGATATGACATCAACACATATTTTTCCTTTTGATTTGTTCTGCAAATTGGAGCTCTGCTATGTGCCAAGATAAAGAACTTCTGACAAATCAACAACCACTGGATAAAGCCCTTCATCATCTGATATGAAGTTCCTACCTTGATTGTCAACTGAAAACACTACAGACTCATTCAGTAGTGGAGCTCCTCCTTCTTCTCTGTTGAATCCAACTGGCCAGGATGCATTTTTTTCAACACAGTTATATTCAGTACCTTCTCATTTTCAAAAATAGCTATCATCTCATCCACCTTTGCCATGCTGTCAATGACCTCCATGCCTTCAACTCCTTTTCCCTTTTCTTTAACATAATACATGCCATCTCTAATTCCATACCCATGTCCTCCTATCATTGCTAACAGATTAGCCAATAGTTCTTTCCAAATTATCCTCACCAAGAAAATTAAACCTGACCTCCCAACTGACATCATCAAGACTACACATGCAGATGTAGGAAAATAATTGAAATTAATTAAATCATACCGGGAAATAATTATCAAGTGGAAAATACAGTTCTATGACAGATGAATATCACTAGCCACGGCAGTTGAAATACAGATCAAATTCAAATACAGTACAAAGAATTGCGGGTTGCATGGTTCAAAGAATTGCAGAGTTTAGGGTTAGGGACTTACTCCACTGCCCCATACGAGCTAGACCATTGCTGGCTGGTCTTCAACGGTGATGCGATCACCGCCTTCGAGAAAGCTACGGCCGCTTTCGCCTCGGCCGTCAGTGCTACCGGCGACTGCGGCTTCTCGACGCGGGAGGTCACGCCACATCGACCGCCCGCGGACAAACAGGCGCCGCTCCGTGGGCCTCCATCCAGGCGGCAGCCGCCGACGGATTCGCCGCCGGATTCGTCGCCGACGAGGCCGCCATATTCGCCGCCGGGAGTCGCCGCCGCCATTGCTTGAACAGAGGTGGGAGAAGACACGCGCGCAGCGGGAGCGGGAGCTGTCCGAACCCTAACCCTATCGGAAAAAGAATGGGGCCACACGGCGCCGTTAACGGACGTCAACGGCCATGCCGGTCGGCCGACGCGGGGTGCCATGTCATCACTGACGGTGGGTCCCGCCTGTCGGATTCGCTGTCAATTCGCCGTAAATCACCGACCAGTGCTTTTTGCGAAAAACCAAACTCAATGTGGTAGGTTTTTGTAATTGAAACGAAAAGTGGTAGTTATCCGAATTTTGAGCGGAAAAGTGGTAGTTCTATGCTAACAACTCCGCTTCAACTCTCGCAGGTACGCGCATCACTGTTAACCATGACGACATTTCCTCTTCCTTCCTTCACTGACCCACACTGACCTCTCCTCCATCTCTGTCCGTGCAGGTGTTCCTCTCCTCCCCACTACATTGGGACAGCGGCTGAGACCCTCATCGACGAGCTCCTGCTCGAGATCATCTCCCGCGTCCCCGCCAAGGAGCGGTGGCGCTGCAAGCAAATCTGCAAGCGCTGGCTGTGCCTCGCCAAGACACTGCCCCAGTCCCTCGCAGGCTTCTTCTACACCACCTACTACGTCGAACGCATACCCGAGCTCGCCCTCCACTTCTTCAACGTCTCGGGTAAAGTTGGGATCCACCGACCCATCTACCTCTCCTTCGACTTCCTGCCGAACCATCGCCAAATCAAACTCCTCGATTGCCGCAACGGCCTCCTCCCCTGCTGCTTGTGGGGCACCTCCGCTCAGGCCGCCGCCAACGGGTCTAACTACGTCGTGTGCAATCCCGCCACGCGGGAGTGGGTCATGCTGCCGGACAGAAGCCAGTCTGGTGGCAAGCTGAACATTGCCCGTTTGGGTTTCGGTCCGGCTGCGTCTTCCCACTTCCATGTCTTCGTGTTGCTAGAGGATGACATCATCTCCGGAGTTGATTTGTACTCATCGAAAACCGGGAAATGGGTTCGTAAGCAGAAGGGATGGGACCAAGATGTCCGCATCGCTGGTGCTCAGGAGGCGACTGTCTTTCTAAACGGCTATCTGCATTTTCACGCCTATGTTGTCGGGCACGATAATACTTTGGTCCCTTGTCTAGCTGCGGTGGCCGCCGATGGGGAAACATGGACAACCATTAGTGTTCCTAATCCTGAGGAAATTGTGACGATGGTATTATTCAGCTGTTGCAGGGCCGCTTGCATAACGCTTGTTTTGAAATAGATGAAGAAGAGGAGGAAGAAGAAGATGATGATGATGACGACGACGACAAACTATCAGTTTATGTTCTTGAGGACTATGACAGCAAACAGTGGAAGCTGAAGCATAGAGCCCAAATTACAGACATGTTTGGAGGGTTGGTGGATGTTGGTGACCTCGACGATGATTTTGATTGGATTGCGATTCATCCAGAATGTAACGTGATCTTCTTTGCTGTGGGGGACCCTAAACAATTCATGTGTTATAACATCGATCTTCAGAAAGCGAAAGTGATGCGCCCTCTTATAGATGACCAGCCACCGTATCTCCCATACGTGCCGATGTACACAGAGTTACAATCTATGCGCGTGTGACATCAACACAGCGCAGCTGGTGCCTTTTATGTGATGGGTCTTCGCTACGAGTCAAGTCGTTCGTTCCATGGAGCAGCATGCTTGGTCTGTCTTGCTCAGTTTGGTTCTCATCTTTACTAACTGCATTGCTGTAATGCCTGCCTGTTTTAATGATGGGAGCAACTTGGCTTTATCTAATTATCTTAGATTGGACATTTAAATTTCCACTGAACTTCCTGTTGTATGTGTTTGTTCTTGCATATGAATAGTTCTGGACACTGCTACCTCCGCATGTTCGGTTAATTTCGTCGGTGCAGTGTTTGCGCGAAGGTACTACGACCCTTTAGTAAAAGACATGATCAATGTCATGCAGCCTGGACTTGTATGTTCGATTTTTAGTTTGGGGAAGTATAAGCATCTTGTTTGGCAATTGAGAGATTTCTAGTACTAGTGAACTAGCCTTTATCTGCTGATTATATCATGCGTGAACTCATTTCAGTTTACAGCTAGATGGAGTATGTGTTTTCTGATGGTAAAACACCAGTGTCACCTCCTTTCATGCTGATGTACTCGTGGAATGTTTCAAGTAGGAAATGTTGTTAGCAGATCATCATCAATCTTGCTCCGATAAGAATATTCCTTTCTTTTGTTAGAAAACCTATTTTATCCCAACACAACATTTCTTCAGATGGCTGGGGACACGTCCTGTTAGCTTGTAGTTTTTGCTCAGTTAGGTTCAAAGAGTATGATATAAGCGATACAGGGAATTCTCCATGTTAGTATTTACTTCTATTTATACAGTACATGTAATGCAGAGTACGGTTGAACTGCACAGGCCTTCCACTAGTGCCTAAAATGTTGTAGAGCAGTTTACCGATCTTCAATGATGATTCAGTTCCATCCACATCGTCGTCTTGTCCCTTGGCTTCCCGTCGATGAGTCGCATTCGTTTGGGCCTTGTGGGGTTCTGGATGGACAACGAAATGCTCCTCCATAGGACGAAGACGGAGGAGGCATATATGGTAGTCCGGCCAGCCACGATGGTGATTAACTGCTCTAAGACAGTAATCCTTAGTCCTCAGATATAAAAAAAATGTCAGGATTCAAGAGAGACAGCTCTTATTTTTTTCAGTCCCTATGAAGGAACAACTGTCAGAACCTTCAAGCTGCTATGCAGCTATGCTCTGTTTGAAGTATCAGATCGTAGAGGTTCTTTTCTCTGCTTCCCATGGTACATCTTGCGTATGGCGATGTCTTAAAGGAGCTGCCCAGCTGTGAGTTGGTCCTACTTTTGATTTTTGTTCTCTTTTCTAAAAATAAATTCCCTACTAAAGCACAAGTGTAACGTGGTGATTCACATGATTGCAGCAGATGCATTACATGTGGTCCGTTCGACATGATGGTTCAGTTGTTTGGCACTGACTTGGTTTCATCTTTCAGGTGTCACTTAGGCGTTCCCCTCCCATCGGTGAACCAACAAAAACCATGAGGATGTTGCCAATGGAGATTTGAAGGTGCATATGGCTCCTCAGCAGCCAAATCGGTGCAATAATGGTGCAGCACAGGTTCTCCCTCCCGGTTCAGTTTCCGATAGTTGTATAAAATTCTCGCCCAATGTAAACTTAAATGTGCTGGGTGTCTCAGCAAACCTGCTAGTAGCAATCACAGTTTGTCTGTTCTTGACTTGTAGATATATACTAAGAGCTTAGAGCTTCCTCAGTACATGAGCTCAAGGGCCCACGTATCATGTTACAGCAATGGTTTACATCGTTGTGTGTACAACCATAGTCGTAAAACAACGTACTACCTGACGACCTTCAATTCAATGTGTTCATGTCCAGATCAGTTTATAGAGAAAATGGCGTCATAAGATGATACTATATATATCAGCATCTCTGTACCTGAGACAAGCATAGAGCTTGAATTATCGCATCCCAGCCGACGAGGCCAGCGGTAGGCGCCAAAACTCAAACACGACTGGTCAAACCAAACAGTGCGAAGAAACCGTACCCAGTGTTCCCATGTTACTGCATAACAATACGGTTCAGTTGCAGAACTTTACATACATGGCTTAAGGTTCACCTGGAGAGCTAAGGAGCAGCAGAAGAGCTTTAAAATGCGCAACAGCCCTGAATCTACACCTACAATGGAGAATACTAACTAGCCTACAGCTCTACCACCCAGTCTCTGGATCTGTCAACTGGTGTCTAGAGGAATGAGCCCCAGATCTACTCCTTGTTCCGGGTGGCTCGGTCCTTCTTGTGCCCGCCGAGGATCCTGGAGATCTGCAGCCCTCGGCTGAAGGCCTGGTTGAAGAGCATCCTCGTCTGGAACTCTGACACGAAGGGGAACCACGCGAGGAACGCGATGGGCGTGAACAGGAGGAGCCCCATAAGGATCTCGTAGCCGCGGGCAAGGGCCTTCACGGACCCCCATAGCCCTACCATCTCCACGGCCGGTTTGATCGCCTGGGCGATCTGACAAAGAAAGGTTAGTTAGGTCAGACCTGAGATGTCGAAGAGAAAAGCAAAATAGGAATTATGGCACCACTAACCTGAAGCAGGCCCCATCCGGTCGGCATGAAGGCAAGGATGCAGACGAAGATGTCGAGGACTGTCATGTGAGCAATCGCCGTCAAGATGACGATGATGGCGATGAACGTTATGAATATCAGCCCCTTGATCAGCCGGAAGACGAGCTGGAACTCCGCGCTGAACCTCCTCCTGCCCACTGACACGGTCTGCCAAACAGAAATCATCACAACCGAGCTTGAAAAGGTGATCATAATATTCTCACTGCAAAAAGTACGGCTCCAGAAATTTGGAGCTCACAAATCTAATTTGCACGTTATCAATAAACATTCTACATCGAAACGAAATCCTAAGAACTCACATAAGCATCAGACCCATGTATACTCAGATCTCTAGGACAAATGAAGGACAAAATTAACAGGAGAAGCATAGAAGCTTCATTCATTATATTACCTTCATAACAAGCAGCATGACCATAATCACAACCCAAGAGAAGCCATAAACCTGGAAAAAATGGCATTAATTAGAAAGATTGCATAGGCGTGACAATGCTAAGATCAGAAAGGAACATTAATTACCAGCATGCTTTGCTTATACTGCTTTGTTATATTCAGATGATACACGAGCCCGAATTGGTAGATAAAGAAGCGCAGTGCAAGCAGTATCTCAAGAACAGTACCACGCTTGCCAGAATGCCGGAGAGGCCCCTGCTCTTTGTCCCACCATGATTCCCAGCTCTTCTATGGTGCTACACCGATACCTCCACGGTTACTGATCCACTTGTTCCAATCAGCCCAGTCGTCCACAATCTTCTGCCACTCAAATCCAGAAGGATTGAACAGGAAAGGCGCAAAGAGCCACGTGCCCACCATAAACCACATGGAGACGGTGATGAAGATGTAGGTGATGGCTCCTCTGTATGGCTGTCCAAAGATCCCGAACACAATCAGCAGGATCATCAGCTCGATACCCTTCACGAAATGGCTGTGGGAGTAGAGCCTGTAGTTCTCGGCGAATTTGGCATGGAACACCACAAACCCACGTCCGGTCGCTCTGTATTCGGCTCCTCCATGGAGCAGCGTCCTTCTGTAATAGTGAGTCTTGGTCCCAAGTGAAAACGTGAAGAAAACAGATGCCAGCTGAAGTTGCATGAGCACAAAGTCACTTAACGCCGTTCTGAATCCTCTCTCCAGACCGATTTCCATCATCATGGGTAACGCCATCAAGAACCCAAGTTGAACAAACGAATCCGACGCAAGAGCGACCTGGAGGGGTGTATTGTGCACAAACTTCCTTCCAGTAGCAAGTGCTTCGTCCAGTCCACTGAGGACGAGATACAACCATCCATAAAGGAAAACATAAACGGTCCAAACTGTGATCTGAACAGGAGAGACTAGGTCAAGGGTTTTAACCAATGATTCAGAAAGACAAATACAGGGATTAATAACAACATACCATTGTACTGAAATAGAACCCGATCGTTGTATAGTAACACGACAACATTCTGAAGAAATCAAAACGGTGCCCCAGTCGATAGATGTCACGGCTCAGCGTCTGTTCACCATTACCGTTTGCTATCTTTGCCTCAAATAAAGAAATTTGGTTAAGACCCACATCTCTTCCCTTGCCAACTTGCATGTATTCATGATGAGTGACGCTGCCTTCACGTAATGTAGAATTGAATCCTGAAACAAAAGATGTCAGGTTACTACCAAAATGGTACCGGATTTCCTCTACTCGAGAGCACCAACAGCAAAAGCTTAGCACCTGCAAATCTGTCCTCACTAAGATTGATAATCTTAGATGCTTTACTTATACCACCCCTTGTAAGGTGGAAAAGACGATCAAATATATCAGGATGGCCATAGTGGAACCGAACCCTGCAGAGAGATGTTAAAACACAATGTTAATAAATCTTCAGAAAATCATGAATGAAGGAACTGCCCAAGTGTCCAACAAAAGAGGGCAGCCAATTCAATATGATTATGAAAGCAAAAACAATAGATGCCACAAGTGTGATTATGAAAGCAATGGTAATAGATACTACAGGATTGATACCTCAATGGATTGGCAAGTACACGCTGTCCGATGGTCACAAAACTGGTCTCCTGATTTGACATGAACCATGCAAGGGATGAAACACTGCACAATTTTACACAGGATTAGCAGGAAAAACCACTGGTTTACATGTTAGATAACCCAAACTAATAACAGAGGTAACAAGTTCAAATGATCACAGAGGTAACAAGTTCCCTTGACATGAACCATGCAAGGGATGAAACACTGCACAATTTTACACAGGATTAGCAGGAAAAACCACTGGTTTACATGTTAGATAACCCAAACTAATAACAGAGGTAACAAGTTCAAATGATCACCAGTTTAAAAAAACGAAACGCCAGATTACCTGCCAGTAAATATATGCTCCCTTACTCCAAGAATCGATGGATATTTCACACCATCATGTTTCTCCAGAAACTCTTCCAACAAATTTCTCATTTTTAGAGCCTCCTCCAGATAATGCTCCTATTATTGGTAGCATGGCATCAAACAAGGAACAGGAAAAAATAGTTCCTTGAAGTAGCAAGTGTGACAACATGTACCTGATTCATATCTTTAGTTCGGAGACATTCGCCTCTAGTGAAAATTATTGCATGGTTCTGATTTTCTGGCTTTCCCTCACCTAGAATAGCATTGCCTGGAAGTTTTATCTTGTAGATGACCTATGCACAAAAGGTAAATGGCAAATAAGTGCATCTCATTTTGCACCACTGAGAGTTGAGACCATGCAAAAGGTATTTCACTCAAGGAAGAAAGCATACTGTAAACAGGACAATCATGATACATGGGAGGAATAAAACAAACTTTTTCCACCCATAAAATTATATTCATAATGTAAACTTAAGTGGACAATAAGGAAAAATGAACAACAGCTTCTGTTGAAGTCATCTAAGCCAGTTGGAACTCACAAACAAGTTTCGCATATTTTTTCTTGACATGCCTATTTGGACTAGATAACATAAAAGCTTCCTCAAATTTATTCCTCTTCTTTCAAATCAACTGTACAACACACATAGTTAGGATTTAACTAAGAAAGTTTGGTCAAAGTAACACAATTACAGCAAATATCACGAAGTCTATACTGAATTAACAGAGCATTTTGCAGTACCTGATCAAGACTGTCCAGGATCATTGGATTTTGTAACAGCAGCCTTCACCAAAACTGAGTAGTAAACTTTGTCAATCTTCTTGTTTCTATCTTGGCTAGGTGCTTCAACTTCATCAATATAGGCAACCCGAAAAGATGGATATCTGCCAAGCAAACAGACAAATAATTACTAAAATAATGACACTATTATGGTATGAATAATGTGTCCTCGTAAATGTAATCATCTAGCACTCACGCACTAAGGTTCTCAATGTAATAAGATTTGATAGACCAGAAGGCTGCGGAACACCACCATGAATTATTACCAACTAGAATGGATATCAGTTCAGTAAATAAACAAAACTTCCCGTTTTTATTGTTGGATGTTGTTCGATATACTGCCATTCGTCCGGCACAACTAGCATTACTCACATATGGACACGGCAAAGGCACTGCTAGGGAATGCACATGTGTTTGCATAGCATTAGGTTAATAAAAAATCGACCAAAATTTGAAGGGAGATTCATATTCCACTCAAAGTAACATATATGATATATCCAGAACTTTCGAGCCTCGGACTGAAACTTACGTTGTCATTAGTCTTAAAATATCATGTGTACAAGGATCACCAGAGCGTTTCTGGATTCCGTACTGCTGGCATGAGACAAGATAAGTGAACTTCATGTCAGCTATCGCTTTGCATTGTGTCATTAGTGGAGAGTCCTCAGACATGAGTTCAGCTGCTTTGTAGCCTTTCATAAGATCTAATAAATGCAGAATGAGAAGTGAGAAATCGATGTAATTGCCTGAGGTCATGTTCAGAACATCATAGGCTGAGCTATTAAAAATACCGTTATCCTTGGCCATATCAAGAAAAGCCTGAAGCTCCAATGCTTTTCGATAGTACATCATCCCTCTTACTGTTTAAACATGAGCAACAACGATTTTAGAACTGAACCACTTAGCATAACACAAAGAGCAGGCATGCGAATGGGATGAAACAAAATACCAGTTCTTGTCAATGTTTGTCCTCTATATGATGCCCAAAGACGAAGCTCATCTTCCAATGTTTCATCCTCGCGAACATCCTCCTCTGTCTTGCGGTCCACCCTTCCAAGGAAATTTGTTGGTTGCATGTCTTATCAAAAATTATTTATTATCACTTACCTACTCGAGGACGGGTAGGAGTTAAACTTGGGGATGCCGATACGTCTCAAACGTATCTAAATTTTTTGAGTGATCCATGCTAGTTTTGTGATATTGTCACATGTTTTTACTGTCATTTATATCATTTCTATGCATTTTGTCAGACTAACCTATTGACAAGATGCCCAGTGCCAGTTCCCTGTTTTTGCTGTCTTTTTGATTCAGAAATTTACATATGCAAATATTCTCGGAATGCGCTGGAAATTTTTGAGGATTTTTTATTCGCCGCGACGAAGTACCAGTCCGAAGGAGAGCCGTAGGGGAGGACCACAGGGCGCACGCGGCCCCCTGCCGCGGCCCAAGGGTGACCCGTGGGTGGGGCCCGCTCCTACCCCTCGGACCTCGCCTCGCCGCCCTCCGACGCCTATGAAATCACAATTGACCTAAAAACGTCGAGACGGCCATTATTTTCCAGAAACTCGACCCCGACGCGCCGTCACCGAAAACCCTAGTTCGGGTTCCAATCTGAAGCTGATCCCAACACTCTGTCGGAGGGGAGATCGATCCCGGATGGCTCTTCATCGCCATGGCTTCCTCCGGGATGATTTATGAGTAATCTCACCTTGGACTACAGGTCCATGGCAGTAGCTAGTTGGTAGTCTCTCTCTCTTGTGCTTCATGTCTTATGATCTTGTGAGCTGCCAAACATGATCAAGATCGATTATTGTAATGCTATGTGATGTGTTTGCTGAGATCCGATGGATTATGAAGTTATGTTCAGATTGTGCATGATTCTTATATGAGTAATTTATGTTCTTGCATGCTCTCCGATGTTCGTAGTTACTTTGGCCAAGTGATTGTGTGTATGTCTAAGAGAGGGTATTTATACTAGATAGTGGGTTCATGCCCCCTTTTGTTCCTCGGCACGAGTGACAGAAACGTCTAAGGGCAAGGGTGTGTTGTTGCTACTAAGGGTAAAACAACGGTGTTAATGTCTATTTTGATATTAGTATTGCTTACTTTATGCACTTTATTTAATGCAATTGTCTGTTGCTTGCAACTTAATACCATTGGGTGACAGGCTGGATAGCAATCCCACGGTGGACTTTTTAGACAAAGACGCAGTTGGACTCAACGGTCTTTGTTCCTTGTTGTGATGCCTCCATAAATATTATCATGTCCTTTTTGTCATAGCTAAATTGGGTTTGTGTCACGAACTTGTCAATTGCCTAGCTGTAATTCGTTCACCCACCAAATGCATATTTTATTTATTTGAGAGACTCCAGTAGTGAACCCATGGCCCCCGGTCCATCTTTTTACATTGTTTTCAACCTCATTTACTTGTTTTGATTTATCATTACTCCTCTGGTCATTTTTCATATTTTAACTATTTCATCATACAATTAACTGCTTTGTGTTCTGCGAGACCGGAGAGATTGACAACCTCTCCGCCGTTAGGGGGAAAAGTATTTTGGTTGAGTGTGGGCAGGTCCACGTCTGTTGAAGGTTAAGCGCCAGAGATCTTCAACATTCACCTCGTTGTTGATTTCAAAGTCCTACTGGTTCGATAAAACTCGGTTCGTTAAACGAGGGAAGACTGCTACTAGCTACAATTCCGCCTTTGCTTGGGGCACCATCCAACTTATCAATATCCTTTGGTCTTCTGGTGTCTTCCGTCGCATAAAAAATCTCCGTAAATTTTGAGCTCAATCCGACGATATTTCCTGTGGTGGATTTTCTGAAATACAAAAATAGCAAAAACAGGAAACTGGCACTGGGCATCTTGTCAATAAGTTAATCCGACAAAATGCATAAAAATGATTAATATGATAATAAAAACACGTGACAACATCACAAAACTAGCATTGATCAATCAAAAATTATAGATACGTTTGACACGTATCAGCATCCCCAAGCTTAACTCCTACTCGTCCTCGAAAGTGATAACAAAATAATTTGTTATTAGACATGCAACCGACACAATCGTGATCAAGATAGTAATGCAAAGCATAGGATGTGAATTAAGTGATACAAAACAATTGTCTATAGTTGATAGCAAGAAAGCAATGAATAACCAAGTTGAATCATTCAAGCAAAACCTTTCATAAATAATACGTTAAAGACATGAAAGCAATGTGATCCACATATTTGATTAATTCACATAACAATTTCATGACAAAAGTGTTTGAAAATCAAACAAAGAAGATGTAAGTTTTAGCAAAAAGCTTCAACTTTCAACGGTAAAGTCAATATAAAGATTCATGTTTAATCTGACGATGCAATATGATCAATGATACCCAGGGTCAATGCTAGATGTTTGCTTTGGTGGAGATAGAAGGAAGAGGAAAACTGACTCAACATTAAAAGTAAAAGAAAGGCCCTTCGTAGAGGGAAGCAAGGATTAGTCATGTGCTATAGCTTTTTATTTTTATGAAACAGAAGTAAAACAATTTTGAGACATGCATGCTTTCGTCAACGACTTCACAACAGAGAAGCTATCTAGTCCCTCATAACAAGCAAAGCTTTTAGACTTGTGAGAGCAGCTGGTTTTTCGAGAAGCGAGTACGCTCCTATTTCTCCTTGGTTTCACCATTGTCTAATGTTTAGAGCTGATTTCTCAGATTTTCAATACCCGGAGGAGAATGGTGAGTTATATTTATATTTTTGCTTAAGCTGCTCTCGGGTTGATTCAAGTGAAGACGTAATCCATCGACACCGGGTGAGGGGGGGGGGGAATGTGTCGTGGGGTCACTCTTTGACTACCCCACGGTGGTGGTACCTGGGTCACGCCAAGAACATGTGCCTTATGACGAGGGCCCAAGGAAGGCCCAAGGAGGATGACGTGCGGCCCAAGATAGTCGACGTTAGGTCATCAGCCTTGATCGTCTTGTAAGTGCCATCGGTACCGTTCACCCGGGACCTAGCCTACCATATAAAGGCTAGGAGGGTCCCTCGTCTAGGGTAACGCTAAACTCCAACGCCAACACATACGCTCGCGCTCATAGCCGCCATCTCAAACCCTAGTGAGATTGCCATCTCGCCATTGTAGCCACACTCAATATCAATACCAGACAAGCAGGAAGTAGGGTTTTATCCTCCAGGAGCCTGAACCTGGGTAAACGCATCGCCTGTTAGACGTCGTGATCACCAGCGCTCATCTCTCTCCCCCTCAATCAACACGGGGTACTCGACCCAGGGATTTGCCGATTCCCAGCCTCGTCAATTGGCGCCGTCTGTGGGAAAGAACGAGCGCTGGAACCATGGTCGCTCCGGCCCCATCAACCTTGAAGATCGACACCTGCACCAGGGAGTCAATCTGATTCGGCTCCTTCGAGTACGTCAGCCACCCACCGGCTCATCGCTCGGTGTACGCTGAACTACGTGAAGGTATGTCGATCACCTTTGGTACCATGCACTACCTCATAGACAGCCGCGGAACACTCCGATCTACGGCGGCCGCGCTATGCGCGGTGGTGACACCCGCATCTGCCTCGACTACGTCAACCACGCCTTCACCCGCCGTGGAGATCACATCTGTTGCGAATGCAGCGATCGCATCTTCGACTGCCGCGAAGATCGCATCTGCTATGACTACAACGACCACGTCATCACCTGCCGTGATCGTATCTATCGCGATTGCGGCGATCGCATCCTCGACTGCTGCGAAGATCGCTCGCCTCGACTACACCAACTGCCTCCATGGTAGAGATCGCGCCCGACGCAACCACGACACCCGCATCTCTGGCTGCCAAGGAGATCGCATCGGCTGTGACCCCTGCGCGGATCAAGTCTACTTCGACTACCTTGATCGCGTCGCGGGCAAGGCCAAGATCTACATCGACTCCGACTACGTCAGCCACGCCTTCGCGCCGCGAGATCGGCCGCAAGCCAATCGCACCCGCGTCGACGACAGCGACTCCATTCCTCGCGTCCACGGTGAAGGTCGCGAAACTTTACGGAAAGAGCCTCAACGGCGACTGTGGTACCCACCACGTTGCAGCCATTTTCGACTCCGAGCACGGCTCGAACGAAGGAAGCAGCAGTGGAAGCATCAGCCCCACTTCCCAGATCTACCCCGCACAAGTCTACATGGTCGGCCCTGCGCGGGCCAACGGCGAAGAACCCGCATATCCACTGGAGGTGGTCATGCCGGACCAGGTGACGCGACTCACCATCACCCGCGACATGGCCATCAGAGCCCTGAAGCACGTCGAGGAGGGCACGTACCCCCCACCAGACGCATCCCGAGAGGACCTTATGGCGGTCCAGTACCTGCTGTGGAAGGAAAGCGAACGACTTCGCGCAGAGAAGGCCGAGCTACTCCGACGCAAGGAGGACGCCGACACGTTGAGTGCCAGGAGGGCCGCTTACTCATTCACTGCTGCCTCGACAGAGGTCGCGCAAAGAGCAAGACGCCACAGGGCCCGCGTGCCCCGGATGATAGAGGCCGAACGCGCTGGAATCACCCGCAACCTCGAATCGTCATACATGACTGAAGACGCGGACGGGATACCCGTCCCCAAAACACCCAGAGCTGCCCTCATGGCAGTCGAAACATACCTGCGACTGACGCAGCCGACTAAGGGTGACGCCCATGCTCTCCTCCACAAGCAACAAATCATGTCCATCAAGGCAGTCGAAGAAGCTCTGGCGAACAAGGCGCCAACAGAAAGGGCGCAAGAAAATCGGGGTCGCCGCGACCGCGAACCCGTAGCACTCGCAGGCCCAGCTCCAAGACAACCGCGACAGCTGCAGCCAGGCGAAGACCTCCGCAACGTCATCACACAAAGGACGATAGACCACAACCGCACCCAGCGGACGGTCAGCACACCCAATGCTGACGACCGCGATGATAGCGACTTCGAGCCACACGGCGCCGCATGCTTTAGCTTCAACATCCGCGACACAAGAATGCCCAAGGGCTTCAAGCTCACAGCAGAAATGGTCAAGTACGACGGAAAGCAGGACCCGAGAGACTGGCTGGAGGACTACCTCATAGCCTGCAGTTGCCAGGGCGGTACTTCGACTACAGCCATGCAATACATCCAACTGATACTCACAGGATCTGCACGCGGGTGGCTCAACACTCAACCCAAGGACGCCTTCAGTACGTGGGACGAGTTCGCGGATGCCTTCGTTAAGAGCTTCCTAGGGACGTACTCAAGGCCGACAACTTTCGTCGAGCTCCAAGCATGCAAGCAAGGACGAGACGAGCCGCTTCGGTCGTACATCTAGCGATGGACCCTGCTCCGCAACACCATGGAAACCACCTCGGAAGACCGAGTGATGGATTCCTTCATGCACGGCGTCTACCGCCGCGACCTCCGCGAGGAATTTGGTAGGCTCCGGCCGAGAAACATGATTGAGCTCATGAAGATAGCCAACCAGTGGGCAGACGGAGAGGACTCGGTCCGTGATACTCCACGTTACTCCCCAAAAGACGAGGCCGGACCAAGCAACTGGCGGGAAGGACGCCAAAAGAAGAAGCCGCGTTACGACGGCAATGACTCAATAGAGTTAGTAGCGGCGGGATTCGAAACCCCCCGCGATGAAGCATACGACAGCAGTCGCCAGTACAATCAAAGGCAGTACAGTCGAAGCGGTGACGACCAGAGTGGCCAATACAGCCAGGGGCAATTCAACTGAAGCGGTGGCAGCACCTACCGCGGTGACGAGAGCCGCAAACGAGAGTGGCAGAGGCGCACGCTGACTCCGGAGGAAGAGCTGGAGCAACCTTGCAAGCACCATATGTTCAGGAACCCGGAAACGGGCAAGTGGGGATCCCGCCACCTGTTGAAGGACTGCAAAAAGGCACGCAGGATATACCAGGCAATGCAGAAGATAGTCACTCAGCAAGCCACGCCGTTGGCTCTCCAGGCAGCACCCGTAGCGCAGCCAGTCGCGCAGCTGGCTCTCCAAGCAGCACCCGCACCCGCACCTGTAGTTGCTAATCCAGCACAGCCAGCGGGAGCTTTCCATCAGCAGCAGCAGCTGCAGCAAGAGGCCCCTAACGCATATCCAGCGGCACGCGGACAGCTCAACATGATACAGAAGGGGCGCCCTTCAAACAGGACCTAGAAGATCATCACCCGCCAATTCTACCAGGCTGTCACCTGTCCACCTGTAGTACCCGAGTACCTGAGAGGATCAGAGACACCGATCACGTTCTCCAGAGCAGATCATCCGCCTACGGTACCACGACCCGGGCACGCCGCTCTGGTACTCGAAGCTCTAATCGGGGATTACACCTTGAAAAAGGTGTTCATGGACGGAGGCAGCGGCATCAACATTATCTTCGCCGACACCCTCAGAAGGATGAACAGGCCAACAACAAATTTGACGCCATCAGAGACCACCTTCCATGGCATTGTACCAGGGCAAGCAGTCACGCCCATGGGAACAATCACACTCGACGTCATCTTCGGCACACCCGACAACTTCCAGAGGGAGGCGATCAACTTCGAGGTAGTTGACTGGAAGTCGCAGTACCATGCGATACTCGGGCGCCCAACCTTTGCCAGATTCATGGCGATACCTCACTACGCATACCTTATGCTCCCGAGGACGACCCGCTAGTCTCCTCCCTGTCCTCCACAGCCGTTTCCTTCAAGGGCGACGACGCCGAGGTGGAGTCGCCACTTTTTCGCCTCTGTCGCTTCTGCAGCGGCTCTTCATCTTCATCATCCTCCACTACCTCTTCACTCGGAGAGGTGGCAGAGGGAAGTTCATCGTAATCATCCTCGTCCTCCTCCGGGACCTCTGCCTCTTCATGAGGTCCGTTCTCCATCAGCGGAGGAAGGCTAACATAGCTCGAACGACCCTGTCAGCAAATGAAGTATTCGAGTCAGGCAAAACGATTCGACTGAAGAAAATGCAAGACAAGAGCAAAGTACAAGACGCTCACCTCAGGAATAGGATTGTTGGGGCCATACGGCTCGACTGGGCACTTGACGTTGCACGGGTCCGCGGCTCGGAGGCTAGTGATGCTCCTCACCTTCGACTCGACTTCGTCATCATCGAGCTCATTGCCACCTCCACGCGCCCACATTGGCTGGACGCGACTGCGGAGCGGCTGCACTCGGAGCCTGTAGAAGGTGGAAATAAGGTGCACTCCACCTGTCTCGCGCCCAAGGCTCTTCAGAAGGCCACGAAGGAGCGTCAACAAGGGCTTGGTCGCCTCCTTGTCTTCCTTCGACAGCGGGTGCGCCCACGCGTTCGTTTTCCGCAACGCGCAATCAGCCACAAAGTCGGGAAGTCCTTCTTGGTCGCACCTGATGTAAAACCACTTCTTCCGCCAGCCTTGGACGGAGTCGGATTTCTTCATCTGAAAGTAGGTGGTGTCGCCACGCACCTGGATGCCGAAGCCGCCGACTGGATACACCTGCTTGCTCTTCCCAACGTTCCTCCTCACGAGGAACAGCGACTTCCACAGCAGCCAGTTGGGAGAGATTCCCAGGAAACACTCGCAGAGCACGATAAAGCTCGCGATGCTCAAGACGCTATTGGGAGTCAGATCGTGGATCTGAATCCCATAAGCATACAGGATACCACGAACAAAATCGTGGAGAGGGAACCCGAAACCCCGCGGAAGAAAATCCACGAAGCAAACGTGTTCCCCCTCGCGGGGAGCGGGAAATACCTCCTTTCCGGGAGCGCGCACCGCCGCCTGGTCCGCCGGCGGCAACAGCCCCTGCGTGCGGAGGGCCTCGAGGTCAGCCTTCTTCACCGACGACTTCGCCCAGTCACCGTCGGGCTTCTTCATCACGCTAGCCTCGGCGGCGGCGACAGCGCCGGCGGTAGACTTCCCCCTCTTCATCGTGACCTTGCTCATGGAGGGTGGAGAAGAATCTGACGGAGGAGCAGCAATGGAGAGAGCAGTGGAGACGACGGCGAAATGGGGATGGGATGAACTGTTCCCCACCGCGGTGAAAAATATATACCACGGGGTCAGCTCATCTTGGCCGTTCCCCACGAAACCGCTCTCCACAACTACATCTGGCCATCCACGTGTCGCGCAGAGATAGCAACCGTCGCCAGCCACGCCGCCCACTACGCCCGGGAAACAAGGCGTCATCATCACCTCGCGAAAATTGCGCGCCCAACGGTCCAAATTGAGCGGCCACCGCTGTCTTCAGCAAATACTGACAGTGGGACCACCCTGTCACGTCCTATCGGACACAGAGTGTGTCAAAAACGTCAGCGCTGACGTCATCTGCGGAGGTGTAGCAAGTAAGCCAACGGGCTGATGGAGCACCCGGACAATTCATTCGAGTGCAACAAATATACAGTAAGCTTTAAGAGCTGAATAGACTCGACAAGTCCACTCGAGTGGGAAACAAATTCAGTAAGCTCCATGAGCTGAGTAAAACTCAAAGCAGTAAGCCAAACTGGCTGAGTACAAAGTAAGTCACACAAAGCCAGTTGCGACTCCGTCAGCTCGAGTCTCTTCTTTACTCCCATCGGGAGCGGGCTTTTCGAATGAAGGAAAAATTGAGTTGAACCTCAATTGCAAGAAATTCAGCTTAATCTCGGGGGCTACTCCCATCGGGAGCGCTGTACGCGCTCCCGAATGACTCAGAGAAATCGCAGTCGAAAAATCACCGATCAAAGCAATACTCGCAGTTTTTACCCTGCAGTCGATGTTTCGACTAAGGAATCCTCCATAAGCCCTGAACGGCCGGAGTCGACCAATTTTATTTGTTCCTTTCAGGAACCTGGTGGCGTGCCCAGAAGGAAGGAGTCCTTTACCCGACTCTACGATTCGACTAAGCACTCGGGGGCTACTGTCGTGGGGTCACTCTTTGACTACCCCACGGTGGTGATACCTGGGTCACGCCAAGAACATCTGCCTTATGACGAGGGCCCAAGGAAGGCCCAAGGAGGACAACGTGCGGCCCAAGATAGTCGACGTTAGGTCATCAGCCTTGATCGTCTTGTAAGTGCCATCGGTACCGTTCACCCGGGACCTAGCCTACCATATAAAGGCTAGGAGGGTCCCTCGTCTAGGGTAACGCTAAACTCCAACGCCAACACATACGCTCGCGCTCATAGCTGCCATCTCAAACCCTAGCGAGATTGCCATCTCGCCATTGTAGCCACACTCAATATCAATACCAGACAAGCAGGAAGTAGGGTTTTATCCTTCGGGAGCCTGAACCTGGGTAAACGCCTCGCCTGTTAGCCGTCGTGATCACCAGCGCTCATCTCTCTCCCCCTCAATCAACCCGGGGTACTCGACCCAGGGATTTGCCGAGTCCCAGCCTCGTCAGAATGACCTTGCTCGTCACGAGTTATATCTAGCTCTCCACTGCTCCCTCATGAGACTAAAAACAGAGGCACAAAAAGAGAGCATTTTGAATTTTTTTAAATATAGCACATGACAAATTTACTTGGAATGGCAAGAAATACCATGCATAGGTAGATATGGTGGACTCAGCTGGCAAGATAGTTTGGCTTTGGGATTTGGATGCACGAGTGAACCATACACTCAGTACGAATTTTTGAGTTTAGCAAAGAAGGTATTTGAAGCAAACATCTAATGTTAACCGGTAACAGAGTAACATAAGACATAAGTCAATCATAACCATAAAAACTCCACACCGTCTCCCTTGTTGACCAAACAATTATTTTGATGGAAAGATTATCTTAGTGAATTAACAACTACGAAACACCAACAATTTCAAGTTTTTAACAGTATTTCTTTACTAATCAATTCTACTCAAATAACCAGTAAGTTTAAGCATTCGTCTTAATATCTCAAAACAAATGAGAAGTATCAAGTATCCACACAATGATCTACAATACTATGCAGGCTTTCGTTTCATTCCACTATCACATGAATAGCATTTTGTCACTTTGACAATTCAAGGAATTTATCAATAACAACTCTCCAACAAATATAAGTGCAGAACAAGAGAGTTTAACAACACTACTAGCAGCTCTAAATAAGATAAATGGTAAAAGCGAGAGCTTACTAGCAAACAAACAGTAGCTAAGAATAGTCAACAAAATATAAGCGAAGCATAGGAGTATTCAAACGAAAAAGCGGAGCGTGTCTCTCTCCCACACAAACAAAGCAAGGATCAAACAAGCATATGACCAGCAAATAAACAAACAAAAATGAAAGTAAAAAGACGCTCTAAGTATAGCACATAATATGTAAAGTGATAAAAACTTAGTTCAACGAAGACGACCTCATGATAGTCGATGAAGAAGAGGGGATGCCTTGGGCATCCCCAAGCTTTGACGCTTGATAGTTCTTGATATTCAGAGGGGGTGCCATGGGGGCATCCCCAAGCTTGAGCTCCGATCCATCTTCAATTTCTTCATTATCTTCTCCTTTGCAACTTAAAAACTCCCTTCACACAAAACTTCTCACAAACTGATTAGAGAGTTAGTGCTCATAAATTAAAATGCTCGTGTTATCAACTCAAGACAAATTGCAAAACAAATTTATTATGCATTATATACTGTTCACTAAGCCTAAATGTGGCACTCCACCTCTAGAGTATCACATTTGACGATAGTAAAGAGACGAATACAAAATAAAAGCAGAATCTGTTAAAATCTGAATAGTTTGTAAAGATCGAATTTTTCGAGGCACTTCTGTAGCTCAAATAAGAAAACTCAAAACTAACTAAAGATAGATAAAAGTATCAGGCTTGCTATCTAAAAATTTCAGAAAAAGATAAAATTCAGAGATCTTTTGGATTTTCGAACAGTGAGGGGTAGAAATCTGTTTCTGCACAGCAAAACAACACCTCGCACTTTCAATGCATTAGAAGCTAAACTTGGCACAAAATACAAAAAGAAAAAGATACAATGAAGTTGCTACAGAGGCAACAACTTCAAGACTCAAGAAAAGTAAAAAGAAAATTGAAAGTAAAAGATGGATTGCCTCCCAACAAGCGCTTTTCTTTAACGCCTTTTAGCTAGGCGCAATGCCAAATATCAAGTTTTTTCAAAATCGAGGGTATCATCATTCTTCAAATGAACACTAGAAAATTTATCATAAATGCATTGGATATTACCAATATAGGGCTTAGAATCACCCTTATCCTTTCTCTTTGGTTGACTACTCTCATCGAATAGATTTTGAGGAGCAATCCAACCAAATTGCACTACTGCAGAAAGGCTTATAGCCACCAGGTGGTTAGTGACGGGCAAAATTGTACCAGTCACTAGTATATTATACCAGTGACGGGCAAGAATAAACATGTCACTAGTACAAAACACTAGTGACAGGCTACTAAAAGTGGCCGTCACTAATATATTTTTGGGAGCCTGACTGAAGGGGGAAATTATTTAGTGACGGACATATATAAATGCCTGTCACCGGTAATGATATAATCAATGACGAGTTCATAAAAGTGGTCGTCACTAGTTTTTTTTTGGAAACCGGATGAAAGGAAAAAATTATTAGTGACGGTCATCTATAAATGCCTGCCACTGGAAAAATTATTATGGATGTAATGAATTTTGCATTATTTGTTCTAATTTTCTGTAAATTCTTAGTTGTATATGTGAACCAAAAGATACTAACTAAGGCTTAACCAAATATCTAGCGGAAAAAAAAAGACTCACGGGATGTGCCCAAAGAATTCGCAGGACTGGCTAATCTAGTGGACTTGGCCACCTGCCCACGATCTGTCACGATCTGCCTCCATGCTAATCTAGTTTTCTCCCGAGCCGTCATGTGCCCTCGCCGACGACGCCGCCAGGCCTCCCCGCCGTCACCGCGCCGCAAGGCCTCCCGCCGCCTACGCCGTCGTCGCACGGACCCAACGCCGCCATTCCTCCCCGCCTCCTACGCCGTAGTCACTGAGGCTGCTGCCGGTTGCCGCCGCCGTCGCCGGGACCGCTTGTTGCCCCTCTGTCGCCATCGACGGAGGACTGCCGCCATCGAAGGAGGACTGCCGCCATCGACGGTTTGTCCCCCTCTCCCCTCTATGCCCTGTGTCCGGCCATCTTGTTCCTGTGATTAGAATAGATGCAGGACGAATTTACAGGCGCAGTAGAGGAAATAATTCGTCGCACGTTTCAGGATGATAGATCACTGCCGGGCACTTGCCTGATCTAGTGGGCACCCCCATAAGATATTCAACAGGCAAAGGATGAGGTTTCTTTACCAACTTGCGTTCAACTTTGTTCATCCTTGCGTCGACACAACAATAGTGCGCAAGCACTTGATCATCTTACTTTACACACCTAGCTAGGTATACTGTTCATCTATCCATCTCCCTACACTGTCAGGCATGGCCTCCATACACTGTCGGTGGACTAATTTTATCTGCCCCGTATGTATGATATGACCAAACATTTCTTCTGTACTCGAAAGAGAAACATCGCCGTTTTTGTTTAGGTTTCATGTACTCTCAAACACATATAGGATATGCCTTGGTTGCCCAGGGCCTAACTCTATATGGCCTGTTGAATTATCTGCTTGCATCCTACAGAAGTTCTTGGCCTAACCAGTGATGTATGTTGATTTGTCAACACCGATTTCTCATACAGGCTTAATTATTTTCAGAAGACCGGCCCGGTAAAAAGCATGTCAATGGTGAACTAGGATACGCGATCGTCGATCGGAAACAATGGGTATGTAACTGCTATAATTCCAAATTGATGCTCACAATTGTAGTTTCAAAGCATATACAACCTTGGTGTTAGTTCATTTTCATACTTTTAAGTTTTAGTTCACATGGATGCTCTGTTCTTGGCTGATCTTAATTTTCCAGACTATTAACTTTTAAGTTTTTGTGTATATCTTTGTGCCAACAACTTAACTGTTATTTTAATTATAGCACTGCGTTTACTACACAATTTTTTGTCATGCAACCATCAGGTTTTGGCATGTATTTTTAAGTTCCATATTGGCATCCCAACTTTGATGCATGCTTCAGAAACAACCTTCAGCTGCACAATAGCAGGTGCAGCTCATGGCCTCATGTCATGCATGATGGGAATGCATGCTTTGCCTACCTAATCAATTCTCACTGTTACATAATTATCATGACCTTAACACATCATTAGATGATTCCAACTAACAACTTTATTTCACTCGGCAATTCTTATCTAGCTAACTAACAGCTTTTTTCTAACCCACTAATAATTCTTACCTAGCTAACTAACAATTCATATCTGACTCCAAACATGCATACTATTTTTCTTGCAGAAAAACAAGGCACGTAACTAACTACTGGCCATACGACTTGTGATTGCCTGTTTGGCCCATCACGATGCAGCCACAACATGGAGAACCTAGTTAAGTACTCCCTTCGCCCCAAAAAGGATGTCATTTCTTTGTCTAAATTTAAATGTATCTTGATACATTTAAATTTAGACAAAGAAATGACATCCTTTTTTGGGACGGAGGTAGTATTTAATTTCTTTGTGGCTGGACAGACTTGTGTATGGTTCTTTGTGGTTAACTGATGAGACAAAATACTTTTATATGGATTATCCGAAATACTTTCTATGTGGTTTACTGATGAGTATATGCTAAGACCGTAGTGACCACATCTTCTGCTCCTACCTACTATTATTAAAAGTTTGATGGTTTCATATTTTGGTTGTGATGCTTACCTGATTTCCTTTGAAATTTTTCTTGTGGAAAAACAAATGGATTCGATTTATATTTAGAAGTATTGCTTACCATGGTGTTTCTTTGTGTAGCTTAATGCTTTGAGAAGTATACTAGGAAGAGGGCTGCAGGGGCGTCGGCCAAGGTTCTATTATGTATTACCGTGTGTGATTATTTTGGACAGTGTAGTGGAAATGGAGTAGCCCCACGGTGATGCACCATCGTACTACCGCTAGCTTGCGTTGTTTTTTATGGTATATAATATAAGCAGTTACAGGTGAGATCTTTTTGATGAAAGGAGATAAAAAGACTCATTGTGAGTGACCAGTAGGCTTTATAATTCTTTGATATGTGTTGTAGTTTTTGTTTTTTTGTACAGTTTCGTATATAACTACCATGTCCTTCACTATACATATTATCATTTCAGTCTAGGCTAGCTATACCTTTTCTACTTCAAAGAGAATCATATCATAATATAAATTTCCGCAACTCTGCATCTCTTGGTATATTTATTTAACAGATAAGTCATATGACATGCTGTCCTCAAGTACGTTTCATTTTTGTTTCAGGATCTACGATTGTGAGTAGGCTGGAGTGGATGAGTCCTGGAAAGCACATGGTGGAAGCTTTGTCGTTTCACAAGAGTTATACATTTATATCGGAGGTGTTGCTTGTTCTCAGATGACAGCAAATTGTTTTGGATATTGTGCTATCGATGTTAATTAAACTTTGTAGTACTTATGATCATATTTTTGTTACCTATGAGTGTTTTTTATCATATTGTGTTATCGATGTGCAAATGCAATATATTTTTTATTTCTAAATTATATACCATTGACGGGCTAACTACAAAACTAGCAAAGGATCCGTCGCTGCTAAGATCGTCTAATGATGTAAAAGCACTACCTGTGAAAACTAACTAGTGACGGGCACGAATAAACAACTGTCACCAGTAAAGAAATACTAGTGACAGACACTTGCCCGTCACTAGTAATCTATTACCAGTGACTAGTTATCAGTGACGGGCACCATGCCTGTCACTAGTGGGCCTTTTAGGCCCGTCACTGGTAGGCTATTCTGCAGTAGTGTTGTCTTCCAAAGCTTCGGATATCGCTATGAGTTTAAATGGTATAGCAATATCAACTTTTTCCTCAATCTCAGTTTTGCGAGTGTACTTCCTTAAATTTTCATCCCTAACATCCAAAGAGTAATGAATATTAGGATATGAACCAAGAGCACCATAACGAGCAAATATTTTCCTAGCTTCCTTAACTATATCATCAAATTCATGGAGAAGAGTTTCTAACACAAAATCTTTTTCCTTTCCTCTCTCCATGCTATCAAGCTTAAGAAACATTTGATGTAATATGGGATTTAAATTAACAAACTTCTTCTCAAGACGAGCTACCAAACAAGATATAGCAGAATCATAACTATTAGTTAGCTCTACTATTGACCTTTTATCATGAGTATAGAGTTTGCTAACGAAAGTGAGGAATTCTTCAATGTTATCCTTTCCAACAACATCCCCACTTCCTACCTTAACATCTTTCATACCAAACTTAGGAGAAAACATGGCTACTAGATAGAAGATTAACAAAATTGAAATAAAGATTACACTAATTTTTTTGGGTTTTAAATTTTTGCAACAGGAAAAATAAGCTAACGAGAAATAAAACAAGCTAGACAAAAACAAAGTAAAGTGATTGAGAGTGTGAGACTCCCCTTGCTATAGCTCCAAGATCCCCGGAAACGGCGCTAGAAAAGAGCTTGATTGCTACTGATAAATAGTTGGGTGGTGCACCAAGCGAAGGCGGAGATGTAGCAAGCAGCAGTTTTCCCTCGATAACGAACCGAGGTTTATCGAACCAGTAGGACCTTGGAATCAACAACAAAGTCAATGTTGAAGATCTTTGGCGCTTAATCTCCAACAGACGTGGACCTGCACACACTCAACCAAAATACTTTGCCTCCAACGGCGGAAAGGTTGTCAATCTTTCCGGTCTCGCAGAAAACAAAGCGGTTAATTGTATAGTGAAATAGATGAATTATGAAAATGGAACAGAGGAGTAATGATGGTGAAAAGTGATGAATAAATATTGCAATCAATGTAAAAAGATGGACCGGGGGGCATGGGTTCACTAGTGGAGTCTCTCAAGTAAATAGAACATTCATATGATGGGTAAACAAATTACAGCTGGGCAATTGACAAGATTATAACACAAACTTAATCTAGCTATGACAAAGAGAACATGATAATATTTAAGTAGGCATCACGACAATGAACAAAGACCGTTGTGTCCAACTGCATCTTTGTCTAAAAAGTCCACTGTGGGATCGCTATCCAGCCTGTCACCCATCGGTATTAAGTTGCAAGCAACATACATTTGCATTAAGTAAAGTGCATGAAATAAGCAATATTAAATATCAAAATAGACTTTAACACCGCTGTTTTACCCTTAGTAGCAACAGCACACCCTCGCCCTTAGACGTTTCTGTCACTCGTGCCCAGGAACAAAAGGGGGCATGAACCCACTATCTAGCATAAATACTCTCTCTTGGAGATACACATAATCACTTGGCCAAAGTAACTACACACATCGGAGAGCATGCAAGAACATAAATCAACATATAAGAATCATGCACAATCTGATCATAACTTTATAATCCATCGGATCCCAGCAAACAAATCACATAGCATTACAATAATCAATCTTGATCATGTTAGGCAGCTCACAAGATCATAAGACATGAAGCACAAGAGAGAGACTTCCATCTAGCTACTTCCATGGACCCAAGGTCCAAGGTGGGAATACTCACAAATCATCCCGGAGGAAGGCATGGCGATGAAGAGCCCTCCGAGATCGATCTCCCCTCCGGCAGAGTGCTGGGATCTGTTTCAGAATCACCGCCGAACTAGGGTTTGAGTTGACGGCGCGGCGGGGTGACTTCTTTGGAAAATAATGGCTGCCCCATCGTTTTTAGGGTTTTAGGGATTTTATAGGCGTCGGAGGGGCCCGAGGGGACCCACCAGGAGTAGGGGTGGGTCCCACCCACGGGCCAAGGGGGGCCATAGCAGGAGGCCATCCCTGCCCTGTGGGTGGCCCCCAGGGCTGCCCTTTGGTCTTCTGGTGTCTTCCGTTGCATAAAAAATCTCCGTAAATTTTGAGCTCAATCCGACGATATTTCCTGTGGTGGATTTTCTGAAATACAAAAAACAGCAAAAACAGGAAACTGGCACTGGGCATCTTGTCAATCGGTTAGTCCGACAAAATGCATAAAAATGATTAATATGATAATAAAAACACATGACAACATCACAAACTAGCATGGATCAATCAAAAATTATAGATATGTTTGACACGTATCAGCATTCTAAGCCCGGGTTAACATCTAGCATGGGCATCCCATGCCCCTGATGAAAACTAACAAGGGCATCTCATGCCCGTAATGATCACTAACAGGGGCATCCTATGCTCTTCATCAAAATGCACTATCTACAAAACACTGAGCACGTTGGAACTAGCCGTGATCAGGACAAGCGTACCCCCCTGGCAGTCGAGTCCATGCTCTGGTAGATGTCGATCTTGAAGCCAGTTGCAATGAGCTTGAAGACAACGACGTTGTTCTGCTCCAGATTGTAGCGGTAGACGGCCTCTGGCCAGTGCCTCCCCAGCACAATCTCGTCGGTGTTCTTATAGTAGCTTACCTAAACATACTCGTTGCAGAACTAGCAGGCACCGATCATAATGCACCGAGGAAGGGGGATCGTCAGGCACTCCTTCAAGGCAGCATGGAAGGACCTTGGGATGACGAGCATGTGTAGGTCACCCCGGTCCAGCTGCGTGTCGAAGCGCTGATGCACAAGAGGTCTTGGCATGTTGTCGATCTTGGGCTTCTCTCCCTTTGCTATCTTCATCAGCTCTGTCGCCTCCTCTTCTCTCCCACGCACCACTGGCTTGTCAAGCCTGTTGTTGAACGGGATGACGCCGGGCTTGGGCACCAGTGGCTCAGACCCAGGAGGCACGTTGGGGATATCTTGCTCGGCCTTGTGTACCTTGCCATGAAGTTGACGTTAGCAATGGACGATGAAGTAGCAGTGCATGAAACTAACTAGCAGACTAACAAGCAAATGCATGTAGTAAGTACCAAGCTAGATATGTGCATTTCGGGAAAACATAATTACCAAGCTAGATATGTGCATTTGGGGAAACATAACCCGAAATGAAGCAGTGCATGTAGTTACTAGCAAGCTAGATATGTGCATTTGGGCAAAAAACCCCAAATCAAGCACCGCATGGACAAAGAATGAACAAGCAAAAAAAACATATCGAGGAAGTGTGCATTTGGGGCAAAAATACCCCAAATCAAGCATTGCACGCGGTTCTAAACTACATATCAGAGGAAGTACTACAGTTCTACATGCAAATCTAGCACCTACTAGGCTCATCGTAGACAAGAGCTTCCTAATCAAGACACGTGACATCATACCCTAACCAAATCTGTGATATAATGTTCTTACCGGTGCAGGCGGTGGCGGCGGTGGAGGTGGTGGAGGCGGTGAAGGAGGTAGAGGCGGCGTCGGGGTTGACGATGTAGGACATCCGCTCGACGAACCGGGGATGCAAATCCCCATAAACGACGACGGCCATCTGCCCCATCAGGCCAATCGGCACTGCCGCCCACATCGTCGGAGCTGTAGGACCGGGCATTGATGGCTCGGCCATGGAAGCAGCCGTCGTTGCCGGTGCCTATGATGGGCGACGGCTGCAGATGGGTGACGGGGAATTGAAGATGTGGCTTAGCTCGGATGTCGAGATGTCCTTGGCCAGGATGTTGGCCACCCACCGGGAGTGCGGTTCGGCGCCGGATGGGCGGCGCGGCGGTGGACGAGGACCCGCCATGCCATTCGACGGTGCGGCGGTGAAGAGCGATGGAGAAAATGGAGCTGGGCGGTGAGGGGGTGGGGAGTTAAGCCGAAACATACCGTCTCCTGCGCTTCCCAACGCGTGCGACTCCGCCTGCACGTGTGACTCTCTAGAGTCTGGCCTTGGTAAAATGGCCGTATCGGCCATTCCTTCTCAGCCTGGCCCAGCGTGCTTTATGATTCATGCGCATATAGAAACGCGGACTGGTCCAGACTACCAAATGGCCAATTTTTACATGTAGCGGGCCTGGTTGAGGAGTCGTGGGCTACCAAACGCGTCCTTACCCACAACTTGAACCTGACACCAGCTAGCGCAGCTGCTTATCAGCTCAGTGACGACTGACGAGAAGAAATAATCGGTGCCAATGATTCTTCAGTGTGCACACAATAGGCAACGCGTCCACTGCATTTATTCGTTGGCAGCATTTAAACTCACTCCACGGCCACGGGTCTGTGATTATACCATTTTAATATATTTCATTATTAAATACTACTATCTCTGTCCATTAATTAAGATAAGATGTTTTATGAATTTCTGAAACTAAATTAGTTTTCTAAAACATCTTATAATAAAAAAACGGAGTGGGCACTAGATACCCCAAAGTGAGTTTTGTGGAAAAAAATCAAATGAATCTATATATTTTATTTAAATACTGCTTTTCTGTATGTAAAATAATGGAGAACTTCGATGATATTTTTTTCATACAACTTGTAACTTGTATTGAGGTATCTTAAAATAATTATTGAGGTACATAAAAAAATAATGAGGTATAATACACTGAGGTATATTAAATATGGGAGAGGTATATAAAAGGAGCTATATATGTGTGTGTACAAGTATGGCTATGTATATGTGTTTTGTTTGAAACAGGAGGAGAAGCAGCAATGACTGCTACGACGACCTGGAACGGCATCTGCGGAGATCGGTGGGCATGACGGTGCTGTTGCCAGGGAAGAAGAAGTGTAGACGGCACGAGATGTGTGTCCAGAAGTGAACCTTGAGGAAGATGCCCACCTTCCAGCGCACGCGCGCCTTGCCACGCAGGTCGAACGGCACCATGCCGTCTCTGAGCGACTCGTCCATGGACCGCATCCCGGCCGAGTCTAGCGTCCGTCCCGTCGACACCACGTTGTAGTGTAGCGGCAGGGAGCTCTCCGGCGCCACCACGACCGGTGCCGGCGTCCGCAGGAGAGCCAGGTCGGCTCCGTGGAACTGCAGGGCGAGGTTGACGTGGGAGAAAGTGGCATCCGCGTTCTTAGAGTTGTTGTTCTCGGCCAGGATGGTGATGGGCAGTTGAAGGTACTGGATGGTGCCGTCCTGCTGGGCGTACCGCAGCGCCCCTAGCTGCGCGCCGGAGACCGCCAGGTACGGCATCTTGGGCATGTTGAGGAGGTACACGGCGAGCAGCGTGACGCCGACCACGATCACGGCGACGGCGAGCAGTGTGCACAGGATCACCATCGCCCACGCCCACCTGGAGCGCTGGTGATGTGATGATTCCCGATCCCCCCACCAGGGTTTCCAACTCCAGGTGGTTCTCGGCTCCACCACGGCCGGCGGCGTCCTGATGTCCACACAGCCCGGCGGCGGCACCTTGGTGGGGCTCTTCTCATGTCGTCGGGCCTCCTCCCGGGGTATGTCCGTGAAGGGCGTCCCGTAGAGCTTGTCGCCCTTCACGACGCGCTGGACGTCATTCGACCACATCGTCGACACCAGGTAGGGGCGGAGAGCATTCAACTCCATCCCCTTGCTGATCAGCTCGAGGAGCTTATCCAGCTGGGCCCTGAGGATGTCAATCCTGGAGTTAGACTGCTCACGCTGAAGCTCGTTTCTGGCCTCCACCAGCTTGTTCTTGGCGCCCTCGACGCCCACGCTGTCTGCCAGTGTAATAGCCTGCCGTAAGTTCTCTATGTAGATCTGGCGGACTTCCTCGGTCCTCACGGCCTCCGACTTGGGAGACCAAGGGTCAGCTGATCCGGTGCGCCGTATAGTGACCTTAAATTCACGGGAGACGAAGGGTTTTCCGTTGATACTGCACGTACGTACGTGTATGTATTAGCTAGACGAATTAATTAATGGAGACATGCATGTACTGATAGCATACATACCTATATGTGCAACTGGCGATGATGGCAGTCACGTTCCTACTCCTATGGACTTCATGGAGGAGGACGTCGATCATAATGTTGCGTTCTTCTGCGCCAAAGAGATCGCCGAAGCTGACGGTTACCGAGCCTGTCTCGGTGTCCCTGCTGCTCTTCGGGTAGTACACCTTCCCTATCGTGGAGTCGCCTGGCTTTGGGCGCACGGTGAGCTTCAGGTTCTGGACGACGATGCTGAGGAGGCCACCTAGGATCTGCGCGAACGCCTCGCTCATGCTCTCCCCGTCCTCCACAAAGTTGAACGTTCCTCCTTTGCTATTCATTGCGATCTCCCCCAGCAACTAGCTTCCATCAAATATATATTCTAGTATTATTCTAAAGCACATGAAACGTCGTTCACCAGAAAAAAGAAAAAAAAACATAGTCTAAAGGATCTCACAAAAAGTAAAACATCTGACCATCGATTTAATAGATTGGCCAATTAATAGATCTTGAAGGTAAAATTGAACATCTGAATTTGAAAGAATTGACCCACCTATATATACCACCGTATAAATTGTCTCCTACGCTTTCTAACCCTAAGCTAATTTTCTTACCCCTCCTCCCAAATTTCTATGAAAATCTTTCGAATCAAGAGAGGCCCTTAGAGAGGATTGAAGACGTTGCCCGTGCAATTGCGCGTCACACAGTGCTCGTTAATTAACTACTAACAAATCAATCAATCAATGGAGGGAAGGTGGGAGGGATCATGTTCATGTACCTTGTGGTTGCAGTCTGCACCAAAACCAAACGTGTAGACTGCCACATCGTTGACATCAACATTTTTATCCGTAGCATTACCTTTGTTCTGTACTCCATCGGACAAGAGGAAGATGCTGGAGACGCGGCCGGCGGCAATGGAGCGGTCGTTTAGGATTTCGAGGCCAGTCTCGAGGCCGGCTTGTATGTTGGTTAAGTTCTTATCTTTCAGGTTGTTGATGAGATTCTTTAGGTGTGCCTTGGAAGCCTGGGTCACGGAACGCAGATGGCACAGCCTCTCGGCGTCATCGGAGAATGTGACGATGGAGAGGCGGTCGATGGGGCTGAGCTTCTCGATAACGAACTGCATGGCGATCTTCATCTTGTTGAGCCTATCCTGTTTCGTCATGCTTCCACTGACGTCCAGGACAGCCACCAGGTCCAGCCCGAGGCGTTCGCCGGTGGGAGATGCACCGATGAGCTCCAGCATCACCTGCTGCGTGTTCGCCTGCAGTGGCGCCTTGTCTGTTGCCTTGTGCGGCACCAGCCACACGTGTTGGGCCTTGTCCAGCTCCGGCTTAAGGGGCCCTGCATCAGGCAGACACGATCGATTGACATATCTTTTCAGTGAATGAAATGATGCTTCCAATAAATTAAAAAACTGAATGAAATAAAGTCACCTGGTGTATAATAATAAGGGACGGTCTGGTCTTCATGGTCAGAATCAGAGGACATCGTGAGCTAGCTGTTGTTTTTTAATTTATTTTTTCAAGAAGGGAAGAGCCCCAACCTCTACACATCGACTGATGCATGCATGGTAATATAGGAGAGGATGGAGTGGCATCAAAGGAAAGGGAAGAAATGTTTCGGAGGAGGACAAGTTTGGTATCTTCTTTGCTCTCCGGCCGTCACAGCTTCTTTTTCAGAGTTTACGGAAAGGATGAGAGTCCAATGCTGCTTCTCGATCAGCCATCTATCTGATCCAACGGCGGACAGCAAAACGCATATTTACATTTAAATGCCATCCTTTCTCTAGCTAGCTTCGCCAGCAGCAGCCGCCGGCCGGAGATGCTAGCCTTCGATTCGTTGAGTTGCTTGTACCAAGTT